>LR738711.1:268440995-268502915 GCA_902687465.1 Secale cereale | reverse complement strand
GGTGACGTGGACACTGTCTGACTGAGCGGATCTGGCGGAGGAGCGGAGTGGGTCGGGTCGGATCCGGTCCGACCGACCCGTTAGGGTTTCGGGCGGCGACGACGAGGAAGCCGCGGGGCCGGCGGTGGATCGAGATGGCCGGGGCGCGGTTGGTCGGCGGGCGCGGCGGCGGCGGCCGGCCACGGTGGCGGACGAGGCGGCGGCCCGCGGCACCGAGGGCGGCGGCGGCGGCGAGGGTGCGGCCCGGCGACGGGGTCGCACCGACGGAAGGCGGCGGTGGCGCTCGGCTCGCTAGCGGCGAAGGGCGCCGGGGCGCGGGACGAAGGCGGATAGGCGGCGGCGGACGCACGGGCCGGGGAGGGCCCCGCCTGGGCCCTGCGGGCCGGCGGCTGGCGCGGTGGGAGAGGCCGGCCAGGAGGACACGTGGCAGACGCTGATTGGCCGGGCGCGTCCGGGCGGACGTGTCCGGTCCGTTCCGGACGTGTCCAGCGGCGCGAGGAGGGAGGAGCTAGGGTTTGGACGCAAAAATGGACGTGGGGGGCTAATTTATAGGCATAGGGAGCTAGGAGACTCCAAATGGGGAGCGGTTTTCGGCCACGCAATCACGATTCGACGACTGAGATGATGGGAAGGGTTGTGCTGGGTTAGTGGGCTGTTGTGGAGGGGGTCTTGGGCCTTAAACAAGAAGTTCTTTTAGCCCACTAGGTTAACCGTTGGAGTACCAAACGAACACCAAACGCGACGAAACTTGACATGCGGCCTACACGTACCAAAACAACATCGCACGACAAGTCTCACGTCATTCCGAAAACGTTACACGGCCACACACGAAAGAAGGACTCGGGGATGTCACGGGCATGTGTGTGAGCGTCGAAACTCGAAACGGACAACGGGAAGAGACGAGTGGGACCAGGTGCAAGTGTCAACACAAATGCAATGCAATGCACATGACAACATGACATGGATGAAATGCACACACGCACACGACAAAACAAAGAAACCCGAAATGAAGAAGAGCCCAGAATGGAATTGGCGAAGTCAAAGTTTCATATATTGCCATAATTGGAAAGTGTTACATCTGGGGCATTACAAACTCTCCTCTAGTACGAAAAGATCTCGTCCCGAGATCTAGGACTGGAAGAAGGAAGGGTACTCGGAACGAAGGTGATCTTATCGTTCCCACGTAGCTTCTCGCTCGGTATGGTGTGACCACTTAACTTTCAAGAAGTTGATTGACTTGTTGCGGGTCTTGCGGTCAGTTTCTTCAAGAATAGCAACAGGGTGCTCACGGTAAGACAAGTCTTGTTGAAGATCAATCTCCTCAAACGGAATAGTGCGCTCAGGTGTCTTGAAGCACTTGCGGAGTTGAGACACGTGAAACACATCATGAACATTTGCAAAGTTGGATGGAAGCTCAAGTTGATAGGCTAGATCGCCTCTTTTGCCAAGAATCCTGAAAGGGCCCACGTATCTCGGAGCAAGCTTTCCCTTGATACCAAATCTTTGGGTTCCTTTCATAGGAGAAACAAGGATATAGACATGATCTCCAATGTCGAAAGCCAAGTCACGATGCCTGCCGTCATAGTAACTCTTTTGACGCGACTGAGCGGCCTTGAGATTCTCACGTATGACTTTGCACATTTCTTCGGCTTCTGAGATCAAGTTGTTGCCAAGAAGTTGACGTTCACCAGTCTCGGACCAGTTGAGAGGGGTATGGCACTTTCTGCCATAGAGGATTTCAAAAGGAGCTTTTCCGGCACTTGCTTGGAAACTGTTGTTGTAAGAGAACGCGGCAAATGGGAGACAATCTTCCCACTTCATGCCAAAAGAGATGACACAAGCTCTGAGCATGTCTTCGAGGATCTGGTTCACTCTTTCGACTTGACCACTGGTCTGAGGGTGAAACGCAGTGCTGAAACGGATCTCAGTGCCCATGGCTGACTGAAAGGAGTCCGAGAACTTGGATGTGAACAAACTTCCACGGTCTGAGGAGATAACTTGAGGAATGCCATGTAACGACACAATTCTGGAAGTGTACAACTCTGCCAGCTGAGCTGCATTGATGGATTCTTTGACTGGAAGGAAGTGAGCTACTTTGGTTAGCTTGTCAATCACCACAAAGATAACATCATTCCCCTTCTTGGACTTAGGAAACCCAGTGACGAAATCCATTTCAATGTGGTCGAATTTCCACTCAGGAATAGGAAGAGGTTGGAGGTGACCGGCTGGACGTTGATGCTCTGCCTTCACTCTTCTGCAGACATCACATTCATTCACGAATTGGGCAATCTCCCTTTTCATGAGAGTCCACCAGTAAGATTGCTTGAGGTCTTGGTACATCTTGGAACTTCCGGGATGAATGGAGAGGAGGGAGTCATGTGCTTCGTTCATTATGAGCTTCGTGAGATCACCCTTGGGAACCACAAGTCTATCCTCAAAAAACAAGGTGTCTTTCTCATCAACGCGATAGCACTTGTATTTGGGAGTACCCTTTGCAATACCATGTTTCACTTTCTGCACCATAGCATCACTGAGCTGGGCCTCACGGATCTGATCTTCCAAGGTAGGAGCAACTTGAAGATTTGCAAGAAAGCCTTGCGGAACAACTTGGAGGTTGAGCTTCCTGAATGCTTCACAAAGCTCAGGCTGAAACGACTTGATAAGGAGACTGTTGCAATATGCCTTTCTGCTCAAGGCATCTGCAATGACATTGGCCTTGCCAGGTGTGTATTCGATGCTTGGATCATACTCTTGGATCATCTCAACCCAACGAGTCTGGTGAAGGTTCATGTTCGGCTGTGTGAAGATGTACTTCAAGCTCTTGTGATCGGTGAAGATGTCCACTTTTCTGCCCAACAGAAGGTGTCTCCACGTGATCAAGGCGTGTACCACTGCTGCTAACTCGAGATCATGTGTGGGGTAGTTCTTCTCATTTGGCTTCAATTGACGAGAAGTGTATGCCACAATCTTCTTGTCTTGCATTAGAACGCCACCAAGTCCTTGAAGAGAAGCATCACAGAATACTTCGTAGGGCTTGGACTCATCCGGAGGAGTAAGAACCGGAGCAGAGATGAGCTTTTCTTTGAGTGTTTTGAATGCCACATCACAATCCGGAGACCAGTTGTACTTGACATTCTTCTGCAGCAAGTTTGAGAGAGGCTTGTCAATCTTGGAGAAGTTCTCAACGAACCTTCTGCAATAGCTAGCAAGACCAAGGAAGCTTCGGAGTTGCTTGACGTTCTGAGGGGGTTCCCAGTTGACAATCGCTTCAACTTTCTCGGGGTTGACAGAAATACCCTCAGCAGAGATGATATGGCCAAGATATAAGACCTTATCCAGCCAGAATTCACAATTGGAGAACTTCGCATAGAACTTGTGTTCACGGAGTCTGTCGAGAACAAAATGGAGGTGCTTGGCATGATCCTCTTCATTCTTGGAGAATACCAAGATGACATCCAGATAGACAAGAACAAACTCATTGGTGTAGGGGATAATATGTAGTACATCATCCTCGAGAAGGCTGGTGGAGCATTTGCGAGGCCAAAAGACATGACTGTGTATTCATAGGAGCCGTAGCTTGTTCTGAATGCAGTCTTGTGAATATCTTCTTCACGGATACGGATCTGGTGATAACCCATCCGGGGATCGAGCTTTGAGAACACTTTTGCTCCTTTGAGCTGCTCGAACAATTCATTGATATTGGGGAGCGGATACTTGTTCTTTATTGTCTTCTTGTTCAATGGCCGGTAATCAACACAAAGGCGCTCCGTGTCATCCTTCTTCTTGACAAATAGAACACCACAGCCCCAAGGAGAAGTGCTAGGCCTGATTAGACCCATACGCTTTTGCTCATCGAGTTGTCTCTTCAGCTCCTTCAACTCTTCGGGGGAAAGCTTGTACGGACGCCGACATGCTAGCTCGGTACCGGGCTCGAGTTCAATGACAAATTCAAATTGACGATGCGGAGGCATGCCTGGAAGATCTTCAGAGAAAACATCTTCATATTCATTGACCACCGGAATTTGAGAGATGCCATTAATCTCGCCCTTGTCATTGAGAGAGAATAGCCTGATTGTGTTATCTCAAGAGGCGAAGATAATCACGTCTTCGTCAGGATGAGTAAGCTTGACTTCCTTATTTGCACAATCAATGTGAGCATCATGCTGGGAAAGCCAATCCATCCCAAGAATAAGATCAATGTCGGAGTTGCCGAGAATAACCGGAGAAGCCAAAAAACGATAATCACCCATACGAATAGATACATCCGGAGCCTTTGAGGTGGAATTCATGTGTTTGCCCAGAGAAATAATTGATAACTTCTTTGGCAAGTCCACTGTGCCCACGTTATGCTTAGATGCAAATGGACATGACATGAAGGAAAGTGATGCACCAGAATCAAACAAGACCTTTGCAGGAATAGAGTTAACCGGAAGATTACCAATTATCACATCAGAAGAATTTTCTGCTTCAGCTGCACTCATCAGGTTCACTCTTGCATGCTTGGGATTGTGCTTGACAATATCAGTACTGACAGGTGGAGGAGGCGGAAGGCGCCTTGGGTTGGGGCACTTGTTGGCATAGTGACCCTTCTGGCCACACTTGTTGCACACCACTTCTGAGAGAGGACAGTGATAAGGAGCACTTGACTTTGAGCTTGAAAGTGATTCTTTGACTGATTGCTTGGGTTGGGTGGGTGGGAGAAACAACGGCCACCAGAATACTTGTTGTTGTTGTTGTTGGGAGGTCGGATCACTGGAGGAGGTGGAAGCCAAAACTTCTGTTGCTTTGCAACCACTTGGGAAGAAGAGGAGGAGTGAACAGCATCTCTGATCCTCTTTTTGGAAGCTTCCATCTTGAGCTGGGCTGCCTCTTGCTTAAGTGCCATGTTATAGAATTGATCAAATTCATCCGGCTCAAACAAGGTGAGAGCTAGCTGGAGTTCATCCTTCAGACCACCACGGAACTGATAAATCTTGCTCTTGGCATCTGGGATGTCTTGCTTGGCATAGCGGGCAAGGTTCTGGAACTTGACATTGTATTGATAAACAAACATGGTGCCTTGCTTCAGGTTGCGGAATTGCTCACGCATACCTTCGATGACACTAGTTGGAATGTGGTGAGAGCGAAAATCCTTGCAGAAGTGAGCCCACGAGATTTCACGTCCTTCTCTGGAATCTTTGTACTGCTGCCACCAATCAGCGGCTTGGTCCTTGAGTTGGAAGGCGACAAACTTCACATAGTCCTCAGGTCTCACGTTACTGCACTCGAAATGCTTCTTGATATATGTTATCCAGTCTTCAGCATCTAGAGGGTCCACACAGTAACTGAATGCCTTCGGTTGGTTTGCCATGAACTGGTTGAGTGTAGCAAAGTGAGGTTGGTTGAACAAATTGCCTTGGCCTTGGTTCCCATGACAACCTTGATTTGCTTGATTTGCTTGAATGTTCTGCATCATTTGCATAAGCATCTGGGTGTTCTGGTTCGCCGCTTGCATAATTGCTCTCCAGGCCTCAGACGGAGGAGGAGGGGAAGGAGGACGATCAGGAACTTCTTCACCCTCTGGGTTAGCGTTGGGAACCCTTTTAGGAGCCATCCTGAATGAGATGACAACTATTAGCCATTGATTGAGAGAATATATAAGCTGAATCAATGGCTAGAAATTGCAACATAAGTCTTCACAAGAACATTCAAACAAAATGAACGAATGTAATCCACAGTTTAATGATACAACAATCTTCTCGAGAAGCCACTTGGGAGAACAAAAGGTAAATAAAAACAACAAGGAGCAGATAGAACAAATACAAGATAGAAGCTTCGTTCGACATATTCGTGCTGAAAGCTTATGGAACGTGTTACAAAATGGTTTTGCAATCCTCGGATCAGCATACCCAAGGACCCTTTAATATGCAACTCCCGATCGGAACAACGCCCATAAAACCACTTCACTCAATGTAGAACCCCGAACTCCATATCATGCATTCGTTGGAAGAATGCCTACGAGCTACTAGATGAACCCACCTATTAATTTCCGAAAGTTTCCAGTTTATGCAATCAGGTGTTGGGGATATAGGGGAAGCATCGCGCACTCAACTCTAATCCTACATCCAGCTGTATCCATCCTTCAACACATAACCAGTTATTTCCGGAAACCGTTTACCTCGGACCTTCGAAACGCATCTGCTATACAAGCTATGGAAATACTCCCGAACTACCTCCCTAGTACTGGGTGATGTCGGGGTTATCTTGGCACTAACCGCATAGGAGAGTTTTTGATGTCGGCCGTCTTAAGTATTCTAGAACTGCTGCGATATATTTGTGACGACAACACCTCGGAGCTCAACTCCACGGGACACTGCCACAACCCCTAAATGACAGGAGGCATCGAGAACAATGTTCTCGTCACAAAGACATCGGAACAATCCAAACAATACTCGCGTGATCCTAAAAAAAAAATTGGTGAATTTTTGAGAGTAGAAAAGATAAGTAATCGTCAGGAGTCCTCACCAGAGTGAAAAGGGATGAGGAGAAAAAGAAATCCTACTCTCCGATATATATATATATATATATATATATATATATATATATATATATATATATAGGACTCAAAACATTTTCAAGTGTGTGCCTAGACTCAACCGTCAACGATTCGATCAATCAGTGGGGGCTTCTAGGTCGGAGAAGGCTCTGATACCAATTTGTAATGCCCAGTATGGGATTATACCTCCTACGTGTCGAGGCACGACTTAAATGTATAAGCCCATCCTAGTATGATCTCAAGTATGGTATCTTTGCATGACTCATGTAAAATGGGGATGAAATTGCAAAAGGTTAGTTGGCTTACACTCGCCACGTCACACAATACATTACATAAGCAAATCATCATCCAAATAACATCACAGTCCGACTACGGATGAAGATCCAAATGAAAGATACCAAATACATAAAGCCACAAGGTCCGAATCACCCCTAGTAGAAGTCACTACTGATCATCGGGATAGTGCACATTGTATCGACTACGGTCTTCATCGAACTCCCAGTACAGCTTTGTGCCGTCACCTGTGTAGTCCACCATAGTACCTGCATCTGGTGTTGTGTAGAATCTGTGAGCCACAGAGGACTCAGCAATCCCGTTCCCGGGTAGAAAAACTATCTAAGCCTTGGGTGTGGAACAAGGCTGAAGAAAATAAAGGTTGCAGCTGCACTAGCACTAGCTTACGTGTTTAGAGCGAGAAGAGAATTTCCACGAGCGTCAAAGTGACCACGAAGTGATCCTATCTAAGCACGTTAATCATAACCCCACCGTGTTCACTTTCCGAACCCCTTTCGGAAAATGACCGTCATGGTTACTCACACTGGTAGTGTGTTCTGAACATGGTGTCAAGTTTTCTACAACCGGATATTAACAAATTCCCATCTTCCACATAACCACGGGCACGGCTTTCGAAAGTTCAAAACCCTGCAAGGGTGTCCCAACTTAGCCCATTACAAGCTCACGATCTGCGGAGTCGCAACTCCAAGGTGGGAAGGCCCGAGTATTCTCGGAATCCCATGCTCAAGATATTCCGACTAAGGTATAACTAATCTAGCAAGACCTCCCGGCGTGCCGACACCCTGACAGTAGCCGCGCGTATCTAGTCTCAGGCCACGACCGGATGAGACAGCCTACAGGAAAATACCAAATACCTCAGGTTTCCCCAAGGCGGCCCTACAGTCTGCTTGGTTGGACCAACACTCATGTTGAGCACTGGCCCAGGGGTTGTTAATTAAGATCACTGGATAGCTAGTCCCTATGCAAGTTTTTAGTTATTAGGCAAATGGAGTACCAATGTTGGGCCTTGCTGGAAAAGCTTTAGCGCTAAGCGGGTTATCGAGGGGGTCCCATAAGCCCAACCGTGTTAGGAACGCATAATCAAGAAACACAACACCGGTTGAAACGGTTCCTAGGGCGGCATGAGTGGAACAAAACACCAAGCAAGAGGCTTAGCCTTCCACCCATTACCAATATATAGATGATTTAGTTTAAGGGTTTATATAGTGTGATATCCCAACAATAACTTCAACATGAAGCAAGAATCTTCAAATCTTCTCCTGCAACTAGCAATGCTATAAGAGGGGCTGAGCGAAGCTTACGTAGCCAAACAAAGGTTTGCTAGGTTGGGTGGTTAGACAGATTCATGGTTACAATAGGAGCCTGACAAACAAACATGGGCATCGAGGCAATGAGCTAAAGAGCGAGACATCTAGCAATAGGCAAGATAGTAATGATATCTGGGTCAGGTCATCTTGCCCGTCGAGTCGTCGATGGGACCGTAAGATGGCTCCTCGTACTCAACCTCGGTAGTAACCTCGTTCTCGGTCTCGACTTCCGGCTCTACTCAACACAAAAACACAACAAGGCACAAAATCAAACAAGGTGCAATGCACAATCAACATGATGCAATTATGATGCATATATGATGCAATACATGTTAAGGGATGAAGCACACAAGAACAACACAAGACAACAAGTTTAAATGAGGCCGGAATCCACATATAGCTAATCCGGTAAGTCCTCATATGCATATGTTGAAATTGGTCCAGATCTGAACAAACCTTAAGTTAAAGTTGTTTAACAACAATTTAACATGCACCATGATGATCTACATGAAATTCTAGGCAAGTTTCATATAAAGTTTGTTTAATTCGGAGCTATGGTCTAGAAGATATGAGCAAAACAAGACAAGCATGGCAACGGTGCAAGATGCACCCAAACATCAAGCAGACACACTCCAAACATGTAAAACCATGATATTATGATTCTTCATGCAAAATCACGCAAGTTTCATATAGGGCACGCTCAAAACGGAGCAACGGTTCAACACATACACACGAAACAAGATACAATGCAAAGCTGAAATTAACAGCCACATAGCAACTTTGGAGCAAGCAATATATACTCTACAGCACCCAAACATGATGACAATAAGCATGGGCATGAATTAGACATATCATACAGCAAACGACTCCATTGGAGCAACTCCATAGGAGGCATGGATCAATAGCAA
Source organism: Secale cereale (assembly GCA_902687465.1). Classification (NCBI taxonomy): domain Eukaryota; kingdom Viridiplantae; phylum Streptophyta; class Magnoliopsida; order Poales; family Poaceae; genus Secale; species Secale cereale. Next base: position 268,493,871 of record LR738711.1, on the reverse strand, counting down.
CAAGCTACACCATTTTGATCATGTTGTTCAAAACCTGACAGGCATAATTTATAGCAACTTGAGAGCAAGAAATATATAAGCTTCAACAAGCCATATGAGCAAGTGAGGGCATGGATGGATAGACAATAACATGTACAACAAGGAATGAACATTGGCCACTCCAAAACAAGCATGGATTGGACTAGGGCATCAAGCAAACATAGCATCAGGTTATGATAGATTCCAGACTTTCACTAAGTATAAAACAGTTATGTTGGCATGGCATGTTTAGAAGCATGTTTAAGTCAGCTCAAGGCATATCATGGAAAGTGGTTTGCACCACAACAAAGACCATATGATGGAGATTCTAAAACATATTGACATGTGACATGGGGACAAACACATCAATAGCAACGAGCACTTCAAATCAGCATCTCATAACATGTTTCATAATTTAACAGCCACATACACTTTTGCAACCAAGTTTAACATGGCAATATGAGACCTAACATGAATGCTACAGCAACCATCATGTAGAGCATTTCACAATGAACATTTTGACATATCATTTGCTTCATTTGGATAAACATGCACCAAGTTATCACATATCAAACATGGCATGAAAATAACAAGTTACAGCAGTTTATAACAAGTAGCACTCTTGCAACAGAGATTAGGACCTCTATATGAACTCAAACAAGCATGCCACAATGGAACAAAACGTAGAGCACATCACCACGATCATTTTGATATATCATATGCTCAATTTAGACTTACACACAAAAAGTTATAGCCACATGAACATGCAACAAAAATAAACAATTCTTGGGACTTAGAGAAAAATAAACCTCAAGGGGGGGGAGGGGTCGGGCGGACACGTCCGGGATGACATGGACACTGTCCGACTGAGCGGATCGGGCGGAGGAGCGGAGCGGGTCGGATCGGATCCGGTCCGACCGACCCGGTAGGGTTTCGGGCGGTGACGGCGAGGAAGCCGCGGGGCCGGCGGCGGATCGAGATGGCCGGGGCGCGGTTGGCCGGCGGGCGCGGCGGCGGCCGGCCGCGGTGGCGGGCGAGGCGGCGGCCCGCGGCACCGAGGGCGCCGGCGGCGGCGAGGGTGCGGCCCAGCGACGGGGTCGCACCGACGGAAGGCAGTGGTGGCGCTCGGCTCACCGGCGGCGAAGGGAGCCGGGGCGCGGGACGAAGGTGGATTGGCGGCGGTGGACGCATGGGCCGGGGAGGGCCCCGCCTGGGCCCTGCGGGCCGGCGGCTGGCGCGATGGGAGAGGCCGGCCGGGAGGACACGTGGCAAACGCTGATTGGCCGGGCGCGTCCGGGCGGACGTGTCCGGCGGAGCGAGGAGGGAGGAGCTAGGGTTTGGACGCAAAAATGGACGTGGGGGGCTAATTTATAGGCATATGGAGCTAGGAGACTCCAAATGGGGAGCGGTTTTCGGCCACGCGATCACGATTCGACGACTGAGATGATGGGAAGGGTTGTGCTGGGTTAGTGGGGTGTTGTGGAGGGGGTCTTGGGCCTTAAAGAAGAGGTTCTTTTAGCCCACTAGGTTAACCGTTGGAGTACCAAACGAATTCCAAACGCGATGAAACTTGACAGGCGGCCTACACGTACCAAAACAACATCGCACGACAAGTCTCACGTCATTCTGGAAATGTTACACGGCCACACACGAAAGAAGGACTCGGGGATGTCACGGGCACGTGTGTGAGCATCGGAACTCGAAGCGGACAACGGGAAGAGACGAGTGGGACCGGGTGCAAGTGTCAACACAAATGCAATGCAATGCACATGACAACATGACATGGATGAAATGCACACACGCACACGACAAAACAAAGAAACCCGAAATGAAGAAGAGCCCAGAATGGAATTGACGAAGTCAAAGTTTCATATATTGCCATAATTGGAAAGTGTTACATCTGGGGCATTACACTATTGGTGGAGTGGAAGGCTTCGAAGCCTTGGGTTTCTTCTTCTTCTTCGGCTTCGGAGGTGCTGGCGCTTCATCAGAGTCAGCGTCGTCTGAAGGTGATCCACATCCGCCCCTTGAACCCTTATATGAGTGATGAGACCTTCTAAGTTGTAGAAGGGCCCAACAAGATTTGGTTCAGCTTCGCGTGTACCATCGGCACGAGGCGCAGAGGGGCCTGGGTTGAAGTCTAATCCCCAAGATTTCTTGTTCTCCTTGGCCGAGTTCTTGGCAAACTAGAGGTTGCGCTTGAACAGATTGTCATCTCGACACCATAGTAATGACGATGGGTCGGCATCAGCTGGTTGTGGCCCTCGGACCATGCAAGGATAGAAGCCTTGGGCAATGGCTTCAGCTCTGGACCTGGGTGGAAGATTTTTGTACAAAATGTCTCCCCATGGTCGCTTGATGGCATTCTTCCCAGCATACTCCTAGGTCACAAACCTGTACTTGTACCACAGTTCTGCCCAATATCTTCGAATCCATTGGATTCAAGTTTTTCTCTGATTGTAGTCCTCCTCTGGATCAGTCTTGTACATCTCATAGAGGTCAGGAGGCAAATCTTTGGAGGTGTTTCCATGGCGCTGTCTGCCACCCTTCCTAACAGATTTCTCAGTTGCCATGAGATTCAAACTGAAAGGCTTCAACACTGTCAAAGGCTTCCGTCTGCTGGTCAGACAGGAACTGGCTTCGGGAGAGTTAATGTGACGCTGCAAGAATTCTGCAAATGAATGCAGACTGTGAGAACCAAGGGATTCTCCCATGGACGTGTACCTGTGACAGCATTAGAGATGCAAGGGAAGGGGAAGATGTCATATGCATTCTCAGAAGATTTTAAAGTTAAATCAGTTTAGAAGACATTGACCTCATAGTGCGAAGACATTCACTTATATGATGAGAGTTGGTTCCAGATTTGTACGAATCCAAGAATAGGTACAAGTGAGGAATCTAACTATGTGTGAAGCATAAGTGAATGTACTAGGCAAAGTATGAGATGCAGATAGGGTAGATCCAAATATGTGGAGGCAGAGACTTCTTTTGGTAGAAAGGATGAATCTATCGGATCAAAAAGACGGTAAAAAGAGGGTTTTAATTTACGACACGATGAACTGCTAGACGGAGACGAAGTGGAGGCTGAGCAGTTCGATCTTCCATGCCCTAACTTGGCGACGGAGGACGCCTACGGCGGCGATGGAGAAGACGATGTCCGCGGCCGGTGTGAAGACGGCGTCGACGAGGTCGCAACAGCTAAGCGCTTCGTCGCCGACGTCGTCGAGAGCTAGCGGTGGCGCTAGGGTTTGTCGCAGTGGAGAGGTGGTAGAAGTGTTTTGACCGTGATGGGACAAGCATTTATAAGGAAGGGAGACGGCACATCGCAATTATGCAGGTGCCACTGGCGGTTCTCATCTAAGGGACACGTGGCAGACATGTAACACATAGGGAGTTGTTCCATGTTCCCACGCATGCCTGGACTGTCGGGGTGGTCGTTCCGGCTTCTCCGGGTTTCAGGCAATAAGGATTGATCATTAAAAGCAGATTTAATGTTTGTCTGTGTATCTTCTGCTGACAAGGACGCAGAGAAGACATTCGACGGTTTCAACAGAATGCATATGATTTGGATAGATAGAGTTTGAGGTAGAAAGTATAGAGAGGTTAGGGTCCGATCACATTCACTTAGTTCAAAAGATTCAAATAAGAAAACATAGCTATAAGTGAATGTTGTAGAGGACCGAACACAAGTCTATATATGTATATATCTGAGTAAGATCAATTTGACAAAGAGAAGACATATATGAAGATAAATCAAATGCGAAGATTTTGCAAATGTAACACCAAGAGAAACACTTCAAGCAAAGATTTGGTGGTGGCGTTACCCACCGTATAGGAAGTATTAGACCCAAACACGACGCACAATTATCATGGCGCTCTGAAGTCAAATTCCGTGTTAATGTATTCACACTCAGAATGTAAGTCTTCATTGATTGAAGATATACTTTACTTCGTGTGTTGCACATCTAAGTCATCAACATGCATAAGTGTTAGGATGTGTGCCTGATTACAGGACATTCGAGGATTCCAAGATATTTAGCTCACACCGCAACTTGGAAAACCTTTTCTCAGCCAAGGGCTTTGTGAAGATATCTGCCAGCTGCTCTTCAGTGTTGATGTGTATGATATCAATATCTTCCTTTATGACATGATCTCTAAGAAAGTGATGACGAATTTCAATGTGCTTTGTCTTCGAGTGCTGAACTGGGTTGTTGGAAATCTTGATGGCGCTTTCATTATCGCAATAGAGTGGCACATGCTTCAGATGGACACCATAGTCCTTGAGAGTTTGCTTCATCCAGAGAAGCTGAGCGCAGCAAGATCCAGCAGCAATGTATTCAGATTCAGCAGTAGAGAGTGATACACAGTTCTGCTTCTTTGAAGACCAACAGACAAGTGATCGTCCCTGAAAGTGACATGTGCCTGATGTAGACTTGTGATCAACTTTGTCACCATCATAATCAGCATATGAGAATCCAAGTAGATCAAACTCTGAGCCCTTTGGATACCATAATCCTAGTGTTGGGGTGTAAGCCAAATATCGAAGAATTTGCTTCACAGCTAAGTGATGCGATTCCTTTGGTGCCGCTTGGAATCGAGCACACATGCAAACACTAAGCATAATATCTGGCCTAGATGCACATAAATATAGTAAACAACCAATCATGGAGCGGTATACCTTTTGATCGAAATCTTTACCATTGGTGTCGAGAATCAGATGACTTTTAGTTGGCATAGGCGTCGTGTATCCTTTGCAGTCTTGCATTCCAAACTTCTTCAGGCAATCTTTGATGTATTTCTCTTGAGATATGAAGATGCCGTTGCTTTGCTGACGAATTTGAAGACCAAGGAAGAACTTCAGCTCACCCATCATGGACATCTGATATTGGTCTTGCATCATGTGAGCAAACTCATCACTGTATCTTTTGTCAGTGCAGCCGAAGATAATGTCATCCACATAGATTTGGCAAACAAACAGTTCACCATCATATGTCTTCGTGAAGAGTGTGGGATCCAGGGAACCAGGTTTGAACCCGTTGCTCTTCAAGAAGTCTTTGAGTGTGTCATACCAAGCACGAGGGGCTTGTTTGAGGCCATACAGTGCCTTGTTGAGCTTGTATACCATATCAGGATGTTTTGGATCTTCAAAGCCAGGTGGTTGTGCAACATACACTTCTTCTTCAATGTTGCCATTGAGAAAGGCACTTTCACATCCATTTGATACAGAAGGATGTTGTGATGGTTTGCATAGGCTAGCAGTATGCGAATAGCTTCAAGCCTAGCAACAGGAGCAAATGTTTCATCGAAGTCAATCCCTTCAATTTGAGTGTATCCTTGAGCAACGAGACGAGCTTTGTTTCTGACAACTTGACCATGCTCATCTTGCTTGTTGCGATATACCCATTTTGTGCCTATTATGTTGTGCTTGCGAGGGTCATGACGCTTGACAAGTTCCCATACGTTGTTCATCTCAAACTGTCGAAGCTCTTCTTGCATAGCTTGAATCCATTTAGGTTCCATGAAGGATTCAGCAACTTTTTTGGGTTCATATATCGAGACAAATGCAAAGTGCCCACAGAAATTTGCTAGCTGTATTGCTCTTGAACGAGTGAGTGGACCAGGTGCATTGATGCTGTCAATTATCTTCTCAACTTGTACTTCATTTGCAACACGAGGATGAGCTGGACAAAGATTTTGCTCTTGCTGGTCATTGTCATCATTAGGAGGATTGTCTTCAGGCTGAGCATTGTCTTCAGGTTGATTGGGAGCAGAAATGACGAGTTCCTCGTCAGGCTGTGCTTCAGAAGGCATGATTTCACCTGTTCCCATTAGCTTGATAGATTCACTAGGTGGAGCTTCATCCAGCACATTTGGCAGGAACTCTCTTTGTGAGCCATTCGTTTCATCAAACCGCACATCCACAATTTCAACCACTTTATAGAGAAAGAGGCTGAAGACTCTGTAGGAGTGCGAGTCCTTTCCGTAGCCGAGCATGAAACCTTCATGTGCTTTTGGTGCAAATTTTGATTTGTGATGTGGATCCTTGATCCAACACCTAGCTCCAAATACCCTGAAGTAACTGACATTTGGCTTCTTGCCAGTAAGGAGTTCATAGGATGTTTTCTTCAAAAGCTTGTGAAGATAAACACAGTTGATGACATGGCATGCTGTATCAATAGTTTCGGCACAAAACTTTCTTGGTGTCTTGTATTCATCGAGCATCGTTCGAGCCATCTCAATGAGGGTTCTATTCTTGCGCTGCACGATGCCATTCCGCTGAGGTGTGTACGGAGCTGAGAACTCATGAGTGATTCCCATTGTGTCCAGATAAAGATCAAGGCCGATATTTTTGAACTCAGTGCCATTGTCACTTCTGATATGCTTGATCTTGACGCCATAGTTGTTCATGGCACGGTTGGCGAAGCGTCTGAAGACATCCTGCACTTCAGTCTTGTAGAGAATTATGTGCACCCATGCGTATCTTGAATAATCATCAACAATGACGAAGCCATAGAGACATGCAGTTGTAGTGAGCGTAGAGTAGTGAGTAGGGCCAAATAAGTCCATGTGTAGTAGCTCGAAGGGTTGGGATGTCATCATGATTGTCTTCGAGGGATGCTTGGCCCTAGTCATCTTCCCAGCTTCGCAGGTACCGCACAGATGATCTTTCTTGAACTTGACGCCCTCGATGCCTACGACGTGCTTCTTCTTTGCGAGAGTGTGCAAGTTCCTCTTGCCGGCATGTCCTATACTCCGATGCTAGAGCCATCACTCTGAAGCTTTTGCTAGAAGACATACGGCCATCTGTGGTCCTGCCGAGAAATCTACCATATACAGATCATCTTTCCGATATCCTTCAAAGACTAGAGACTTGTCAGATTCCATTAGCACAAGGCAACGATATTTTCCAAATATCACAATCATGTTTAAGTCACAAAGCATTGAGACAGACATTAAGTTGAAACCAAGGGATTCAACAAGCATGACTTTATCCATGTGCTGATCCTTTGAGATTGCAACTCTACCTAGACCCAATACCTTGCTTTTACCAGTATCCGCAAATGTGATGTGACTTTTGTCAGAGGGACGTAAGGCTGAGTCCATAAGAAGACTTCAATCACCAGTCATATGATTAGTGCATCCGCTGTCCATAATCCATTCTGAAGTCTTTGATGTCATACCCTATAGTGCAGTTAGGGGGATAGGCTTCACGAAGAGTATTGTGAAGCATAAACATTTGATGAGCAAGCGGATTATGAAAGCTTAGATCCAAGTTGGGACTGTTAGGATGATTGACAAGCGACTCAGGAACAAAATACATAGTAAGACCATTTGGGCATTTGATCTTGCGTCCTACAAGATGTTTTAGGTCCCCAGCAATAGCATCCGACGCCTTTGATTTTTGGCTGGATACCTTTACCTGCAAGAGAAAGTTAATTGTTCTTAGCCACCCACATCTTTAGGGGTGGCTTAGAAGCAGTGAGTCTAAGTGCAGCATCTGAGAATTTTGGCTTTGGAGCCCTAGCAAATAGCCTTGCAGGAGGAGAATAATACTCATAAGAATAGGCAGCAAAGTTCTTTGTTTTGTGAATATAGCGGTTTGAGGAAACACGCTCATATTCATGGGTCTGAGTACAATTTCCCTGCAAAGCATTGGCGTTAGGGTGACTCAGGTGAGTCCTCTGTCTGTAAGAAGCCTTTGGACCGTATGAAGCCTTTGGTCTGGGGTTTGTCTTCTTCCTAGGTGGTGTCATGATGACATTTACTGGAAGCTTCTCAAGACAACCTTTGGGAACCCATATCTTCTTCATAGGTGGCCCGTTCCTGAAGTTAGTACCAATATACCTGGCAAACACTTCACAGATAAGGTAAGACTTCCAGTATGGAACACAAGTGAAGCCAGATAAGGTAGACAGATCCACTGAAGGTTCCTTTACAGCAACCCATGTGGTTTTGGGGTACTGCTCAGACTTCCAGTATGAACCATCAACATTCATTTTCCTCTCGAACCCTACACCCTCTTTCCTAGGGTTTCGGTTCAGAATCTGCTTTTTGAGGACATCACATAACGTCTGATGCCCTTTGAGGCTTTTGTACATCCCTGTTTCAAGCAAAGTCCTCAACCTAGCATTTTCATTAGCAATAGTAGTGGTATCCTCAGCAGAGGGGTTAGTTACCACATCAGCAGTTGAAGATATTGCGACAGTAGCAGCAGTAGAACATTCAGCAACAGATGTAGCATTATCACGCTCAATGCATTTTAGACATGGTGGTTCAAATCCTTCCTGAGCGGAGCTGATCTGTTGAGCGTGGAGTGACTCATTTTCTTTTTGAAGATCTTCATGAGCCGCTTTCAATTTCTCAAGTTCTTGCTTCCTTTGAAGATAATCATAGGAAAGCTTTTCATGAGTTTTTGAAAGCGATTCATGACGACTTTCAAGTTCCTCGTACTTAACATGAAGATTTTTTATGTCTTCAATTAAGGACTGAGAACGGGTCATTTCCGCGTCCAATAGGTCATCGCTTTTGTCTAACAGTTTTTGAATATGTTCCATAGCTTTCTGTTGTATAGTGGCAATTTTAGCAAGTGTTTTGTAGTTAGGTTTGGATTCATGATCGGAGTCATCTTCACTGGATGTTTGAAAGTAAGCATCGCGTGATTTTACCTTGGCACCGCATGCCATGAAGCAGTAGGTGGGAGCGGAGTCGTCGTTCTCATCATTATCAGTGTTGGTGACGGAGCCATTGTGTTCAGTGTTGAAGATGTACGTGGCAATGTAGGCTGTGGCTAGAGCCAGACTTGCAACACCAGAATCGGACTCCTCCTCAGACTCCACCTCCGCTTCTTCTGAAGCAGACTCCTCCTCTGAATCCATCTCCTTGCCAACAAACGCACAAGCCTTGCCAGATGAATTATTCTTGTGTGATGAATACTTCGATGAAGACTTGGAAGAAGTCTTTGATGATTTCTTCTTTTTCTTGTCATCAGAATCATATTCCTTGCTCTTCTTATTCTTCTTCTTCTCATTGTCCCATTGAGGACACTGAGAGATGTAGTGACCAGGTTTCTTTCACTTGTGACAAGTTCTCTTCTTGTGGTCATGGGTTGGAGCTTCATCATTTTTTGAGCTGGATCGTGAAGACTTTCTGAAGCCTTTCTTCTTAGTGAATTTCTAGAACTTCTTCACAAGCATGGCAAGCTCCTTTCCAATGTCTTCAGGATCACCAGAACTCCAGTCAGATTCTTCTTCAGATGAGGAAACATCCTTTGCCTTCAAAGCGCGAGTTCGGCCATAGTTGGGACCATAGATGTCACGTTTCTCAGATAGCTGGAACTCATGTGTGTTGAGCCTGTCAAGTATGTCAGAAGGATCGAGAGTCTTGAAGTCAGGGCGCTCTTGAATCATCAGGGCAAGGATGTCAAATGAGCTGTCAAGTGATCTCAGGAGTGTCTTGACGATTTCATGCTTGGTGATCTCAGTGGCGCCAAGTGCCTGAAGCTCATTTGTGATGTCAGTGAGGCGATCGAATGTGAGCTGGACATTCTCATTGTCGTCTCTCTTGAAGTGATTGAAGAGGTTGTGAAGGACACTGATCCTTTGATCTCTCTGGGTTGAGATGCCTTCGTTGACCTTAGAGAGCCAGTCCCAGACTAGCTTCGACGTTTCCAGAGCACTCACACGACCATACTGTCCTTTGGTCAGATGACCACAGATGATATTCTTGGCAGTGGAATCCAGTTGAACAAGCTTCTTGACATCAGCAGGGGTGACACCTTCACCAGTCTTGGGAACACCGTTCTTGACGACATACCAGAGGTCCACATCAATGGCTTCAATGTGCATGCGCATCTTGTTCTTCCAGTAGGGGTATTCAGTGCCATCGAAGACGGGGCACGCAGCGGAGACTTTGATTATCCCTGTAGTCGACATAGCTAAAACTCTAGGTGGTTAAACCGAATCACACAGAACAAGGGAGTACCTTGCTCTGATACCAATTGAAAGGGCTGTATATCGACTAGAGGGGGGTGAATAGGCGATTTTTTGGAAAGTCTTCAAAACATGGAAGTTTTGAAGATAAACGATAGAACCGATCCTATTTATATGCAGCGGAAGGTAGACTACACAAGACAAGCCATAGTCAAGTACTGCTTGATGTGAAAGCACGAAGACTAATAGCAACTAGGCAGTATGGATCAGGATGGAAGATTGTATGAAGCCAGCCAGAACAAGTAGTCACACAGTGAAGTCAAACAGATAAGGCAAGCAGGCAACGACTTCACAGAGACAGACATTAAGTAAAGAGAAGGAAGGGATAGAACCAATAGCTTGGGGAAGACAATGATTTGTTCGACCAGTTCCAGTTGTTGTGACAATTGTACGTCTGGTTAGGGAGGCTGAGATTTAACTCAGAGTACCGCATCTTCTCCTTATTCCCCTTGAGCTAAGGACACACAGTCCTCGCCCAATCACTCTGGTAAGTCTTCAAGGTAGACTTCCAAACCTTCACAGACTTCGTTCACCGGCAATCCACAATGACTCTTGGATGCTCAGAACGCGATGCCTAGCCAGTTGGAGGATTCACAGTCCTCAAGTGTAACAAGTCTTTAGATCACACGGATAGAAAGACTTCAGTGATGCCTAACACTCTTTGGCTCTGGGTGTTTGGGCTTTGTCCTCGCAAGGATCTCTCTCTCAAATGCTTCGGAGGTGGGTTGCTCCCAAATGACAAAAGCCGTGTACTAACTCTGAGCAGCCACCAATTTATGGTGTAGGGGGTGGGCTATTTATAGCCACTAGGCAACCCGACCGGATTTGTTCGAAATGACCCTGGGTCACTAAGGAACTGACACGTGTTCCAACGGTCAGATTTCAAACACACGCGACAACTTTACTTGGGCTACAAGTAAAGCTGACTCATCCAGATCTGGATAAGATTTGCTCTCATTGTCTTCGCTCAAAGACATAGGATTTGGTTGAGCATCACTTCAGTCACTCTGACTTTGTTCACTTGGACCCCACTTAACAGTACGATGGTTCCTATGACTCAACAAAGAAGAAAAGGAAACAACGAAACGTCTAAGTCTTCGCGCTCCATAGTCTTCACACAATGTCTTCTCTCGTCATAGTCTTCAATATGAATATCTTCATATACCACCATTGTCGTCAATGTCTTCATACATTTTTAGGGGTCATCTCCGGTAGGTAAACCGAATCAATGAGGGACTACTACCTGTGTTATCCTGCAATTCTCACAAACACATTAGTCCCTCAACCAGGTTTGTCGTCAATACTCCAAAACCAACTAGGGGTGGCACTAGATGCACTTACAGTTGCCATGTTTAAAAACATTTAAATTGTTGTTTGATTTAATTGTACTTAAATATGCTCAAACTTATAAAAATCATAACTAAATAACTACAACTCCAAATTTGACAAACTTTATATGTATTTGGGGTGGAAAAATGTGTAGATTAATGTGGTGCTGTTACTTTGCATGTTTAACAACTTTAAAATATGTCTTTCTCAGATCTGTCCTAATTGTATTTATATGAATATGGGAGTTTCCGGAAAATGTTGTTTGTTCTTTCCGGCCCATTTAAAATGCTAGCATGTTGCTGTTAGTCCTAGTTGTACCCCTTGCCATGTTAAACAACTTTCAAAACTTGTTGGGTGCTTGTTTAAATCATCTACATAACCTTTTGTGACTATGCTAGTTTTGTTTCCTTTTTGCTTGTGTCCTCATGTGTGTGATCTTGTTTATTGCCATGATGCTTGTGCACTCTTCTTGTTCCTAGGAGTTGCACCATATCTTTGTCCATATGCATCATATTCATGCATCATGTGTTTGAGCATTGCATGACGATTGATAGTAGTTCAGGTGTTTGCATTGTTGTGTTGGTTAGAGCCCGGTGATGATTCTAAGTTCGAGGTTCCTTTCGAGGCTGAGTTTGAGGAGCAAGGTTACGATCCCTCCCTGGACTCAACAGGCAAGATGACCATTCCCAGATATCACTTCTATCTTTGCCTATGCTAGATGTCTCGTCCTTTTAGATATGCCTCGATGCCCGTTCCTGTTTGTCAGCCCCCTATTGTTGCCATGAAACACTCTAACCGCCTTCCTAGCAAACCGATGTTTGGCTAAGTACGCATCGCTTAGCCCCTCTTATAGCGTTGTTAGTTGCAGGTGAAGTTTTGAAGATTGCTCCATGATGAATTGGTTATTGGGATAACACAATATATAAAAACCTGTTAAACTAATGCACCTATATACTGGTAATGGGTGGAAGGCTAAGCCTTTCTGCTTGGTGTTTCGTTCCACTCGTGCCACCTTAGGAACCAATAAACCGGTGTTATGTTCCCTGTTTTTTGCGTTCCTAACACGGTTGGGATTTATGGCCCCCCTTGATAATTCACTCTGTTTAAAGCTTTTTCCAGCAAGGCCCAACATTGGTTTTTCATTTGCCTAATAACTAAAACTTGCATAGGGCGTTGCAAACCCAAGTTCTTAATTAACAACCAGGGCCATTGCTCCTCATGAGTGTTGGTCCAAACTAGGGGTTATGCGGGGCCACCTTGAGGGAACCCGAGGTTTGGTTTTACCTGTAGGATCGCCCATCTGGTCCTGGCCTGAGACGAGATATGCGCGGCTACTATCAGGGTGTCCACACGCCGGGAGGTCTTGCTGGATTTGTTTTACCTTTGTCGAATTATATTGAGCACAGGATTCTGAGGATACTCGGGTCTTCCCACTTTGGAGTTGCGACTCCGCGGATCGTGAGCTTGTGATGGGCTAAGTTGGGACACCCTTGTAGGGTTTGATCTTTCAAAAGACGTGCCCGCGGTTATGTGGCAGATGGGAATTTGTTAATATCTGGTTGTAGATAACTTGACACCTTATTCATGAATACACTACCGGTGTGAGTAACCGTGATGGTCTCTTTCCGAAGGGCTTCGGGAAGTGAACACGGTGGGGTTATGTTTGATCGTGAGTAGTTAGGATCACTTCTTGATCAACTTGGGGATCGTTGGCACTTGTTCTCTTCTCGCTCGAAACTCGTAAGCTAGTTCTTAGTGATTGCTGCAACCCTTGTTTATAGCCTTTCCACATCTAAGGCTTTGGTAGTTTTGATACCCAGGAACGGGATTGCTGAGTCCTCTGTGGCTCACAGATTCAACACACACCAGATGTAGGTACCGCTGAGAACAATGCAGGAGATGGTTCAGAACTTCAGTGGGAGTTCGATGAAGAGTGTGGACGTTACTATGTTTCCTATCCCGACGATCAGTAGTGGTTCTTACTAGGAGGATCTGGACTTGTGTTTTATGGTATCTTTTTCGTTTGGATTTTGTCCGTAGTCGGATTCTGTGTTTTGGATGATGTATGTTATTGTATTCATTGTGTGACATGGCGAATGTAAGCCAACTATCTTTTCTATTTCATCCCTGAATTTTACATGAGATGTGCAAAGATACCATACTTGAGATCATTCTAGTATGCGTTTATGTCTTTAAGTCGTGCCTCAACACGTGGGATACATAGTCGCATACTGGGCATTACAGGTGGACTTGGCGAGGTGTTTCAAGGGGAATCGGTCAAGACAAGTCGTGACTATTTATAGGACATCAGGCTTGGGTGAGGGGTTGACTTGGGATAGGGTTCGCACGAAGATCGAACGCGGCGGTGGCGTCGCGTACGTACAGGTTTCTGTTTTTGTACATGTATGTGGGGAAGAAGAAGAAAAGGAGCAGGGCCCAGGCACAGGAACGAAAGACAACGAGGGAGAGGAGAGAACGGGCGAGCGAGTCAGGCGCGGGGCGAGCGATCACTTTTTATGCACGTGGGTGCGGCTGTTTGCCTCGTGCGGTGCGGCACTCGGGCGCTCGCCTCCTCCTGGCGCTGGCCTGGCTGCCCGCTGGGGCTGGCCTGCTGGCGGCTGGGCCATGGCCACGCCTGGCCTGCTGGGTGGGCCGGTTGGCCTGCCTGGCGGGCGCGGTTTTTTTAACAGCGAAAAAAGGACAAATAAACAAAAAAAATTAAAAAATATTTATAGAGGCATATTATATACCAAATTTTCAGAAATAAAAGTCCTAATACAAGAACATATTTTCATGACCAAATGAAATAAAAAAAAACATTTTTGCAATAACTCCAGAATGAAATAGAATTTGAGTTTCAAATAAATTGTCAAATCCTGTTTCTGATTGTTGGAGTGTCATATTCCTCCTCTCGATTTTTTTATGAGAGAATTTTTGACAAGATTCAAACTTAAAATTCAATAGGGATTCAAAATACAAATTTTTAGGAAAGTCCTTTTATTCCCTCTCATTTGATTTTTTAAAATGTTTCAATTTCCACTCAATTTCACACAAGCAATCACACAAACGAACATAATTACATTTTAATATAACATTTCAAAATTTAGAATTTTGGGATGTTACAACAATATACAGGTCTCCTCTCCTAAAGCCTTCGAAGACTTTGGATCTGTCAGATTCTAAGAATACTACACAATTGTATTTGCCAAAGACAACAAGCATAACAAGATCACAAAGCATTGAGACAGACATGAGGTTGAATCCAAGAGACCCAACAAGCATGACTTTGTCCATGTGTCGATCTTTTGTGATTGCAACTTTACCTAGACCCAATACCTTGCTTTTTTTCCTTTGTCAGCGTAGGTGATATGCTTCATATGAGATGGAGAGAAGGGAGAGTCCATCAATAGGTTCTTGTCACTGGTCATGTGATTTGTACATCCACTGTCGAGGACCCACTCAATAGCTTTGAGAGATTCACCATGTAGATGAATTAGTGCATCTTACAAACTCATATGCTTCATAATGAAGAATATGACATCAAATTAGTGCATCTTACAAACTTCAGAATGAATTTCATCTATAAGAGAAATATATGTAGTAGAATGAGGACGTGAAAAATGAATGAATCATTTCTTCATGATTAGCTTGCGTCCTTTCAAGCAATCTCAGGTCTCCAGCAAATTCTTCAGACGTTTAAGTTCGTCTGGAGACCTGACCTTGCATAAGAGTTTAGTTCTTTTTCTTCACCACCCACATCTGGAGGGGTGGCAAAGAGTTCATCATTCTGTGAGTTCCATATGAAAAGGATGGCATTGAAGCCAGTGCATTTCATTTCACAGGCGAGGGGTTAGAGTATGAATATGAGTAAGCAGAGAAATTCTTCGAGGATTTATGAACATAATTATTTTGAAGAATAATGCACATATTCATAATCCTTAGACTTTCCCTGCAAAATAGAAGCATTAGCACGATGATGTTCATATGAGGAATTTGATCCACTTGAGGAATTTGGTTTGTATGAGGACTTGGATCCATATGAAGAATTTGATTTGGGGTTCCTGTTCTTCACAGGTGGTGTCATGAGGACATTCACTTGAAGATTTTCAAGTTACCTTTTGGGAACCCAGATTTTCTTCACAGGGGGACCATTCCTGCAGTTAGTTCCAACATATCTAGCAAATACTTCACCATTCTGATTTTTGAACAGTTTATAGTTGGAGTCAAATGACTCATCAGATGAATGTGAAGATTCAGAAGTAAAGCTAGATATGGTAGATGGATCTATTGGAGGTCCTTTTGCAGTAACCCATGAGGTCATGGGATACTACTCAGGTTTCCGGTAGGTCCCATCAACATTGCGCTTCCTCTCAAAGGCAATACCCTCTTTTCTAGGGTCCCTGTTCAAGATCTGCCTATTGAGCACATCGCAAAGAGTCTGATGACCTTTGAGGCTTTTGTACATGCCTATCACATACACTTCCTTCGACCCTGCATTTTCGTCAGTAGCATCGGTGGTTTCCTCAGTTGAGGAAATTGTCACCACAAAAATAGTTGAAGAATTTGCAGCAATAGAAGCATTTGAACTTTCAGGTGAGGAATTAGCTGTTTCACGTTCAATGCATTTCAGACATGGTGGAATGAATTCTTCCTAAGCGGAACTGATCTATTGAGCAAGTAATGAATCGTTTTCCTTCTGAAGATCTTCATAGCTCACCCTAAGATTTTCAAGATCTTGCTTTCTTTGAAGAAATACATAAGAAAGCTTCTCATGATCGGTTAGGAGCGTGTTATGAAGATCCTGAAGGTTATCAAACTTAGACTGTAGTCTCTGAAGATTATCAGTCAAGATTTTAGTTCGATCCAATTCTTCACCCAACATGTCATCGCTTTTAACTAGCTGATTTTGAACCCTTTCCAAAGCCTTTTGTTGTTTAATGGAAATATTAGCAAGTTTGGAATAGCTAGGTTTGAGCTTTTCATCAGATTCATCTTCACTAGAATCAGAGGATGGACGTTTGAGTACCTTGGCTCCTTTTGCCATGAAGCAATAGGTGGGAGCGCAGTCATCGCTGTCATCGCCAGCAGTGTTGGGGAAGTCATTTTCCTCAGTGTTGAAGATGGACTTGCTGACGAATGCGGTAGCGAGAGCTAAGCTCGCCACACCAGAGTCTGACTCCTCAGATTCCTCCTCTTCCTCATTTTCTTCAGATTCAGCTTCTGAGTCCATTTCCTTGCCAATGAATGCCCGCGCCTTTTTGGAGCTGTTCTTCTTGTGGAAGGAAGACTTTGATGATTTTGATGATGAGGTCTTTGAAGATTTCTTCTTTTTCTTCGAGTCATCTGAGCTGTCATCCTTGTATTTCTTCTTCGATTCCTTTGCCCACTGAGGATAATCAGTGATAAAGTGACCAGGTTTCTTGCATTTGTGGCAAGTCCTCTTCTTGTAATCGCGAGATGAGGAATCTGATCTTAGATCATCACCTCTTGAAGATCTTGTAAAGCGACCACGTCTTGAGAACTTTTGAAATTTCCTCACGAGCATAGCTAGCTCCTGGCTTAATACTTCAGGATCACCAAGGCTGCTATCAGAATCTTCTCCTTCAGATGAAGAAACTGCCTTGGCCTTTAGTGCATGTGATCTACCATAGCTTGGACCGTAGAGATCTCTCTTTTCAGCTTGTTGGAACTCATGAGTGTTCAATATCTCAAGGATATCAGCGGGATCAAGTGACTTGTAATCTCCACGTTCTTGAATCATCAGTGCTAGAGTGTCGAATGAGGAATCTAGTGATCTCAGCAATTTCTTCACCACCTTGTGGTCAGTGATGTCTGTAGCACCAAGTGCTTGAAGCTTATTTGAGATGTTAGTGAGGCGATCAAAGGTTTGCTAAATGTTTTCATTGTCGAGTCTTTTGAAGTGGTTGAAGAGATTGCGAAGAACATCAACTCGAGAGTCACGTTGAGTTGAGACTCCCTCGTTGAGCTTGGACAGCCTGTCCCAGATAAGCTTTGCTGTCTCCAAAGCACTCACTCTGCCATACTGCCCTTTTCTCAGATGGCCACATATGATATTCTTTGCTTGAGAGTCGAGTCGCTTGAATCTCTTCACATCACCAGCGTTCACAGAAGGTGAGATGGAGGGAACGCCATTTTCCACAACGTACCAGAGATCATTGTCAATTGCCTCAAGATGCATACACATCTTGTTCTTCTAGTAGGGGTAGTCTGTCCCATCAAATGTAGTACACCCAGCCGAGACTTTGATCATACTCGCAGTCGGCATAACTAAAACTCTAGGTGGTTAAACCAAAATCACACAGAACAAGGGTGTACCTCGCTCTGATACTAATTGAAAGTGCGTTATATCGAGTAGAGGGGGGGGGGGAGGGTGAATAGGCATTTTTTACAAATTCATAACTATGGAAATTCTAACTAAGGAATTTCCTAAGCAACGAACTACTAGCAGCAGAATAGATACTCATGTGCATGCACAACAAAGCAGTAGCAAAGTCATCATGATGAAATGAAAGCATACACAGAGCACAAGTAGTGTGTAAACATGATAAGCACGCTGAAGACAGAAGGCTGAAGAAATATGATTGAGGAAATTGAGAAGGTCTTCAGTCAAAGTATTCAAATAGTACAAATCAAGTTCATCAACACATGCATGAGGAAATTAAAGGGTTGAGGCAATAAAACTAGTAGGCTTGGTGAAGACAATGATTTGGTAGACGAGTTCTAACTGTTGTGACAGTTGTATGTCTGGTTAGGGCGGCTAGGTATTCAAACCTGAGGACACACAATCCCGGACACACAGTACTCACTGTATTCCTCTTGAGCTAAGGTCCCATAGACCTCGCCCAATCACTCGTGGTAAGTCTTCACAGGTGACTTACAAACCTTCATAGACTTGGTCACCCAACGATCCACAATTCCTCTTGGATGCTCTAGACAATTGACGCCTAACCGTCTGGAAGATGCACAGTCTTCAAAGGTAACAAGCGTCAGTTCCACAGAGGAACACTCTCTTCAGTGATGCTCAATCACTTTGGGTTTTAGGTGTTGGGGTTTTGGGTTTTTCCTCACTTGATGATTTTCACTCAAAGTCCTCATAGGATGGGTTGCTCTAATGACAAGTGTCAGTTTCTCTCAGAGTAGCCAACCAACAAGTGGTTGAGGGGCGGCTATTTATAGCCTAGGGAGCAGCCCAACATGGTAAGACATAAATGCCCTTCAATGATATGACCATTAGGTGGATAAGATATTTTGGGCCAGCTGGCGCATAGCACAGCAACGGTCGGAAATTTGAGCTCTCAAATTCCTTAGGGCTATCATGTTCCTCACATGTAGGCAATCTGCACTCGTGAATTCCTAACACCTCAGTCAGGACAAATTCCTCAGAGAATAGAAGAACTTCGTCTCTCTCACTAAAGAAATTGACTGAACTGTATGAGATTTCTAATGGCTTCACTCGAAAGGATTGGGTAGTGTAGGCTTTGAGTTGAGCATCACTTGGAAATGTGTTTCCTTAGTTTTACCTCGACCCCCTTTAACAGTATGGTGTTTCCTATGACTCAAGAAAGACAAAATGAAACTACGAAAACAAAAGTCCTCACACTAGTGCACGTCGGTGTCGTGGTTCTAAGTCTGACAGTACGAGTAGGGGGTACGTAGGAGGAGGCAAGGTCCTAGATACGGTGAGATTGTACACAAGATGTTTATGAGTTCAAGCCCTTCTCGGAGGAAGTAAAAGCCCTACGTCTCGGTGCCCAGAGGCGGTCGACTGGAATGTATATGTGTGTTCGAGTTACAGGGGGTGCAAACCCTTGTACTGGAGGAGGGGGGTGGCTTATATAGAGTGCGCCAGGACCCCAGCCATCCCCATGTTACAAAGGGTTCAATGTACATAAAGGCAGGGCGTTACTGATAACGCATGTAATAAATGGTGATAAAGGCATTCATTACCACAGAATGAATGTAGGACCATTGCTGTCTAGAGGGACCTTTGACCTTCGAGGGTCGATTGTCCTTGCATGGTCGAGTGTGTTCATATTTCCGAGTGGAGCTGAGTCGTCTGAGCGAGGGTATACAGTCGAGTGGAATGTCCCCTTGGGCCATATCAGTCGATTGTTTCTATTTCCTTCGAGTTGTCTCTTGAGCTTCTGGGGTAGTGACCATGGGTGGGGTACTTGGGTCAGGCTCGTGACCCTACCCTAGGTTTGTAGCATCATCAGTAGCCCCTGGATGGATTGAGGTTTGAGTGGAGGAGAGTGTTGAAGTTGGCCTTGGATCGAGCTTGATACCCCTGGGGAATCTTCTTTGAGTTTGTGGGCCAGGCTGACCTTCCAACCATGACTTGATCACCTTAATCGATTCAAGAACCACCGAGTGTACTTGTTTGTGTTGACCGTCGAGTGAACTTTTGCGTGCGGCTCCGAGCGTCAGTGGGGCGCGCAACTTTTGGTGCGATTGGCTGTTCTCTGGCCTCCGGATTTCGCAGGATTTGAAATTTGGGGGAGCGCGCGGGACGGGCCGTTTTGCAGCAATCGGATCGGATACGCTCGGGACGCCTCGATCTCCGTGCCGCCTTTTGCACCCCGTATTGGGCGTGCGCCTGTTGCGGGATTTGATAGGATATCTTGGGGCCACCAGTCCGTCACTCGACCACCACACTATAAATAAGCACCGCAGCCGAGGCGAAAGCACTTTGCGCCCAATCTCTACATCTTCTTCCTCCGCTCCTCCTCCGCGCCACTGCTCTCCGCTTTCGGCCGCTCGGTCCGCATCGGCTCGCCCCCCATGGGAAAGGACAAGAAGGGGGCTCTGGAGCGCTCGAAGAAAGCGGCGGCGGCGGGGAAGGGGAAGTGATCCAACCGAGGGTCGTCATCGAGGTCTGGGCTCGCACCTGGCTGGATCCAGGGGGACTGGATCAGGTCCACGATGACGCCAGAGGACATGGAGGAGTTGGTGGAGGAGGGCCTGATAGTTCGCGACTCCTGGCGGCTGCTGGAGGATGAGCTCGAGCCCCAGCCGCAGGAGGGCGAGTGTGTTCTCCTCGCGACCCACGTCGATCGAGGTTTTTCCTTTCCTCCACATCCTTTCTTCCGTGGTTTTCTGGCTTTCTACGACACCCAGCTACACCACTTCACTCCCAACACCATCACATACTGTAATGCCCCGGATGTAATACTTTCCCTTTTGGGCAATATATATATCTTTGGCTTCATTAGTTCCATTCCGGGTTCTTCATCTTTTCGGGTTTCGTCGTTTTGTCGTGTGCGTGTGTGCATTCATCCATGTCATGCAGTCATGTGCATTGCATTGCTTTTGTGTTGTCGTTTGCATCCGGTCCCACACGTTCCTTCCCGTTGTTCGTTTCGAGTTCCGGAGCTCTCTCACGTGTCTGTGGCATCCCTGAGGCCTACTTTGGTGTTTGGCCGTGTAACGTTTCTGGTTTGGCGTGAGACTTGTCGTGCGATGTTGTTTTGTTGTGTGTAACCCGCATGTCAAATCTCGTCGCGTTTGGAGTTCGTTTGATGCTCCAACAGTTATTCTCGTGGGCTAAAAGTACCTCCTCTTTGAGGCCCAAGAAACCCCTCCAACAGCCCACCAACCCAACTCAAACCCTTCCCTTCATCTACGCCATCCAATTGTGATCTCGTGGCCGAAAACCTCCCCCATTTGGACAACCCTAGCTCCTTGTGCCTATATAAATGTCCACCCACCTCAAATTTCGCGTCTGAAACCCTAATGTTTCCACTGTTGCCGCGTCGTGTTTCCACCGTTGACGCGCGGTGCTTCCACCGTTGAGACGCCGTGCTTCCGACCTCGTCGCCGGCGTGCTTCTGACGTGTCGCGCCCGTGCTTCCGACTCACCCGAGCGTGCTTCCGAATCCGACGCGTGAGCCCGTCGCCCGAGTCGTCTTCAACCTCCGCCGCCGCCGCGTCTTCTTCCTCGGTCGCCGCCGGCCACCACCTCCACCGCCGGCCGGCCTCTTCCCCGCCACCGTGCCACCTAACTCCGCCGCTCCTCCCTCCATCGTCCGCCGCCGCCACGGCATCGGGGCCCTGCGCCGCCGCCTCCTCAGGCCGCCGCGTCCCGTCGGCTCCTCCGGTCGCCGCCGCCGCCGCGGGCCTCCCGCCGGCCCCCTGTCTTCGTCCCGCCGGCGTGCCCCTCGAAGGAGCTCGAGGGCTCGCAGCTGCCGCCGCGCGAGGGCTCGAGGGAGCCAGGCCGCCCGATCCAGATCGGGTCCCTGGGGAGTCAACCCTAACGGGCCGCGTTGACCGACCTGCTTCGGCCCGATCCGCGCCCGATCCGCCAGCTCCGGCCCGTTTGACCCAGATCTAACCTGAGGTTGCTCCAATTTTCACTAAGTTCCCAGTTTTCTATTGTCTGATGCATATTTGTATTGTGGATAACTTTTGCTGTGATTGTCCGATTTGAGTGAATGATATGTCAAAATGATCGTGGTGAATTGTACTATGTTTTGTTCCATTGTGCCATGCATGTTTGAGGTCATCTAGATGTCTTAATCTTTATGAGAAGAGTGCTACTTGTTATAAACTGCTGCTATTAGTTGTTTTCATGCCATGTTTGCAATGTGATAACTTGTTGCATGTTTATCCAAATGAAGCAAATGATATGTCCACATGTTCATCATGAAATGCTCTACATGTTGGTTGCTTTAGCTTGCATGATAGATATCATCTTGCCATGTTTATCTCCTTTGCAAAAGTGCTAGTGGCTGTTATGTCGTTAAACTTGTTACGAGATGCCTAGTTGAGGAGCTCGTTGCTATTGATGTGGTTGTCCTCTTGTTGCATGCTTAGATGTTTTGGACTCCCCATCATGTGTACTTTGCTGTGATGCAAACCACTTGTCTTGTTATGCTTTGAGGTGACTTAAACTTGCTCACAAACATGCCATGATATTACTGCTGTTTTAACACTTAGTGAAATTTCACTAAGTCTGGAATCTGTAATTTCCAGATGCCATGTTTGCTTGTTGTTGTAGGCAAATCCATGCTAGTTTTGGGGTGACTCTTGATGATTCCTTGTTGTATATGTTGTTGGCTATCCATTCATGCTCTCACATGCTTATTTGGGTGGCTGTAGCATATTTAACTCTTGCTCCCAAGTTGCTATAAAATACTGCTATCAGGATTTTGTTGTCAAGTTCAAAATGTCATAGCTTGTTGCTATTGAGCCATGCCTCCTTTGGAGATGCTCCAATGGAATTGTTTGCTGTAGGAGATGTCTACTTTATGTCCATGCTCCTTGCCATGATGTTTGAGTGCTGTAGACTATTTATCTCTTGCTCCAAAGTTGCTATGTGGCTGTTAATTTCAGCTTGTGCATGTTTCTCGTCTCGGGTGTATCTTTTAGCCCGTTGCTCCGTTTTGAGCAAGTCATATATGCAACTTGTGTGTTTTTGAATGTAGATTCATAATATCCTCATGTTATCATGTTTTGAAGTATTTTGCTTGTTGCACATTGTCATGCTCCTTGTGCTGTAACTCTGTGCTTCCTATGTTGACTTTCTGTGCTTCCCAAGTGCATCTGTGGTGCTTCCTTAGTGCATCAGTCATGTATCCTGTTGTTTGCGCATTTCATCTTGTTGATTTCGTGCCTCGTTGTGTTTTGTGTTGAGTAGAGCCGGAAGCTGAGACCGAGTATGAGAACGAGGTTACTACCGAGGTTGAGAACGAGGAGCCCCCTTACGATCCCATCGACGACTCTTCAGGCAAGATGACCCGACCCCGATAACATTACTATCTTTGCCTATTGCTAGAAGTCTCGCTCTATAGTTTTGCCTCGATGCCCATGTTTTTCCTGTCAGGCTCCTATTGTAACCATGATCCTGTTTAACCACCCTACCTATGCAAACCTTTGATTGGCTAAGTAAGCTTCGCTCAGCCCCTCTTATAGCATTGTTAGCTGCAGGAGAAGATTGAAGATTCTTGCTTCTTGTTGAAGCTTGTTGGGATATCACACTATATTAATTATTAAATGAAATCATCTATATATTGGTAATGGGTGGAAGGCTAAGCCTTTTGCTTGGTGATTTGTTCCACTCATGCCGCCCTAGGAACTGTATAAACCGGTGTTATGTTCCTTGATTTTGCGTTCCTCACACGGTTGGGGTTATGGGACCCCCTCGATAAACCGCTAAGTGCTAAGTCTTTTCCAGCAAGTCCCAACATTGGTACTATTTGCCTAATAAGTAAAAACTTGCATAGGGAGTAATTAACCCTCTTCTTAATCAACAACCCCGGGCCAGTGCTCCACATGAGTGTTGGTCCGAAACGGGGAGCCTGCGGGGCCAAACCCGAGGTCTGGTAAAAACCCGTAGCTTCGCCCATCCGGTCGTGGCCTGAGACTAGATACGCGCGGCTATTGTCAGGGTGTCGGCACGCTGGGAGGATTTGCTGGATTAGCCCTACCTTAGTGGGAGTATCTTGAGCAAGGGATTCCGAGGATACTCGGGCCTTCCCACTTTGGAGTTGCGACTCCGCGGATCGTGGGCTTGTCATGGGCCAAGTTGGAACACCCCTGCAGGGTTATGAACTTTCGAAAGCCGTGCCCGCAGTTATGAGGCAGATGGGAATTTGTTAATATCCGGTTGTAGAAAACTCGACACCATGTTCAGAATACACTATCAGCGTGAGTACCGTGATGGTCATTTTCCGAAAGGGGTTCGGGAAGTGAACACGGTGGGGTTATGTTTGACTTGTTTAGTTAGGATCACTTTGTGATCATCTTTCGTCCGAGGCACTTCTCTTCTCGCTCTCTTTTACGTAAGTTAGTGCTAGTGCTGCTGCAACCTCTTGTTCTTTCTTCAGCCTTGTTCCACACCCAAGGCTTGGATAGTTGTGTTACTCGGGAACGGGATTGCTGAGTCCTCTGTGGCTCACAGACTCTACACCAGACCAGATGCAGGTACACATGCGATCTACTCAAGTGACGGCATCGAGCTGTACTGGGAGTACGACGAGGACCGTAGCAGTTACTATGTGCACTATCCCGACGATCAGTAGAAGTTTCTATTAGGGTCGATTCAGACCTGTGGTTTAAGTTATGTTTTGTATCTTTCATTTGGATCTTACCCGTAGACGGGCTGTGATGTTTATTTGAATGATGTTTGGATATGTAATGAATTGTTTGACGTGGCGAGTGTAAGCCAACTATCTTTTCGCTTTCATCCCTATTTTTACATGAGATGTGCAAAGGTACCAAACTTGCGATCATTCCAGAATGGGCTTATATCATTAAGTCGTGCCTCGACACGTAGGAGATATAGTCCCATCCTGGGCATTAGAAGTTGGTATCAGAGCCTTCTCCGACCTAGAAGCCCCCAGTGTTTGATCGAATCATTGACGGTTGAGTCTAGGCACACACTTAAAATGTTTTGAGTCCTATATTTATATCGGAGAGTAGGATTTCTTTTGCTCCTCATCTCTTTTCACTCTGGTGAGGACTCCTGACGGTTACTCTTACCTCTTCTACTCTAAAAACTGTACCAATTTTTTTAGGAATCTCACGAGTATTGTTTGGATTGTTTCGATGTCTTTGTGACGAGAATATTGTTCTCGATGCCTCCTGACATTAGGGGTTGTGGCAGTGTCCCGGGGAGTTGAGCTTCGGGGTATTGTCGTCACAAACATATCGTGGCAGTTCTAGAATACTTAAGACGTCCGACATCGAAAACTCTCCTATGCGGTTAGTGGCAAGATAACCCCGACATCACCCAGTACTGGGGAGGTAGTTCGGGAGTATTGCCATAGCTTGTATAGTAGATGCGTTTCGAAGGTCCGAGGTAGACGGTTTCCGAAAACAACTGGTTATGTGTTGAAGGATGGATACAGCTGGATGTAGGATTAGAGTTGAGTGCACGATGCTTCCCCTGTATCCCCAACACCTGATTGCATAACTGGAAACTTTCGGAAATTCATAGGTGGGTTCATCTAGTAGATCGTAGGCATTCTTCCAACGAATGCAGGTTATGGAGTTCGGGGTTCTACATTGAGTGAAGTGGTTTTATGGCCGATGTTCCGATCGGGAGTTGCATCTTAAAGGGTCCTTGGCTATGCTGATCCGGGGATTGCAAATCCCTTTCGTAACACGTTCCATAAGCTTTCAGCACAAAGATGTCGAACGATGCTCCTATCTTGTGTTTGTTCTATCTGCACCTTGTTGTTTTCTTATTTACCTTTTATCTCCCAGTGGCTTCTCGTGAAGATTGTCGTTATCATTAAACTGAGAATTTCATTCGTTCCTCTTGTTCGAATGATTCTTGTGAAGACTATGTTGCATTTCTATCCGTTGTTTCAGCTTATATCTTCTTTCAATCAAATGGCTGATTGGTGGTCATCTCTTTCAGGATGGCTCCGAAACGGGTTCCCAACGCTAACCCAGAGGGTGAAGAGGTTCCAGATCGTCCTCCTTCCCCTTTTCCTCCGTCTGAGGCCTGGAGAGCAATTATGCAGACTACAAACCAGAACACCCAGATGCTTATGCAGATGATGCAGCAAATGCAAGCAAATTAAGCAAATCAGGGTGCTCAGGGGAACCAAGGCAATTTCTTCAACCAACAGCACCATGCTACGCTCAACCAGTTCTTGGCTAATCAACCAAAGGCTTTCAGTTACTGTGTCGACCCTCTCGATGCTGAAGATTGGATTACTGATATCAAGAAGCATTTTGAGTGCAGTAACGTCAGGCCTGAGGACTATGTGAAGTTTGCAGCCTTCCAACTCAAGGACCAAGCAGCTGATTGGTGGCAGCAGTACAAAGACTCCAGAGAAGGGCGTGTGATCTCTTGGGATGATTTCTGCAAGGACTTTCGCTCTCACCACATTCCAACAAGTGTCATCGAGGGTATGCGTGAGCAATTCCGCAACCTGAAGCAAGGCTCTATGACTGTCTACCAATATAATGTCAAGTTCCAAAACCTTGCCCGCTATGCAAAGCAAGACATCCCAGATGCCAAAAGCAAGATCTATCAGTTCCGTGGTGGTCTGAAGGATGAACTTCAACTTGCTCTCACCTTGTTCGAGCCTGATGAGTTTGACAAATTCTATAACATGGCACTTAAACAAGAGGCAGCCCAGCTCAAGATGGAAGCTTCCAAAAAGAGGATTAGAGACGCTGTTCACTCCTCCTCATCTTCTCAAGTGGTCGCGAAGCAACAGAAGTTTTGGCTTCCACCTCCTCCAGTGATCCGAGCTCCCTACAACAACAACAAGAACTCTGGTGGCCGTGGTTTCTCCCACCCACCCAACCCAAGCAACCAGTCAAAGTTTCAGTCTCAAGGTTCCAAGTCAAGTGCTCCTCATTACCGTCCTCTCTCAGAAGTGGTCTGCAACAAGTGCACTCAGAAGGGGCATTATGCTAACAAGTGCCCCAACCCAAGGCGCCTTCCGCCTCCTCCACCTGTCAGCACAGCTATTGTCAAGCATAATCCAAAGGCAGCAAGGGTGAATCTGATGAATGCAGCGCAAGCGGAGAATTCTTCTGATGTCATATTGGGTAACCTTCCAGTCAACTCTTTTCCTGCTAAAGTGTTGTTTGATTCGGGTGCTTCATGTTCTTTCATGTCATATCCATTTGCATCCAAGCACAATGTTATCACCAAAAATTTGCCTCCGAAGTTGCAAGTTATTTCTCCGGGGAGACGTATGACTTCTAGTGTGTTTGCTCCGGATGTATCTATTCGCATGGGTGATTACCGCTTTCTGGCTAAACCGGTGGTTCTCGGCAATTCCGACATTGACCTCATCCTCGGGATGGATTGGCTTTCTTAGCATGATGCTCACATTGATTGTGCAAATAAGGAAGTCAAGATTACTCATTCCGATGAAGACGTGATTATCTTCGCCTCTCGGGATAACACAATCAGGCTTTTCTCTCTCAATGACAAGGGCGAGATTAATGCCATCTCTCAAATTCCGGTGGTAAACGAATACGAAGACGTCTTTCCTGAAGAACTTCTAGGCATACCTCCACACCGTCAAGTGGAATTCGTCATTGAACTCGAGCCGGGTACTGAGCCAGCATGCCGGCGTCCGTACAAGCTATCTCCTGGAGAGTTGAAGGAGTTGAAGAAACAGCTTGACGAACAAGAGCGTTTGGGTCTGATCAGGCCTATTTCGTCTCCCTGGGGCTGTGGTGTCTTATTTGTCAAGAAGAAGGATGGCACGGAGCGCCTTTGCGTCGATTACCAGCCATTGAACAAGAAGACAATAAAGAACAAGTATCCGCTCCCCAACATCAATGAACTATTCGAGCAGCTCAAAGGAGCTAAAGTGTTCTCAAAGCTCGATATCCGAATGGGCTATCACCAAATTCGCATTCGTGAAGAAGATATCCACAGGACTGCCTTCAGAACGAGCTACGGCTCCTATGAATATACAGTCATGTCTTTTGGTCTCGCTAATGCTCCACCTACCTTCTCGAGAATGATGCACTACATTTTCAACCCCTCACCGGCAAGTTTGTGCTTGTGTATCTGGATGACATTTTTGTACATTCCAAGAATGAAGAAGATCACGAAGAGCACCTCCGTCTGGTTCTCGACAGACTCCGTGAACATAAGTTCTATGCCAAGTTCTCCAAGTGCGAATTCTGGCTCGATAAGGTCTTGTATCTGGGCCATATCATCTCCGCTGACGGTATTGCTGTGAACCCCGAGAAAGTTGAAGCAATTGTCAACTGGGAACCTCCTCAGAACGTCAAGCAACTCCGAAGCTTCCTTGGTCTTGCCAGCTATTGCAGAAGGTTCGTTGAGAACTTCTCCAAGATTGCCAAGCCTCTCTCCAACTTGCTGCAGAAGAATGTCAAGTACAACTGGTCTCCAGATTGTGATGTGGCTTTCAAAACTCTCAAAGAAAATCTCATCTCTGCTCCAGTTCTTACTCCTCCAGATGAGTCCAAGCCCTACGAAGTATTCTGTGATGCTTTTTTTCAAGGACTTGGTGGTGTGCTAATGCAGGACAAGAAGATTGTGGCTTACACTTCTCGTCAACTGAAGCCAAGTGAGAAGAACTACCCCACTCATGATCTTGAACTAGCAGCTGTGGTACATGCTTTGATTACGTGGAGACACCTTCTGTTGGGCAGAAAAGTCGACATCTTCACCGATCACAAGAGCTTGAAGTACATCTTCACACAACCGAATCTGAACCTCCGCCAGACTCGTTGGGTCGAAATGATCCAAGAGTATGATCCAAGCATCGAATACACACCTGGCAAAGCAAATGTGATTGCGGATGCTTTGAGCAGAAAGGCATATTGCAACAGTCTCCTTATCAAGCCGTTTCAGCCTGAGCTTTGTGAAGCATTCAGGAAGCTCAACCTCCAAGTTGTTCCGCAAGGTTTCCTTGCAAATCTTCAAGTTGCTCCTACCTTGGAAGATCAGATCCGTGAGGCCCAACTCAGTGATGCTATGGTGCAGAAACTCAAACATGGTATTGCAAAGGGTACTCCCAAATACAAGTGCTATCGCGTTGATGAGAGAGATACCCTGTTCTTTGAGGACAAACTTGTGGTTCCCAAAGGTGATCTCAGGAAGCTCATAATGGACGAAGCACATGATTCCCTCCTTTCGATTCATCCTGGCAGTTCCAAGATGTACCAATACCTCAAGCAATCTTACTGGTGGACACGCATGAAAAGGGAGATTGCCCAATTCGTGAATGAATGTGATGTCTGCAGAAGAGTGAAGGCACAACATCAACGTCCAGCCGGTCTTCTCCAACCTCTTCCTATTCCCGAGTGGAAATTTGACCACATTGAAATGGATTTCGTCACTGGCTTTCCTAAGTCCAAGAGAGGGAATGATTCTATCTTTGTGGTGATTGACAAGCTTACCAAAGTCGCTCACTTCCTTCCAGTCAAAGAATCCATCAATGCAGCTCAACTGGCAGAATTGTACACTTCCAGAATTGTGTCCTTACATGGCATTCCTCAAGTTATCTCCTCAGACCGTGGAAGTTTGTTCACTTCCAAGTTCTGGGACTCCTTTCAGTCTGCCATGGGCACTAAGATTTGTTTCAGCACTGCATTTCACCCTCAGACTAGTGGTCAAGTCGAGAGAGTGAATCAGATTCTAGAAGACATGCTCAGAGCCTGTGTCATATCTTTTGGAATGAAATGGGAAGATTGCCTTCCGTTTGCCAAGTTCTCTTACAACAACAACTTCCAAGCAAGTGCCGGCAAAGCTCCGTTTGAAATCCTCTATGGCAGAAAGTGCCGTACCCCTCTCAACTGGTCCGAGACGGGTGAACGTCAACTTCTTGGCAATGACTTGATCTCAGAAGTCGAAGAAATGTGCAAAGTCATACATGAGAATCTCAAGGCCGCTCAGTCGCGTCAGAAGAGCTACTATGACGGCAAGCATCGTGATTTGGCCTTCAACATTGGGGATCATGTCTATCTCCGTGTTTCTCCGATGAAAGGCACCCAAAGATTCGGTATCAAAGGAAAGCTCGCTCCTAGATACGTCGGGCCTTTCAAGATCCTTGGCAAAAGAGGCGATATAGCCTATCAACTTGAGCTACCTTCAAACTTCGCCAATGTTCATGATGTGTTTCATGTGTCTCAACTCCGTAAGTACTTCAAGACACCTGAACGCACCATTCCGTTTGAGGAGATTGATCTTCAACAAGACTTGTCTTACCGAGAGCATCCCGTTGCTATTCTCGAAGAAACCGAGCGCAAGACCCGCAACAAGTCCATCAAATTCTTGAAAGTCAAGTGGTCACACCATACCGACCGAGAAGCTACGTGGGAACGAGAAGATCACCTTCGTTCCGAGTACCCTTCCTTCTTCCAGTCCTAGATCTCGGGACGAGATCTTTTCGTAGTAGAGGAGAGTTTGTAATGCCCCGGATGTAATACTTTCCCTTTTGGGCAATATATATATCTTTGGCTTCATCAGTTCCATTCTGGGTTCTTCGTCTTTTCGGGTTTCGTCGTTATGTCGTGTGCGTGTGTGCATTCATCCATGTCATGCAGTCATGTGCATTGCATTGCTTTTGTGTTGTCGTTTGCATCCGGTCCCACTCGATCCTTCCCGTTGTTCGTTTCGAGTTTCGGAGCTCTCTCACGTGTCCGTGGCATCCTTGAGGCCTACTTTGGTGTTTGGCCGTGTAACGTTTCCGGTTTGGCGTGAGACTTGTCGTGCAATGTTGTTTTGTTGTGTGTAACCCGCCTGTCAAATCTTGTCGCGTATGGAGTTCGTTTGATGCTCCAACAGTTATTCTCGTGGGCTAAAAGTACCTCCTCTTTGAGGCCCAAGAAACTCCTCCAAGAGCCCACCAACCCAACTCAAACCCTTCCCTTCATCTAGGCCATCCAATTGTGATCTCGTGGCCGAAAACCTCCCCCCATTTGGACAACCCTAGCTCCTTGTGCCTATATAAACGTCCACCCACCTCAAATTTCGTGTCTGAAACCCTAATGTTTCCGCTGTTGCCCCACCGTGTTTCCACCGTTGACACGCGATGCTTCCACCGTTGAGACGCCGTGCTTCCGACCTCGTCGCCGGCGTGCTTCCGACGTGTCGCGCCCGTGCTTCCGACTCACCCGAGCGTGCTTCCGAGATCCGACGCGTGGGCCCGTCGCCCGAGTCGTCTTCAACCTCCGCCGCCGCCGCGTCTTCTTCCTCGGTCACCGCCGACCACCACCTCCACCGCCGGCCGGCCTCTTCCCCGCCACCACGCCACATACCTCCGCCGCTCCTCCCTCCATCGCCCGCCGCCGCCACGGCCTCGAGGCCCTGCGCCGCCGCCTCCTCAGGCCGCCGCATCCTGCCGGCTCCTCCAGTCGCCGCCGCCGCCGCGAGCCTCCCGCCGGCCCCCTGCCTTCCTCCCGCCGGCGTGCCCCTCGAAGGAGCTCGAGGGCTCGCAGCCGCCGCCGCGCGAGGGCTCGAGGGAGCCAGGCCGCCCGATCCAGATCGGGTCCCTGGGGAGTCAACCCTAACGGGCCGCGTTGATCGACTCACTTCGGCCCGATCTGCGCCCAATCCGCCAGCTCCGACCCGTTTGACCCAGATCTGACCTGAGGTTGCTCCAATTTTCACTAAGTCCCCAGTTTTCTATTGTCTGAAGCATATTTGTATTGTGGATAACTTTTGCTGTGATTGTCCGATTTGAGTGAATGATATGTCAAAATGATCGTGGTGACTTGTACTATGTTTTGTTCCATTGTGCCATGCATGTTTGAGGTCATCTAGATGTCTTAATCTTCATGAGAAGAGTGCTACTTGTTATAAACTGCTGCTATTAGTTGTTTTCATGCCATGTTTGCAATGTGATAACTTGTTGCATGTTTATCCAAATGAAGCAAATGATATGTCCACATGTTCATCATGAAATGCTCTACATGTTGGTTGCTTTAGTTTGCATGATAGATATCATCTTGCCATGTTTATCTCCTTTGCAAAAGTGCTAGTGGCTGTTATGTCGTTAAACTTGTTACGAGATGCCTAGTTGAGGAGCTCGTTGCTATTGATGTGGTTGTCCTCTTGTTGCATGCTTAGATGTTTTGGACTCCCCATGATGTGTACTTTGCTGTGGTGCAAACCACTTGTCTTGTTATGCTTTGAGGTGACTTAAACTTGCTCACAAACATGCCATGATATTACTGCTGTTTTAACACTTAGTGAAATTTCACTAAGTCTGGAATCTGTAATTTCCAGATGCCATGTTTGCTTGTTGTTCTAGGCAAATCAATGTAGTTTTGGGGTGACTCTTGATGATTCCTTGTTGTATATGTTGTTGGATATCCATTCATGCTCCCACATGCTTATTTGGGTGGCTGTAGCATATTTAACTCTTGCTCCCAAGTTGCTATAAAATACTGCTGTCAGGATTTTGTTGTCAAGTTCAAAATGTCATAGCTTGTTGCTATTGAGCCATGCCTCCTTTGGAGATGCTCCAATGGAATTGTTTGCTGTAGGAGATGTCTAATTTATGTCCATGCTCCTTGCCATGATGTTTGAGTGCTGTAGACTATTTATCTCTTGCTCCGAAGTTGCTATTTGGCTATTAATTTCAGCTTGTGCATGTTTCTCGTCTCGGGTGTATCTTTTAGCCCGTTGCTCCGTTTTGAGCAAGTCCTATATGTAACTTGTGTGTTTTTGCATGTAGATTCATAATATCCTCATGTTATCATGTTTTGAAGTATTTTGCTTGTTGCACATTGTCATGCTCCTTGTGCTATAACTCCGTGCTTCCTATGTTGACTTTCTGTGCTTCCTAAGTGCATCTGTGGTGCTTCCTTAGTGCATCAGTCATGCATCCTGTTGTTTGCGCATTTCATCTTGTTGATTTCGTGCCTCGTTGTGTTTTGTGCTGAGTAGAGCCGGAAGCTGAGACCGAGTACGAGAACGAGGTTACTACCGAGGTTGAGAACGAGGAGCCCCCTTACGATCCCATCGACGACTCTTCAGGCAAGATGACCTGACCCCGATAACATTACTATCTTTGCCTATTGCTAGAAGTCTCTCTCTATAGTTTTGCCTCGATGCCCATGTTTTTCCTGTCAGCCTCCTATTGTAACCATGATCTTGTTTAACCACCCTACCTATGCAAACCTTTGATTGGCTAAGTAAGCTTCGCTCAGCCCCTCTTATAGCATTGTTAGCTGCAGGAGAAGATTGAAGATTCTTGCTTCTTGTTGAAGCTTGTTGGGATATCACACTATATTAGTTATTAAATGAAATCATCTATATATTGGTAATGGGTGGAAGGCTAAGCCTTTTGCTCGGTGATTTGTTCCACTCATGCCGCCCTAGGAACCGTATAAACCGGTGTTATATTCCTTGATTTTGCGTTCCTCACACGGTTGGGGTTATGGGACCCCCTCGATAAACCGCTAAGTGCTAAGTCTTTTCCAGCAAGTCCCAACATTGGTAGTATTTGCCTAATAACTAAATACTTGCATAGGGAGTAATTAACCCTCTTATTAATCAACAACCCCGGGCCAGTGCTCCACATGAGTGTTGGTCCGAAACGGGGAGCCTGCGGGGCCACCATGGGGAAACCCGAGGTCTGGTAAAAACCCGTAGCTTCGCCCATCCGGTCGTGGCCTGAGACTAGATACGCGCGGCTATTGTCAGGGTGTCGGCACGCCGGGAGGATTTGCTGGATTAGCCTTACCTTAGTCGGAGTATCTTGAGCACGGGATTCCGAGGATACTCGGGCCTTCCCACTTTGGAGTTGCGACTCCGCGGATCGTGGGCTTGTCATTGGCCAAGTTGGAACACCCCTGCAGGGTTATGAACTTTCGAAAGTCGTGCCCGCGGTTATGTGGCAGATGGGAATTTGTTAATATCCGGTTGTAGAAAACTTGACACCATGTTCAGAATACACTACCAGCGTGAGTACCGTGACGGTCATTTTCCGAAAGGGGTTCGGGAAGTGAACACGGTGGGGTTATGTTTGACTTGTTTAGTTAGGATCACTTTGTGATCATCTTTCGTCCGAGGCACTTCTCTTCTCGCTCTCTTTTATGTAAGTTAGTGCTAGTGCTGCTGCAACCTCTTGTTCTTTCTTTAGCCTTGTTCCACACCCAAGGCGTGGATAGTTGTGTTACCCGGGAACGGGATTGCTGAGTCCTCTGTGGCTCACAAACTCTACACCACACCAGATGCAGGTACACAGGCGATCTACTCAAGTGACGGCACCGAGCTGTACTGGGAGTACGACGAGGACCGTAGCAGTTACTATGTGCACTATCCCGACGATCAGTAGAGGTTTCTATTAGGGGCGATTCAGACCTGTGGTTTAAGTTATGTTTGGTATCTTTCATTTGGATCTTACCCGTAGACGGGCTGTGATGTTTATTTGAATGATGTTTGGATATGTAATGAATTGTTTGACGTGGCGAGTGTAAGCCAACTATCTTTCCGCTTTCATCCCTATTTTTACATGAGATGTGCAAAGGTACCAAACATGCGATCATTCCACAATGGGCTTATATCTTTAAGTCGTGCCTCGACACGTTGGAGATATAGTCCCATCCTGGGCATTACACATACTTGGCCGCATTCGCTTCAATGTGTGAGAACTTGCTCGGGTGCCGACTGCACTGGGGCCTGTTTAAGCATATCTTCACTTGTCGCTCACAAACTGTCAAGAAAGCAAACCCGAGTGACGAGAAGACGCATGTCATCCAGATGTGCGGTTGATTGGGCATCCAGACTAGGGGTAGGAGCACTTTCCCTGCCATGGTCCTTCCTGAGTCGGTCCGGGGATGGCAGTCGACTTGGTTCTATTGCAAAGATGTCCCGACTCCTGGTCAGTCGACCGGACTTCCACCATTTTCTTTAGATCGAGTCGGCCAGCCATCGACGCTGCTTGTGAGTCCAGCTGATAAGGTATATGTAGATATGTTGGTGGAGCGGGTGGTTCAGCTGGTCCGCGACGGGGTCATAGAAATGGATTTGCTCGAGGTGTTCCTCAAGAGGAGGATCCAGCCTCTTCAATCTCGGGACCATCCGATGTGGATGTACTCGGGCGTCAACGACAATTCTCGGGTCCACCCAGAGGAATCCGCCGCGAAGACGGTGGAACTGTGCCTGAAGTGCATGATGGGGGAACAAGGACAATCCTCGGGGGACCGGAAGGGTTTGCCCGTTCGACGCAGACCACCAACCAGACAAGTTTCGGCTTCAGTCCCCGAGTGGATTTTCTGTTTCTTGTTTGCAGACGTTTGATGAATCTGACTGGCGTATGATTGTTCTTCCATTCCGCAGATATTTACCGAAATGTATTCGGTGCCCAATGGTGAGCAGGTCGAGGAGGGGGAAGAGGGCGTAGTCAAACCTTCCGACTGGAAGTCTGGCGAGGAGACGGGGGAGGTGAGCGAGGAATCCAGTAGTGGCAAGGAGGTCGAGTCACGTCCCCGCGTCGAGAAGCGCTCCAAGGAGAAGCACGACCCAGAAGCCGCGCGTGCCAGGGTGGGCCCTTCCAGCTCCCAGGTGCAGAAGCGAACTCGCACGTCAACTCCAGATCCGACTGAGAAAGCGCCAAAGCATCCCAAGGTCGCCGCTTCCAAAACCCGGAAGGCCTTGCCGAAGATCAAAGTGGACGTCCCGATTGCCTCCACGTAAGTGTTATTGTGCTTCATTCTTCTTCCATTTTGGAGACCAGATTTGTCTTTGTCGACTCACTTTCTGCGAAATTTTCAGGGTAGCTGCTTCTGCGACTTCGGTGGATGTTGAGAAGGGTCGTGATGATGAGGAGACCACAGATGCCGCCACGTCCCAACCAGGTGTGGATTCTTGACTATGCTTTGTCCTTTGCTATTTTGGATTGTCAGTCGACTGAATTTCTTCTTGATCGGTTTCTAAAGGGCCATACAATGTCATTGAACTTCCTGATGACGATGATGACGAGGAGGATCGCTCCGAGGTGTCTCGACAAGGCGCGGGAAGGAGGGGTCGGAAGGCACCCTCTGGCTCTGAGGCCCAACAACAGGGGGACGTGGCTCGGACCATGGTCTCCTTTGCTGTTCCCGTGTCGACTGGCCGTCCTTCCGCGTCGACTGTTCCAGCTGCTGACCCTATGACTGCTCCGACTGCCCCACCATCCGTGCTTTTCGCCACCCACCACGTCCCGGAGGACCCCATGAGTGCGTCCAATGTCGGGACCCCGATCCTAAGTCACACTGATCTAGCTGTGACACGTCATATCACTTTGCGGCCTCACGCACGATATCCCCACGGGTGCCACCTTACCTGGCCCGAGACCGTTTGCACATTTTGGCACACGTATAT
Source organism: Secale cereale (assembly GCA_902687465.1). NCBI lineage: Eukaryota > Viridiplantae > Streptophyta > Magnoliopsida > Poales > Poaceae > Secale > Secale cereale. The sequence goes on along the minus strand of LR738711.1, from coordinate 268,457,751 downwards.
GACAGTGTCGCTAGCATCCATATGACAGAGAACCCGGGCCGACATGGCTAGTTATAAACCAAAAGTGGCACTAAATTACAGAGACATGCATCCATGACCCAGCAACGAACGTGTCGGTCATCAACGTATGAACCCAAGTCGTAGCAAGCTACATGGACTTAAAGGAACAACGCATGACATTTCCCCTAAGGGACAGACACGGGAACGAAGAAGGACACATGTCGACCAGCCTACGTGTTCCGAGCAGTAGCAAGCTACCAAGGCTCATTGGAAGCACTAGGAGGCATTTCCCTGTAAGATAGGCTACCAAAGGAAAACAACTAGGTGTCGGATCCCACACATACCAAGCATTTCAATCATACACACAATATGCTCAATATGTGCAAATACAACATTGCATCACAACAGAACTCTATGACTCAAAGTACTTTATTTAAAAGGCTCCAAGAGCCATACATAACATATCCATACAGGTAGGGGTCACATGACCCAACACTCAAGTCATACAGTCATACAAGCACAAGCGGAAGCTACATGTCTGAGTACAGACAACTTAGAAAATAAAACAGGCTTGGTGTAGCCTGACTATCTACAAGGCCCTCCACAAGCTCCAGATCTCCGTCTGGGTATAAAGCTACTCGTCGACGTCAACGTCTATGTAGAACCCATCAGAAGGGGCAGGGTTCTCCTCTGCAACAGTTATTAAGCAAACATGAGTACAAAGGTACTCAGCAAGTCTTACAACAGAACCTATCATACATGCAACATTATCAACAGGGGGTAGTGGAGTTCATAGCAGAAAGCCAGCTTTGACTCTTGGCTAACCTATACTACATCTCTCAACAGATTGCAAGATATTACTACGTACACGAGTCCTCTACTCACCACAACAATACACCACCGAGGATCCACTTCCGTCATCCTACGGAAGGGCCATCCATGGCACTCACACTTATCTTGAGGTTTTTAGTAGTATCCATCAACTTGTCTATGAACTGTAAGAGTAGCCAAGTAGTCCGTACCGCGAACAACGGCTATTCGAATAGATTGATAACCCTGCAGGGGTGTACTTCCTCACACAAGTTTTCACCACTTAGCGTCTGCACACGACATGTGCTCGGCAGACTTCAAGCGAAAGCCGACGTGGGTGTAGACCACGACCTAACCAACCACTCAAGTCTCTCGTCCAGGTTTATCACCTATTTGGGTTCCATCCGTGGGGAGATCCGGCCGGGGTGTCGCTCACGGCCCCAAACGATGTGTACAGGGTTCCCGAGTCACCAAACGGGTGCTCGGTACACCATGCCACGTACCTATCGCATCACAGCCCACCCTGAGGGTCAGCGCTTTGCACGACCACCAGTAAACTACAAACACCAGAAACTAATTGCAGCTCCTGGACAGAGAACATGGGCAGTCAATAAGTCGAGCGGGGTCATATTTCAGGGCCCAATGTGTGGTAGTAGCTATAACTTGAACCACACATACAGATCTCAGGTCCTATGGACGATTCCAATGAAACAACCCACCACGTACTCCTACATGGCCTTTCATCGATACCTTTACCAAGCATGTTCCACACTTCCCTCTCTTTACCGATATGATCATTTCACTCTGATCCATCACCCAGATGAACCAGACCTGACACAACTCTAAGCATAGCAGGCAACATAAACAAATAGCATGGTGGATCACACATCACATGGCTCAATCAACTCCTACACATGCTAGTGGGTTTCAACTATTTAGTGTGGCAATGATAGGTCATGCAAGGGAATAGGGTTCAACTACCGCAGCAAGTAGCAGTTCACACGCTGTTGCCTTAATGCAGTAAAAGAGAGCAGGAGCAAGAATATGGGTTTGTATCAGAATGATCAATGATTGCTTGCCTGACAAAGTGGTTGTCGGATACTGCTCTTCAGCTGGATACGCAGAAGTATCCTCGGGAGCAGGACCTAACACGGAGAATATCTGCGATACAATCAATAAACAAACAAATGCAACAATATGATGCATGCTCATGATATGGCAAGATGCATGTGTTTTGGGCTAATGCAACTATAACCAGAAGGGTTTGAGCCCATTTGAATCAAAGATTCAAATTGAAACTCAAACTAATATTTATTTAAGTGCATTAACTTGTTTTAATGTAAACAACAAGGTTAACTTGCTCAGACATGCATGAAACCAGTGCCATTGGAAATATTGGATTTTTCTGATCAATTTTCATATATAAATCTTTTCCATCTGAGCTACTGTTGAATTTATATGATTTTTTTGAAGTTTAAAGCATTTTCTGGAATTTCCTGAATTGTTTTTAATCTAATAATCCCAGAAAATCCTTTACTGCGTCAGCATTACATCATGCTAATGTCAGCAGGTCAACAGGGCGCCCAGGTCAAACCTGACCAGTGGGTCCCTCATGTCAGTGTCTCTCTGTACTAACTAAAAGAGCTTAACACTAATTTACAAGTTAGCAGGGGCTGGGCCCCACATGTCAGTGGCTCACTACTCTAATGACAACAATTAGTGTTTAAATTAAAACCTAAACTGAAGTTAGTCAACGGCCGGCCCCACATGTCAGCGACACAGGGGGGAGTCCAGGCGTGGTCAAAACATGTCAAACCCACCGGCGGCTCGACGCCGGCGAGGCCAAACGCGGCGGCGGTGCTCGGGTTTTGCCTACATGCCGTCGTTTGAGACGCGGTTGGGCTCTACGGCGAGCTGGGGCTCGTGCGCATCTAGTGGAGGCGACGGTAGGTGCTGGGGTGGCCGGAATCATCGGCGGCGAGCTCGAAGGCGGCGGCCGGAATTCGGGCGTCGGCGAAAACGACGTTACAGCGCACGGCAGGAGTAGCGGTTGGTTGCTACGGGTCCGTGGTGATGTGCTGAGTGCGGTGATGCACTCGGACGCGAGTGGCAGCCGCTGTGGCCACGGCGGCGCCATGGCCGACGGCGAGGAGCGCTCGACTCTGGTGGCTGGTGCTGCTAGGGAGCAAGATAGGCGACGGGGCATGGGGGAAACGAAACCGGGGCTCACGGCGGTTCTTCTGGTACTGCTGGCGAGGCAGGGGAGGCACGGGGTCCGGCGAATTTGTCGATGGCGTCCGGCGGCCGTGCGGAGAAGACGAGCTCGAAGACGAAGCCTCAAGGCGCCCTGGGTGCTGTGGTTCAGCGTAGAGAAGCACAGTAGCGAGGCGGAGCTCGGGGGCTTGTCGGAGAGGCGGGGGGGGACTCGGTGGACGCGGCGGCAGTGACGAGCTTCGCCCGGGCGGTGCGAGGGAGAGAACCAGGAGAGGGGAGGGAGAGGGGAGCGGTCGAGGGGGTCGAGGGGTCTGCGTGGCGTCGTTCTGATTCATCCAGCGGGTCGACGAGGCCAGCCAGGCAGGCAGGAGTTGGCCGACGCGTCGGTGACGCTCGCCACCGAGCAGCTTCATGCGCTCGCGCAGCGAAGAAGACGGGGATGCCCCTGGTGGGCTGCGCCGGCTGGGCCAGACTGGTAGGTGGGCTCAGGTAAGTTTTCTTTCCTTCTTTTTTTTTCCTATTTACTTTCTGTTTTATTTCTTTTGCAAATTTGTGGAATTAATAAAAATGCCAGAATATTTTTATAGCTCATAAAACTAGTCATGCCCACTGTATATAATATGAACAGCATGGAACATTTTAGTTTATGATTATTTGGGCACATAAAATATTTTATAGCATTTAAATGCCCAAATGCAAATACCATATGATTTAATCCAGAGACCTTGGATGTCCTAGAAAATTGTGCACCATTTTTGGCAGAGGTTTAAGACCAAGGCAGAAATGATGAACATTTTTGAAGGGCATTTTGGGTACATTGGAAAAGATTTTATTAAACCCTAGTTGTTAGAAGAGGGGTGCTGGTGTTTCTGTCATTCCCATTTCAAGTTTCTTTGAAAAGTAAACATGATGCACACTCTAGCTAGTCCTAATGCAAGCACTGACTAGGGATGTGACAACTCACCCCCACTCAAAAGAATCGCGTCCCGAGATTCGGGTTCCTCCGGAAAGAGGGTGGGGTACTCAAGTCGAAGACGATCCTCCCTTTCCCAGGTAGCTTCACTCTCGGAATGATGTGACCATTGAACCTTGAGAAACTTGATATTACGACGTCGAGTGGTGCGCTCGGTTTGATCAAGAATACGAACGGGGTAATCTCGATATGTGAGATTGTCCTAGAGATCAAGCGTTTTGTGGTCCACTCCGCGGATAGGATCCGAGAAGCAACGCCTGAGTTGACATACGTGGAAGACATCATGAACTCTGGAGAGGTGCGGAGGTAGTTCCAATTGGTAGGCAACTTCTCCTCGTTTGGCAAGAATGCGAAAAGGACCGATGTAACGAGGGGCCAATTTGCCTTTGATACCGAAGCGATGGGTTCCCTTAAGAGGGGTAACCTGAAGGTAAGCCTTATCACCGACTTCAAAAGTCACAGCCTTATGATGACTATCGTATTGGCTCTTCAGGCGAGACTGGGCTGTTTTCAATTTCTCACGAACGATGCGAACTTGCTCTTCTGCTTCCTGGATCATATCCGGACCAAAGAATTGTCTTTCCCCTGTTTCTGACCAGTTAAGAGGTGTTCGGCATCTTCGTCCATATAAAACTTCGAAGGGAGCTTTGCCCAAGCTGGCTTGATAACTATTGTTATAAGCGAATTCGGCAAATGGAAGACACTTCTCCCATTCCATACCGAAAGAGATGACAGAGGCTCGAAGCATATCTTCCAGAATTTGATTGACTCGTTCCACTTGACCACTTGACTGACGATGGAAGGCGGTGCTGAAAGAGAGATGAGTTCCCATAGCATTTTGGAAACTTTCCCAGAATCGTGAAGTGAAAAGACTTCCACGGCCTGAATTAATCTCCAACGGCACACCATGAAGTGATATTATCCGAGAGATATACAATTCCGCTAGCTGGCTAGCGGTTATACTTTCTCGAACAGGCAGGAAGTGGGCTACTTTGGAGAGGCGGTCGATAACGACAAAGATAGCATTATTCCCTTTCCTGGTCCTGGGACACCCGGTAATGAAGTCCATACTGATCTTGTCCCATTTCCATTCAGGAATAGCTAAAGGTTGGAGGGTGCCAGCAGGCCGTTGATGCTCTGCTTTGACGCGATGACAAAAATCAAAGTTAGCAATGAACTGGGCGATTTCTCTCTTCATCCTAGTCCACCAGAACCTCTGGCGTAGGTCTTGATACATTTTGGTACTACCGGGATGAATCGTGAGAGGAGATTCATGAGCCTCCTTAAGGATTAACTGCCACAGATGTTGGTTCTTGGGAACCACTAAACGATTCTCGAAGAAGACAACATCTCGATCGTCCGTAGAGAAATTTCTAGCGACTCCGCTAGCAATGCTCTCCTGGAGTCGGGATATACCCTTATCATGCTTCTGGGCAGCTATGATTTGATCCATAAGGGTAGGTTCCGCCACCAAGGTGGAAAGGAATCCTCGAGGAACAATGTGAAGGTTAAGCTTACGAAATTCCTCGTGAAGAAGTGGTTGCCCTTGTTGTAACATCAAGTTGTTACAATAAGACTTACGGCTTAGTGCGTCAGCCATGACATTGGCCTTCCCAGGGGTGTAAGTAATTCCTAAGTCGTAATCTGTGAGCAACTCAACCCAACGTCTTTGCCTGAGATTTAAATACAGTTGGGTAAAGATGTATTTCAGACTTTGGTGATCAGTGAAGATTTCACAGCGGTTACCAATAAGGTAATGTCGCCATGTTTTGAGTGCGTGGACTACAACTACAAGCTCTAGATCATGTGTAGGGTAGTTATCCTCATGTGGACGCAACTGTCGGGATGCGTAGGCAATCACTTGATGATCTTGCATGAGTATGCAACCTAGTCCTTGTCGCGAGGCGTCGCAGTAGATGATAAAATCCTTGGAAAAGTTTGGTGGTACCAGTACGGGTGCAGAGGTCAGGCGTCTTTTCAGTTCCTTAAAACTGGACTCGCACTGTGGGGTCCACTCAAACTTTTTATCTTTCTTGAGGATTTCAGTTAGAGGTTTAACAACCTTGGAGAAATTCTCGACAAAGCGTCGGCAATAGCTCGCTAAGCCAAGGAAACTCCTAACTTGCTTGACCGATTTAGGGGGAGTCCAATCAAGGACGGCTTGAACTCGCTCGGGATTGACAGCAATACCCTTGCCAGAGATCACATGACCTAGATAGGTCACTTCCGGCAACCAGAATTCACATTTAGAGAATTTAGCATAAAGGCAGTGCTCTCGAAGTTTCGTCAATACCAGCCTTAGATGCTCGGCATGATCTTTCTTGTTCTTGGAGTAGATGAGTATATCATCGAGGTATACCACGACGAATTTATCCAAATACTCCATGAATATAGAATTCATTAGCCGGGAGAAGGTGGCTGGGGCATTGGTTAATCCGAGGACATGACGGTGTACTCGTATTGGCCATAACGAGTAACAAAAGCCGTTTTAGGAATGTCCCCGTTCTTGATCTTGATTTGATGGTAGCCCGACCTCAAATCCATTTTGGAAAAGACTGAGGATCCAGCGAGCTAATCATACAGGTCGTTGATCCTGGGGAGCGGATACTTGTTCTTTATAGTGACCAAATTGATAGGTCGGTAATCTACAACCACCCATTTCGTTCCATCCTTCTTCTTAACGAAGAGGACGGGACAAGCCCAAGGGGAAGAACTAGGACGGATGAAACCCTTTTTCAAGGACTCATCGAGTTGTTTCTTAAGCTCAGCTAATTCTAGGGGTGCCATTTTATAGGGTCTCCTAGAGATTGGGACAGTTCCAGGAATAAGATCTATCACGAACTCGACATCTCTGCCAGGTGGAACTCCTGGCAGTTCTTCTGGAAAAACATTCGGAAAGTCACGGACTACCAGGATATCTTCGAGTACTGGTAGAGGGCTGGCATTAAGAGAGTAGAGCTGACGCTCAGCCATTCAGGTCAAGACATTGACTATCTTGCCGGATGGGTGTGTAAGTTGAACGGTCCTAGTGTAGCAATCAATCTTGGTGTAATGAGTTGTCATCCAATCCGTACCCAAGATGATGTTTATGTCCAAGGACTTGAGAGCGATTAGTGATGCAAGGAAGACAAGTCTATCGACAAGAATTTCATTTCCATTGCTTACGCTAGAGGTTTGCCACTTTGAACCAGGAGTTTGAATAACCATGGAAGTAGGCATGTCACAAAAAGTCATGTTGTGCATTCGAGCATAGCTCTCAGATATGAACGAATGGGATGCTCCAGTATCGAAAAGAACAGATGCCGGATGGCAGTTAACGAGAAGCGTACCAAGGACGACGTTAGGATCCTCATAAGCTTCCTCAGTAGAGACATAGTTGACATGACCACGTGCAGTGGGGATTGGCTTGACATAATTCACCTTGCCGGTTGGCTTACCACGGCCAACGGGTTTTCCTGGTTGGTTCTGGGGACATTCACGCATGTTGTGCCCCGGTTCTCCACACTTGAAGCATGTCACAGTGCCAGTGCGTGGAGCAAAATTGGTAGGTGGTCCTCCATTAGTCTTGGCAGGTGCATACTGTTGAGTTGGGCGAGGCGCCTCATAGGATGGCCTCGGTGTGTACTTGGGTGGCAGAGCAGTGTTAGGAACCCACACACGGCGCTTGTGAGAGCCAGAGCCGGATGAGGAACCAAAGTCACGTGGATGCTTGCGTGTGGCTTCGAAATCAGTCTGGCCCGTCTCAGCACTGATGGCCTTGTTCACCAACTTCTGGAAGGAAGTGCACTCGTGCAGACGTAGATCTCGGCGGAGTTCAGGGCTGAGTCCCTTGCGGAACCTCGCCTGCTTCTTGGCGTCGGTGGATACTTCCTCAGGTGCATAGCGTGCTAAGTTGCCAAACTCGCGACTATAGCCATCCACAGTTAACCGGCCCTGGGTGAAATTGCAGAATTCCTCCCGCTTGTGATCCATGAGACCTTCCGGAATGTGATGTTCACGAAACGCCTCACTGAACTCAACCCAAGTAGTGATTTGGCCAGCAGGATGCATAGCCTCAAAGTTCTCCCACCAGAGACTGGCAGGGCCCTCAAGATGGTAGGCGGCGTAGATAACCTTGTCAGCTTCGTCCACACGGGCAGAGTGTAGCTTGTGGGTGATACTACGAAGCCAATCATCCGCATCCATAGGTTCAGTGGAGTGATGGAACTTCGGTGGGCACATCTTGATAAAGTCATTGATTGACACCACATCATTCCTCTGACGAACCCGGTGTTCTGCTCTATGCGTTCCAGCAGACGGTTGGTCTCTCTCTTGTTCCGTTCTGCCTCAAGCATAACTTCAGCAAGGAGGGTGGCTGGGGCAGATTCTCATCTCTAGCCCCACTAGCCTCACCCTGCTCCTGAGAAGCAGGAGTGCTGCGAGTGTTGACCATCCTAGGAAAACAAAACAACGGTTTAGACAAGGATGGCAAAAACTTGACATAGGAGTGCAGAATGTAATGGATGACACAGAATGCAGAGATGTCCATCCGTATGACATGGTAATATAGAAACTGCCATATATACACCAGTGGTCATACACACCATACATACTTTAGTACAAGCCAAGGCTAAAGTACAACTACGGTGAAAGATGATACATCCCATCAGAGGCATTCCAAGCTCCTATACATTATTTAACTACACCTCCGAAACTCAGTACTAGCTAAGTCATATTCCACAAGATGCGCAGGACTGTGGAAATACAACTGCTACAATACTACTACTGCCACGGTCTATCTCAGACATTCCCGTAGTAATCTTCATAAAGATTACCACCGTAGCCTGGAAGTGGAACAGATGGATCTTGAAACTCTCGAGCACTCGAAGGCTGTGGACCATAGGGACATGGATGTGGCCTCGGGCCTGATGCTGGTGGTAAACGACGCCCACGTGGAGGTGTAATATCCCCAACGTCACGCCAATCCATACGATCAGGCAGACGAGTCCGCACGGGGTACAAATCCCGCATATCCAGATATCCGGCGTGCACAGCAGGTGCAAGCCGTGTCAAAGTAGTCCAGTGGGCGGCTCGAGTGTTATACATCTCCATTCGGAGGGCAGGGACCTCATGGTCCCTATCCTTTAGCATCTGAACAGTAGTCTGAAGCACTGGCTCTTCATGAGCAGCATCAGTATACAGACCAGTGTAGTAGCCTTCCTCTCCGGGAAGTGAGGCTGGCAGGTAACAGAACTCAGTGTTCAGCAACAGGGCATGCCTAGCCCGGAGGATGGTCATCATCGAATAGGCGGCATCCTGCACTGCCATCTCGATAGTAATCCCGAGTCCATAAGACCAATGGATGGGGTCGTTAGCTCCGGGATATGAGGGGTATATCCGGACTGTGCAGAAATACTGACTCTGATTGAAATCCCGGTACTGTTCCTCCACGGTGTACTCAAGATACCAGCGGTAACCGGTCTCATTCAGCAAACGGACTAGCATGGCCGTGTGACCAGGCACATTAATGCACCGAGTCAAACGAACCACTTGGTGAGGTGTGCGGCCAGACATCTGAAACACGAAGTAATGCAAAGGCATTAGTGTTTCTGGAAGAAATTGGGCAGCATAACAACTGTAAATGCTCAAAATAAGATTTGAGACATCATACAAATGATAGCATAGCCACTCAAATATATCAAATCAAGGTTCCGGGCCCAACAAATCATCATACTAAAAGGATAAAAACTGAACTGAGGCTTGAAACCAACAATCCTAAGAGTCTACGGATTAGTAACACGTGAACCTAGTAAGGATAAGAGGCGTAGTCCTAAATCCTAGTAGAAAGAATAGACTGACTCAGATCAGAAGGGCATAAGGTAAAGGAGTAAAAAGAGCCTTACGTTCCCTTCCACAATCAATTCCCCTACATATAACTAAGAATTTTTCTAGACTCAACATCGACCAGTTTGGCTTGAGAAACCTACAGGCAGTCCGGCTCTGATGCCAACGCTGTCGGGACCCCGATCCTAAGTCACACCGATCTAGCTGTAACACGTCATATCACTTTGAGGCCTCACGCGCGGTATCCCCACGGGTGCCACCTGACCTGGCCCGGGACCGTTTGTGCATATTGGCACACGTATATGACAGTGTCGCTAGCATCCATATGACAGAGAACCCGGGCCGACATGGCTAGTTATAAACCAAAAGTGGCACTAAATTACAGAGACAAGCATCCATGACCCAGCAACGAACGTGTCGGTCATCAACGTATGAACCCAAGTCGTAGCAAGCTACATGGACTTAAAGGAACAATGCGTGACATTTCCCCTAAGGGACAGACACAGGAACGAAGAAGGACACATGCCGGCCAGCCTACGTGTTCCGAGCAGTAGCAAGCTACCAAGGCTCATTTGAAGCACTAGGAGGCATTTCCCTGTAAGATAGGCTACCAAAGGAAAACAACTAGGTGTCGGATCCCACACATACCAAGCATTTCAATCATACACACAATATGCTCAATATGTGCAAATACAACATTGCATCACAATAGAACTCTATGACCCAAAGTACTTTATTTAAAAGGCTCCAAGAGCCATACATAACATATCCATACAGGTAGGGGTCACATGACCCAACACTCAAGTCATACAGTCATACAAGCACAAGCGGAAGCTACATGTCTGAGTACAGACAACTTAGAAAATAAAACAGGCTTGGTGTAGCCTGACTATCTACAAGGCCCTCCACAAGCTCCAGATCTCCGTCTGGGTTGCAAGCTACTCGTCGACGTCAACGTCTATGTAGAACCCATCAGAAGGGGCAGGGTTCTCCTCTGCAACAGTTATTAAGCAAACATGAGTACAAAGGTACTCAGCAAGTCTTACAACAGAACCTATCATACATGCAACATTATCAACAGGGGGTAGTGGAGTTCATAGCAGAAAGCCAACTTTGACTCTTGGCTAACCTATACGACATCTCTCAACAAATTGCAAGATATTACTACGTACATGAGTCCTCTACTCACCACAACAATACACCATCGAGGATCCTCTTCCGTCATCCTACGGAAGGGCCATCCACGGCACTCACACTTATCTTGAGGTTTTTAGTAGTATCCATCAACTTGTCTATGAACTGTAAGAGTAACCAAGTAGTCTGTACCGCGAACAACGGCTATTTGAATAGATTGATAACCCTGCAGGGGTGTACTTCTTCACACATGTTTTCATCACTTAGCGTCTGCACACGACATGTGCTCGGCAGACTTCAAATGAAAGCCGACGTGGGTGTAGACCACGACCTAACCAACCACTCAAGTCTCTCGTCCAGGTTTATCGCCTATTTGGGTTCCATCCGTGAGGAGATCCGGCCGGGGTGTCGCTCACGGCCCCAAACGATGTGTACAGGGTTCTCGAGTCACCAAACGGGCGCTCGGTACACCGTGCCACGTACCTGTCGCATCACAGCCCACCCCGAGGGTCAGCGTTGTGCACGACCACCAGTAAACTACAAACACCAGAAACTAATTGCAACCCCTAGACAGAGAACATGGGCAGTCAATAAGTCGAGCGGGGTCATATTTCAGGGCCCAATGTGTGGTAGTAGCTATAACTTGAACCACACATACAGATCTCAGGTCCTATGGACGATTCCAATGAAACAACCCACCACGTACTCCTACATGGCCTTTCATCGATACCTTTACCAAGCATGTTCCACACTTCCCTCTCTTTACCGATATGATCATTTCACTCTGAACCATCACCCAGATGAACCAGACCTGACACAACTCTAAGCATAGTAGGCAACATAAACAAATAGCATGGTGGATCACACATCACATGGCTCAATCAACTCCTACACATGCTAGTGGGTTTCAACTATTTACTGTGGCAATGACAGGTCATGCAAGGGAATAGGGTTCAACTACCGCAGCAAGTAGCAGTTCACACGCTGTTGCCATAATGCAGTAAAAGAGAGCAGGAGCGAGAAGATGGGTTTTTATCATAATGATCAATGATTGCTTGCCTGACAGAGTGGTTGTCGGATACTCCTGTTCAGCTGGATACGCAGAAGTATCTTCGGGAGCAGGACCTAACACGGAGAATATCGGCAATACAATCAATAAACAAACAAATGCAACAATATGATGCATGCTCATGATATGGCAAGATGCATGTGTTTTGGGCTAATGCAACTATAACCAGAAGGGTTTGAGCCCATTTGAATCAAAGATTCAAATTGAAACTCAAACTAATATTTATTTAAGTGCATTAACTTGTTTTAATGTAAACAGCAAGGTTAACTTGCTCAAACATGCATGAAACCGGTGCCATTGGAAAGATTGGATTTTTCTGATCAATTTTCATATATAAATCTTTTCCATCTGAGCTATTGTTGAATTTATATGATTTTTTGAAGTTTAAAGCATTTTCTGGAATTTCCTGAATTGTTTTTAATCTAATAATCCCAGAAAATCCTTTACTGTGTCAGCATGACATCATGCTGACGTCAGCAGGTCAATAGGGCGCCAAGGTCAAACCTGACCAGTGGGTCCCTCATGTCAGTGTCTCTCAGTACTAACTAAAAGAGCTTAACACTAATTTAAAAGTTAGCAGGGGCTGGGCCCCACATGTCAGTGGCTCACTACTCTAATGACAGCAATTAGTGTTTAAATTAAAACCTAAACTGAAGTTAGTCAACGGCCGGCCCCACATGTCAGCGACACAGGGGGGAGTCCAGGCGTGGTCAAAACAGGTCAAACCCACCGGCGGCTCGAAGCCGGCGAGGCCAAACGCGGCGGCGGTGCTTGGGTTTTGCCTACAGGCCGTTGTTTGAGACGCGGTTTGGCTCTACGGCGAGCTGGGGCTCGTGCACATATAGTGGAGGCGACGGTAAGTGCTGGGGTGGCCGGAATCATCGGCGGCGAGCTCGAAGGCGGCGGTCGGAATTCGGGCATCGGCGAAAACGACGTTACAGCGCACGGCAGGAGTAGCGGTTGGTTGCTACGGGTCCGTGGTGATGTGCTGAGTGCGGTGATGCACTCGGACACGAGTGGCAACCGCTTTGGCCGCGGCGGCGCCATGGCCGGCGGCGAGGAGCGCTCTGCTCTGGTGGCTGGTGCTGCTAGGGAGCAAGATAGGCGACGGGGCACGGGGGAAATGAAACCGGGGCTCACCGCGGTTCTTCTGGTACTGCTGGCGAGGCAGGGGAGGCACGGGGTCCGGCAAATTTGTCGATGGCGTCCGGCGGCCATGCGGAGAAGACGAGCTCGAAGACGAAGCCTAAAGGCACCCGGGGTGCTGTGGTTCGGCGTAGAGAAGCACGGCAGCGAGGCGGAGCTCGGGGGCTCATCGGAGAGGCGAGGGGGACTCGGTGGACGCGGCGGCAGCGACGAGCTTTGCTCGGGCGGTGCGAGGGAGAGAACCAGGAGAGGGGAGGGAGAGGGGAGCGGTCGAGGGGGTCGAGGGGTCTGCGTGGCGTCGTTCTGATTCATCCAGCGGGTCGAGGAGGCCAGCCAGCCAGGCAGGAGGTGGCCGACGCGTCGGCGGCACTCGCCACCGAGCAGCTTCATGCGCTGGCGCGACGAAGAAGACGGGGATGCCCCTGGTGGGCTAGGCCGGCTGGGCCAGACAGGTAGGTGGGCTCAGGTAAGTTTGCTTTCCTTTTTTTTTCCTATTTACTTTCTGTTTCATTTCTTGTGCAACTTTGTGGAATTAATAAAAATGCCAGAACATTTTTATAGCTCATAAAACAAGTCATACCCACTGTATATAATATGAACAGCATGGAACATTTTAGTTTATGATTATTTGGGCACATAAAATATTTTATAGCATTTAAATGCCCAAATGCAAATAGCATATGATTTAATCCGAGACCTTGGATGTCCTAGAAAATTGTGCACCATTTTTGGCAGAGGTTTAAGACCAAGGCAAAAATGATGAACATTTTTGAAGGGCATTTTGGGTACATTGGAAAAGATTTTATTAAACCCTAGTTGTTAGAAGAGGGGTGATGGGGTTTCTGTCATTCCCATTTCAAGTTTGTTTGAAAAGTAAACATGATGCACACTCTAGCTAGTCCTAATGCAAGCACTGACTAGGGATGTGACATCCAAGGAGGCCGTTCGTCAGGTGGGATTGATGATGGAGTGGACGAAGGCGGCGTATGAGGCTAGCATGGCTGCCTACAATGCTAGCTCAGCTCTCCGAACCAATGTCGAGGTTTGTCTTTTCTTGCTGACTTGTTGTGTTGTTGGGATCTTCGTTCTGAAAATTGCGGCTTTTTTCGTAAGATGATGTTACACCCACTGGGTGTTCTTGATTTTCTTGTAGCTTTAGCTCTTGTAATCCAATCAGGCTTGTGTCTATTGGACCAGTGGGGGCACGCTGAGTGCACCCACTGGGTGTAGTCCCCGAGGCCACGGTCGACTGAAGTAGGTCGGCTGTGGTCTTAGAAATTGTCTTGCTTATTTGTTTCGAACTCTTCTCACTCGCGCAGGACTGATCCGGCCGAGTGAGGACCAGTGGGGGCACGCTTAGTGCACCCAATGGGTGTAGTCCCCGAGACAGTGGTCGACTGCTGTTAGTCGGCCGCGGTCGAAGAATGAAATACATATGTCTCTCTCTCTCTCTCTCTCTTTTTTGAGCTCGAGCAGAACTGATCCAGCCGAGTGAGAACTAGTGGGGGCACACTTAGTGCACCCACTGGGTGTAGTCCCCGAGGCTACTATTGAGTATTTGAATTGGCTGTAGTCTTAGAATTCTGTCTTGTTTTGTTGGTGCAGAAATCTTGCGAGTTTGGAGCCAAATTCGCGGATCTTGAGAAGAAGCAGGTCAACTCAATCTTGATCTGGAGCTGGCCAAGGAGCATTTGAAGAAATCTCAGGACGAAGCGTCTGGTAATGAAAGTGCATATTTGGTCGACTGAATTCTAGTTAATTAGTCGTATGCATCCTTAAGTTCATCTCTCTAGTACTGTTCCTTGTAGATCAAATGAAGGCAGCTCTGGAGCAGAAGGACCTTGACATGGCGGCAGCGTAGTAGAAGGCGCAGGAGGAAACTGAGCTTGCAGAACAGAAGCTGGCTTCGGTCGGCAAGCATGAGGAAGAGATCGCCAGGCTAAAGGATTCCCTTGGCACGGCCAACAAGGAGGTGACTCGACTGAAGAGGGCCAACATCGCTCTGGACGAGAAGTTTGGGGGCCTTTTCCAGAAGAAGAACGAGTTGGAGGTTTATCTGGGCGACCTCACCAAGAAGTGGTACCTCGTGCTTGAAGGTATGTTCCTTATGCTCGACTGAATCAAGGCGGTCGACTCATACTTTGCCCGCTAATTCATTGTGTTTTCTCCTATGTAGAATTCTGTCGCAACTTCGAGGAGGAGACTGGGCTGGTCGAGCCGGGTCTGGACCCTACCAACTCTCTTGTCAAGGACAAAGTGGCTATGAACATCTTGAGACTGGAGTCTCGCCTCACCAATGCCACAGGATACCTCTGTCGGCTGAAGGCAGTGATGTCTCGGATCGATGCCGCACTCTGGAGGGGGACGATGCAAGAGAATGACCTGGAGTCTCTGATGACTCGACTCAATGAGATCCCCAGTCGAGTGCAGGAGTGGAAGAAATCATCTACCCGTTATGGAGCTGACGTTGCGCTGTCTCTGGTTCGGGTGCACTGCAAGGAGGTGAAGGAGGAGAGGCTGGCCACGCTCAAGGTTTCCAACACAAAGAAGCTCTAGTTCCAGGCATTCATGGAGACTTTCTTGGAAGCCGCTACCCGTACTGCTGACGGAATTGACTTGGACGAGTATGTCGCGCCTGCAAGCCCTCCTCCCCCTGAGGAGTGAACAAACTTCGATACTCTGATTCGATTTGCCTCGGTATGCCGAGTGATTTTGTAACCGTTAAACTCTTGCGGGCTTGATGCCCGAGTACTTCTGCCCGAATCTTGCGGGGCTTTATCTACACTTGATTTCTTGTTGGGACGTGTTCCCTTTGCTTCCAACTCCCTTCGATCTTTTTTGAGTTTCGAGTCGGCATCGTGTTTGTGGTACAGCTCGGAGGGTCGAGCCACCTGATACCCGTGGTATAGCTCGAAAGGCTTGACCACATTGTATTTCTGGCGTAGCTTGGAGGACAGAGCCATGTTGTACTTATGACGTAGCTCGGAGGACAGAGCCACGTTGTACTTGTGGCGGAGCTCGGAGGACATGGCCACGTTGTACTTATGGCGTAGCTCGGAGGACAGAGCCACGTTGTACTTATGGCATAGCTCGGAGGACAGAGCCACGTTGTACTTTTGGCGGAGCTCGGAGGACAGGGCCACGTTGTACTTATGGCGTGGCTCGGAGGACAGAGCCACGTTGTACTTGTGGTGGAGCTCGGAGGACAGAGCCACGTTGTACTTATGGCGTAGCTCGGAGGATAGAGCCACGTTGTACTTGTGGCGGAGCTCGGAGGACAGACCCATGTTGTACTTATGGCGTAGCTTGGCGGGTCGAGTCACGTTGTACTCATGGCGCAGCTCGGAGAGCAGAGCCATGTCGTAAATTAGGCGATTACGGGGTCGTGGCTAAGTTCCCGAGTGAGAGGGCTGCTCTTCACTCAGAGTGGTTTTTGTAACTTAGGCATTTACGGGGTCGCAACTAAGCCCCCGAGTGGGAGGGTTGCTCTTCACTCGGAGTGGTTTTTGTAACTTAGCCAATTACGGGGTCGCAGCTAAGCCTCCGAGTGAGAGGGTTGCTCTTCACTCAGAGTGGTTTTTGTAACT
>LR738711.1:268407243-268440754 GCA_902687465.1 Secale cereale | reverse complement strand
GTTTTTGTAACTTAGGCGATTACAGGGTCGCAGCTAAGCCCCCGAGTGAGAGGGTTGCTCTCCACTCGCAGTGGTTTTTGTAACTTGGGCGATTACAGGGTCGCAGCTAAGCCCCCGAGTGAGAGGGTTGTTCTTCACTTGGAGTGGTTTTCATAACTTAGGCGATTACGCGGTCGCAGCTAAGTCCCCGAGTGAGAGGGTTGCTCTTCACTCGGAGTGGTTTTTGTAACTTAGGCGAATCGGATTCGCGGCTAAGCACCCACTGGGGGATGGGGGATTTGAGAACAGGCATCTTTGTAATTAGCAACCATTAAGGAATTGTCGCGAACTTGTCTTCGAAAATACAAACTGGAAGATTCTTATTACAACTCGACTGGTCGAGTACTTCAAGTATAGAAGCGGCGGAGCAGATCCGCGTTCCACGAACGAGGCTCATCTTTCTTCTTGGCCACGTTGTAGATGTGGTAAGCCCCATTGTGCAGTACCTTGGTGACGATGAAGGGGCCTTCCCAAGCTGGGGCAAGCTTGTGCGGTCGCTTTTGACGTACTCGGAGAACAAGGTCTCCTTCCTGGAATGCTCGGCTTCGGACATTGCGGGCATGGAATCGACGTAGGTCCTGTTGGTAAATGGTCGAGCAGATCAAAGCCATCTCGCGTTCTTCCTCCAGGAGGTCGACTGCATCTTGACGGGCTTGTTCTGCTTCCGCCTCGGAGAAGAGTTCCACTCGAGGGGCCTTGTGCAACAAATCACTCGGCAGCACGGCCTCAGCTCCATAGACCATGAAGAAGGGGCTACGGTTAGTCGACCGGTTCGAAGTTGTCCTTAGCCCCAACAAGACAGATGGCAGTTTAGTCACCCAAGCTCTAGCGGGATGCTTGAGGTCGCGCATAAGCCGCGGTTTCAGGCCCTGGAGGATCAAACCATTTGCTCTTTCTACTTATCCATTCGACTGCAGATGCGCTACGGATGCGTAGTCGATCCGAGTACCTTGGGAGGAACAGAAAGCTGTGAATTCATCCGAGTCAAAGTTGCATCCGTTATCCGTGATAATGCTGTGGGGGACTCCGTATCTGAATATCAATTCTTTGATGAAGCTGATGGCGGTGCTCGAGCCGAGGTTCTTGATGGGCTTGGCTTCGATCCATTTGGTAAACTTGTCGACTGCTACGAGCAAGTGAGTGAACCCGCTCCTGCCGATTTTGAAGGGACCGACCATGTCCAACCCCCAAACGGAAAATGGCCAAACCAACGGGATGGTCTTCAAGGCAGACACATGTTTATGAGACATGTTGGAGTAGAATTGGCAGCCTTCACACTTGTCTACGATATCCTTTGCCATCTCATTCGCTCGGGGCCAGTAAAATCCAGCTCGCTATGTTTTGGCCACTATAGTCCGAGAGGAAGCATGGTGGCCACAAGTTCCCGGGTGAATATCGTTCAGAATCATTCGACCCTCTTCCGGAGTGATGCAGCGCTGAGCGACTTCTGTGGCACTCTCCCTGTAGAGTTGACCCTGAATGACAGTGAAGGCTTTGGATCGACGGACGATTTGACACTCCTCCTCTCCGTCTTCCGGGAGCTCTTGCGTGAGCAAGTATGCTATGTACGGCACAGTCCAGTCGGGCATGATCACCAAGGTCTCCATGATTAAGTCGACTACTGCAGGAACTTCGACTTCAGTCGAATCAAATGCGCTTATTGGCTGCGGGGTCTCCTACATGAAGGGGTCTTCTTTGACTGAGGGGGTGTGCAGGTGCTCTAAGAACACATTCTTGGGTATAGGCTTCCGAGTGGACCCTATCTTCGCGAGATCATCAACAAGCTGGTTCTTGATTCTGGGCACATGGTGGAGCTCTAAACCTTCAAATTTCTTTTCCAGCTTCCGCACCGCACTGCAGTAACTGGCCATCGCTGGGCTTCTGATGTCCCACTCCTTCATCACCTGATTGACCACTAAGTCCGAGTCGCCGTAAACCATCAGGCGACGGACGTCGAGTGAGATGGCCATACGCAACCCGTACAAAAGCGCCTCATATTCGGCTTCCTTGTTTGAAGAATCGAAGTGGATTTGAAGGACATAACTGAGCTTGTCGCCTCTGGGGGACACTAAAACCACACCTGCACCAGATCCGTTCAACATCTTGGATCCGTCGAAGAACATGGTCTAGTGATTAGACTGGATCTGAGCTGGCTGTTCCTGCTCGATCCATTCGGCCACAAAATCTGCTATTGCCTGAGACTTGATAGCTTTCTTCGCTTCAAACTTGATATCCAGCGGAAGGAGTTCAATCACCCATTTGGCCACTCGACCAATTGCATCTCGGTTGTTCAGAATTTCTGATACTGGGGTGTCGCTGATGACTGAGATCGAATGATCCGAGAAGTAATGAGCAACTTTCTTTGCGTTCAAGTAAATCGCATACACAAGCTTCTGGTAATGAGGGTATTTTTGCCTGGAGGGAGTCAATACTTCAGAAATGTAGTAGCTTGGGCGTTGGACTTTGTAGGCTTTTCCTTCTTCTTCCCGCTCGACCGTGAGTACAGTGCTGACAACTTGTCCGGTGGCTGCGATGTACACTAAAAGAGGCTCCTTGCTGACTGGGGCAGCAAGCACGGGCTGGGTGGAAAGCAGGGCCTTGAGCTCTTCAAACGCTGCTTCGGCTTCAGAATTCCACTCAAACTTTTCAGATTTCTTCATTAGTCGGTAGAGAGGTAATGCCTTCTCACCGAGACGAGAAATGAATCGACTCAATGCGGCCAAGTAACCAGTTAGCTTCTAGACGTCGTGTATACGTACGAGACGCTTCATTCGGAGGATGGCACGGACTTTTTCTGGGTTGGCGTCGATTCCTCGTTCTGAAATAAGGAAACCGAGCAACTTACCACCTGGAACTCCGAATGTACACTTCGATGGATTAAGCTTGATATCATAGCTTCTTAAATTCACGAATGTCTCAACGAGGTCAGCCAGTAGGTCGGAACCTTTACGTGACTTGACCACGATGTCATCCATGTATGCTTCCACGTTCCGACTGATTTGCTTCAGCACACTTTTGAATCACGCGCATGAAGGGAGCGCCAACATTCTTGAGACCGAAAGCCACGGTGACATAACAAAAACACCCGAATGGGGTGATGAAGGCTGTCTTGATTTCATTGAGCCCAAACAGTCGGATCTGATGGTACCTGGAATACCCGTCCAGAAAAGACAAACGCTCGCACCCCGCAGTTGAGTCGACTATCTGATCGATGTGGGGGAGAGGAAAATGATCTTTCGGGCTGGCCCGATTGATATGCTTGAAATCGATGCACATGCGGAGGGATTTGTCCTTCTTGGGGACCATGACCACATTGGCGAGCCACTCGGAGTGGTAGATCTCGCGGATGAACTCAGCTACCAGAAGCCGAGCCACCTCTTCGCCAATTGCATTTCTCTTCTCCGCGGCAGACCGACGGAGATGTTCCTTTACGGGTTTCACCTTTCGGTCGACTCACAAACGGTGCTCACCTAGTCCCCTGGGTACACCTGGCATGTCAGATGGTTTCCATGCGAAGATGTCCCAATTCCCACGGAGGAACCCGATGAGCGCTTCTTTCTATTTGCTGTCGACTGTAGTTGAGATATGGGTCGGAGCTGCATTGGGGTCGGTGGGGTGAATGTGCAGAGGCTTCTTCTCCCCCGCCGACTAGAAGGTTGACTTGGAAGCTGCCTTTTTAGCCTGCAGCAAATCATCCCGGATCCACATTCTTTTGGTACTCCTACATCTCTACTGCTGCCATCTGCTCGTCAGCAATTTTTGAGCCTTTCTGGAAGCACTCTTCTGCCTTCTGCCGATTCCCTGTGATGGTTATAATGCCGTTGGGCCCCGACATCTTTAGTTTGAGGTACACATAACACGGTCGAGCCATGAAACTGGCGTAGGCCGGCCTACCCAGAATGGCATGATAGGTGCTGTGGAAGTCCACCACATCAAACGTCAGCTTTTCTTTGCGGAAATTCTTTGAATCACCGAAAACCACGTCGAGTGAGATTTGACCAAGTGAGTCAGCTTTCTTTCCGGGGATGACCCCATGAAATCTCATGTTACTCTCACTTAGTTTGGATATTGGAATGCCCATCCCACGGAGGGTTTCAGGATACAGAATGTTCAGGCAACTGCCGCCATCCATCAGAACCTTGGTCAAACGAGTGCCCTCGACAACTGGGTCGACCACCAACGCTTGCCGCCCAGGGTTGCAATGTGTGCGGGGTGGTCGTACTGGTCGAATATGATGGGAGTCTTGGACCATTTCAGGTATGTCGTTGTTGCCGGAGCAACCATGTTGACTTCTCTGTTGATAACTTTCCATCGACTTTTGCTTTCAACGTCAGCAAAAATCATCGGGGTGGAGTTGATCTGGGGGTAACCTACATCCCTTTCTTTGTCTTTGGTCTCCTCTGATTCCTTCTCTTTCTTAGCTGGCTGATCTTTCTGGAAATTCTGGATTAGGAGCCGGCACTGTCGAGTGGTGTGCTTGGGATAAACCAAGTTCCCCTCTTCATCTTTCTTCGTGTGGATAGGACATGGCAGGTCGAGCACGTCATTTCCTACTTGATCTTTCACTTTCTTGGGGACCCAGGGGGCTTTAGGCTTTCCTTCGCCTTTCCCTTGCTTAACGACCATAGCTTTGCCTTGAACTGCCGGTTCTGCCTTGCGCTTCGGCTTTCGATTGGAATTCTGGTCATCTTGGCCGACTGGTTTCTTGCCTCTACGGCGTCGATCGGTTTCTTCTCCATTAGCATACCGACTGGCTATTTCCATCATCCGAGTAAGGGACATATCTCCCGTTCGATCGAACTTCAGGTTCAGCTCTCTATACCGCACGCCCTCCTTGAAGGCGCATACTGCTTGATGCTCGGATACGTTTTCCACCATGTGATGCAAGGTGGTCCACCTTTGGATGTAATCTCTTAGGGTTTCATTTGGCTTCTGTACGCAATGCTGCAACTCCGCCAACCCATGCGGGCCGTTTGCAGGTGCCTTTGTAGGTCCTGACAAATACTCGGGCTAACTCTTCCCAACTGTAAATGCTCCTAGGGGCCAACTGATTTAGCCACGCCCGGGCCGAGCCACCTAACATCAGGGGGAGATGCTTCATGGCCACATCATCATTGCCACAACCGATCTACACGGCCACATGGTAATCCTCGAGCCAAGTGTCCGGCTTTGACTCGCCGATGAACTTAGTCACTCCCGCCGCCAATCTAAAGTTGGGGGGGGGGGATCTCAGCAGTCCTGATAGCACTGCTAAAGCATTCTGGCCCAGAGACAGATGCTCGGCTTCCACTCGGATGATCACTGCCTTGCTCTTCTCTATACGCTTGGTTCCTGTCGACCAGGCCCTACACAAGAATGGACCTTGCATCAAAGCTGGACCTTCTGGGATCTGGGGGAATCCTCTGCTCGTCGTCCTGCAAGCGCCTGCCTTCGTGTCGCCTGGGCGAGTACGATCCGCTCCCTAGAGGAGGCGTAGGCACTCGGCGGCGATCGTTGTGGCCGGGTCGACGATCATACTGTTGATCATTACGACCCAGATGCCGATCTTGATGGGGTCCACAGTCTTCACGCCTTGGGGGCAATCTTGGGCTGCGAGCTGACCAGATAGTGTCCGCCACCACTGATCTGCTGTGAATCCTGTTACGTGACTGAGAGACAGCCGCGTTATGCTCTCCTGCCGTCCGAAGCAGCGCTCGGATCTGCTGCAAGCCTCTCCCAGCCTCCGACTGAGATGGCTGGATAGAATCTGTGATGCGGGCCGCAGCTTCGAGGTTTTGGATAGGCATTCGGAACAACTGAGTTTCACGCGGGAACGATTGTTGTGGCCGTCGACTAGATTCGGGAATCAGTCGACGCGCCCGTTCGTCGAGTGAACGCTAGATATTTCCAGTCGTGCACGCTCAACCACAGTGGCTAGGCGCGTGGCTTCCGGGGCCCGAGCCTCTAGAGAATCTCCCACAATAGGGGTGTAAAGTGCATCTTCATTGCGGCGGCAAAGCTCGTCCCTCTGCTCGACAGTGAGGGGTTGGGGAATGTACCCGTCGTGGTCGTACGACTGACCATTGCCGCTGCCGACGTCTCCGCCGCGAGGGTACCCCGGCGGACTGCGACGTGGGTCGACCATGAGAACTTCAGTTGCAGGGTCGCTGCTCCCGCACTCTGAAAGCGAATCTACAGGCTCAATCGATGGATCAATCGACCCGTAGAGGTATCCGCCGGGCTCGATGGCCGCAACTTGAGGGGTGGCCGTTTGGCGAGACACCGCGTGTTTCACCCAACGAACGACTGGATCGCTTGCGGCGGCGTCCAGCGTGGATGACAGACGATGAAGGAGCCAGCCAATAATGAGTCGACGGCTGCCGAGAAGGACGCCGCAGGCGCTGGCGGGGAAGTGCACGGCCCCGCGGATGGGCAACGCCTCGACATCGAGGGGGCCTCCTGGAGCCAAGCGGAGTCGTCGGTGACGAAGACGAGCGCGCCGAGTCGGATCTCGGGCCCAGCGCCAAACCACCGGCGGATACCATGATGATGGAGGTCAGAGAAAAAAGCTTGCAACGTCACTGAAAGTCGCTAAGACACCTGCCCGACGGTGGGCGCCAACTATCGTGGTTCTAAGTTTGACAGTACGAGTAGGGGGTACGTAGGAGGAGGCAAGGTCCTAGCTACGGTGAGATTGTACACAAGATTTTTATGAGTTCATACCCTTCTCAGAGGAAGTAAAAGCCCTACGTCTCGGTGCCCGGAGGCCGTCGATTGGAATGTATATGTGTGTTTGAGTTACAAGGGGTGCGAACCCTTGTACTGGAGGAGGGGATGGCTTATATATAGTGCACCGGGACCCCAGCCATCCCCACTTTACAAAGGTTTTAATGTACATAAAGGCAGGGCATTACTGATAACGCCTGCAATAAAGGGTGATAAGGGCATTCATTACCACATAATGAATGCAGTACCGTTGCTGTCTAGAGGGACCTTTGACATTCGGGGGTCGAGCGTCCTTGCATGGTCGAGTGTGTTCATCTATCCGAGTGGAGTTTAGTCGTCTGAGCGACGGTTTATAGTCGAGTGGAATGTCCCCTTGGGCCATATGAGTCGACTGTTTCTGTTGCCTTCGAGTTGTCTCTTGAGCTTCTGGGGTAGTGACCTTGGGTGGGGTACTTGGGTCAGGCCCGTGACCCTATCCTAGGTCAGTAGCATCATCAGTCGGTCCTAAACAAACGGTTTTAACCCCTTTTTGCGACGGCCTTTGGAACCGTCGCCAAGTGAGTGTGTGCGATAGGGGGTCCTTCCCACATGACCCAGAAACCATCGGGGATATGGAACAGTGATCCAGAGGCCTTCCAAAATGTAATCGTGTGTGATGCAGCACACACTAAATTCTTTCGCACGTGTGGTATCGGTGATTAAGCATTTCTAATGACGTAATGAAACCATACGGTTTGTCGTAACGAACCGTTTAGGAAACAATATGTAAGGCACACGGTCCAACATATGAACTGTGTGCGATTTGTGCCCCATCACACACAAGTTTTTTGTGTAACCCGTCTCCCATGCTAGACTCCACTGCACACGTTTTCCAACAATTACCGTCTGCGATAATGTTCTATCACAAATGGTTCAGGAGCCCCTTCGCACACATACAAGTGCTGCAGACCGTTTGTGATTTGTTAGGTATCACCGACAGTTGCCACAAGAGTGACGTGCGTTTTTCGTTTGGGATCCCACATGTTTCCTGAAAAAAATACGACTGGGATTGTATTTTGCATTGGGCACGGTTTAGTCCCAGTTCTCGTGTGCGATAACGCGATATCACAAATGGTTCCACAGAACCTACGCACACATTGTAGCGCTGCAGATCGTTTGCAATCTGCTGTGCATCACCGATGGTTCCACTACGATTGACATATGCTTTCTGATGTGGATCAGACACACTCATTTAGTTGAACCGTGTGCGGAGCAATTGCCAGGTTAAAACAAAAATATCTCACTTTGAATCGGCACGCAAAAAGCTAATTTGCCACAATATTCAATTGAACAGATAAAAAAAAATCCCATTTTGAATCAGCACGCAAAAAGCAAATTCGCCACAATATTCAATTGAACAAATAGTGTCCATAGGAAGAACATTCATCAGATTTCGCAACAATTGCAATTGAACATATGGTCGCTAAATTCCAATGATTTGTCCACACATATATGCATTACATAATTAATCATAGTGTACGAAATACGAAGACCTCATCAGATGGAAAACAATGGATCCATGCGTTATATGTTTAGCGGCTAACTCTTACTTAATGTTTCAGGAGAACGCATGCTGAAATCTTCATTATCACCAGTGGGATTGATGTAGTGATCCAGGAAGAAGTCGCTGATAAATCTTCGAACCATCAGCAATTCACCAGCCGGGAGCGGTTCAGGGGTCCTCGGTTTTAAGATGAGCTGCAGTATTTTTAAGATCAGAATGTGCCATATGAGTGGAGTAGAAGATATTAACTAAGATAGACTTATTGGTACTAATTCGCGAGGATCGTCACAACTATCAGTAGATTTGCACATGGAGATCATGTGTCTGCAAACATAGTACCGACAAAGGTTGGTCCCTGCTTCTTGCTCAGGACATTGATTTTTTTGTACAAAATTAGTCATGTATTTGTCCTGTTAGGAACAAACTAACCGGTGTTAGATGTATTATTTTTTCTTTGGAAAAAATAGAAAGAGATTTATTTAGAAGCTTGAACATTTGACCAGCGTAAGGAAAGGTATTTGCAGTCTGTTGGATAAATTCTCTGAAAATAATGGATTTCGGTGTGTTGCCGGAGAAACGATCTCGTGTTGCGGAGGTAGTTTCCTCTTGAACATGTTCCATGTTTTAGTTTCCCACAATGCGAGCACACTGCAAATGATGATGAATTTTGACAACATAACTTATTGAACCAGATATGAATGCAAATTAATTTCAACATTATAGAATTCAATACCTATCCAAGAATTGCTAAAGATGCGTCAGATCCTCAGCGTTTGTTGACTCTCTGAGAGAATCGATGTAGTAAACTGTGTTCTTGTTTGGAACAATGATTACTAATATCCAGTGATTGCTACATATTAAGAAAGCCATGAACTTACGAATGATGTCGAAATCTGAAAGACAATCAGTGTATGCATGGTTGTTTTCTTGACTTACCGTTCATGATATGGCCAGAGAAATGATTCTGCATTGGGACGTGTTTTCGAAGATACAGACGATCGTGTTAACGGCCCAGTCCCGTCGGTCCTTTTCATGCAATGCTGTGCCATTTGCTAATGCAGGACCTATGAAATAGACACTCTCACTTTGTCTTCTCTGCGCGTTCAATCCCCTGAGAGGAATAAAATGCAGTTAGCCGTTTATCATTTACAGCCTTGTATGGAGAAGTTGATCAGAGTTTGTTAAGTACTTACAAAATCACGCATCTAACAAGAGTGGCATCGAGCACGTCGAAGTTGAAGAAGAGATGTAAGTCCTTGAAACCTCGAAACTCACAGTGATGGAACCATCATCGTGTCGGAAATGATCTCTGTTGTAGTGGGCTAGCAAATGGTGATGACCTTGTGACATTTGATCCATGCAATATTCATGTAACTCGCGGCAACAAGAGCTGCACTCTTCAAAGTATTCACCAACAAGAAATGGCTGGCCATGGACATAATTGTGTGCTTCAAGTACGTCTGATTTACTTTTAGCAAGCAACAATTCTACTTCTTCATCATCCATGGCGTCAGGAAAAATAGTACTCCCCAATTTGAACAAGCTGCTGTTAATTTGGTTCTGGGCGATGAGTGCTTTAAGTAAGAGGCAATCATTCTCTTTCCTCTTCCCTCTCCTGCTGCGCTTCCTCGTGGTCGTGGGTGTAGCCTTTTTGGCCACTTCCTTCTCGGTACTTGAAGCATTTCTGGTAGAACGTCTGGTTGGCTGCAAGGTAGACTGCTGAGCAGGCGGTGAAGCTTGGACGGACTGCTTAGCAGATAGTTTATCTATGCTGGACCGCAGAGCTGGCGGTGCTGCTGTGACGGAATGCTTGGCTATAGAAGCAGAGGCATCAGACTACTGACCATGCGTTGAAGCTATGTCAGGTTTCTACGCAGGTGGTGCAAACTTGTCGGTGTGCTGAGGAGGTCGTGCCAACGCGTCGGTTTGCTGAGCAGGAAGTGATGATGCATTGGTATGCTGATCATGCACCTACAGACCGACGGATTTGATAAGCAGTTGGTTCTGGACCTACAGACTGCTTAACAGGTGGTTCCGAAGAAAAAGACTGCTTAGCATTCTGTTCCACCAGGTTGGTCTGCTGAGCATGTGTTGCAGCTGGGACTCCCCCCGCTGCTTCAACGGCCGACATCTGAAACAGTGGTGCATCATCAGCAGTTGTAGGCCTTGCCACTGGCTGCTTTGGGTCGGATGTCGGTGTACTGGGAACCAGGGTACCCAGACTTGCCTGTCTGCGGGCCACAACGCGCTCCTACTACGGCCTGGTACGGCCCAGCTGATCGACCAACTGTCCCAGACACTCGCGAGGGGGCTAAGCCTCGCGAGGAGAACGACGTCAAGACCCCCTCAGGAGCGGCCTCGGCAAGGTGCTCTGGAGGGGCAGAGAATCCAAGGCCAAGCCTGCATTAGGAGGAGGCAGTGATGTCAGCAGTGACACACCGCGCCAGTGGTGCCAGCTCTCGCCAGTAGCGCAGTTCCCATTTCGGTGCAAGAGGGACAGCGCAGCTGCAGGTTCCCGAGGAGTGGGGTAAAGGTTTCCCTATTGGTGCGACAAGACCGAAGGCCGCAAGGATGACAAGGAGGATGTCACCGTCGAGCCCACCACCGCGTCACCGCCTGGTCCCTTTGCAGGCGAAGACTGCCTTTTGTTAGGGTAGGAACGTCCTTGTGTTCCCACTCAAAAATGGCCATTGTGGGATCCCTTCGTGCCTAAACATTTCGGGGGAAGAGGACCGTGGCCGCCTATATAAGTAGCTAGGATTCCCACTATGAAAGGGGATCGATCCATACACTCTGCCACCACGCAAGGAGCAAGAACACTTACCTCCTGACCCTCCTGAGCTCATCTCCTGAGCTCAGGAACCATTGTACTAGCCTATATTCCAGCCCTCCCGAGGCCAATCCACCAAAGCAGGAAGTAAACTCTTGCGTGTTCTATCTGTTGTTTGCTTGAATCTCTTCACCGACGAGGGCGAGGCGCTAGGTAGACGCGAGCGGGCGAGATGTTAATTCACGCCTCTGTGTTCGAACTTCTTGGGTTTTGCGGAGCCCTAAATCCGACATTTGGTGCGCCAGGTAGGGGGCGTGTCGAAATCTTGCCTCTCCGACGACCTCGCTTCCCCTCTCCGGTTCAGTGCCGCTACAATGACTGCGGCCTGCAACATCCGCGCGGGGGCTAACTCCCTCCCTGTCGACCGAGCAGTACCAGTGGACCGCGCCACCCATGGGCGCTCCTCCTCCTTCCTCGACGACGCTCTGGCCGGCCAGGCCACCGGTGGGCGGCCTGCACCGCCACTCCCGCCTCCTGTGGCCTCGACGGTCACGCTCTTGATGGCGCGACGGCTGACCCAGCACCGGCCGTCTGCCAGGAATCGCGGCACGCAGACGGCCCGCAGCTGCGAGCTGCGGGGCGTCGCCCGCAGGGAGCGGAGTTGCCGCGCGGTCGCCTGCATCCTCGGTGGGTCCCAAGCGCCGGCGTCTGCCCGGCACGTCAAGTCGCACCTTCGGCAGGTTGGGGCTGCCGCCCAGCCGTGGGAGGCCTTGCGGGCAGAGAGCGAGCGGGGGCCCGCCATCGCCTTTGGCCCCGGCGACCTTGCCTCAGAAGCAACCGACACTAGCGCTCTCCCCACAGTGTGCACGCCGACCATCTATGGGGTGGCCGTGACGAGGACCCTCATCGACGGCGGCGCCGGCCTCAACATCCTCTCCTCCGAGGCCTTCGGTCATCTGCATGTTTCCTACAGGCAGCTCCTTCCCACCAAGCCCTTCTCAGGGGTTGCGGCCTTGGCCGTTCCGCTCGGCCAGATCCGCCTCCCGGTCACCTTCGGCACACCGGCTAACTACCGGACTGAGCTCATCGACTTTGATGTTGCGCCCATCCACCTGCCCTACAAGGCCGTCCTCGATTTCCCTGCCTTGGCAAAGTTCATGGCGGCGACTCACCGGGGCTACAACACCATCAAGATGCCCGGGAGCAGCGGCGTCATCACCGTCAAAGGGGACCCCAAGGCCGCCCTTCAGGTCCTCGGGCACGCTTACAGGGCTGCTACCGCAGCTCACCCAGGGGCAAAGGGGGCTCCGGAGGCTCCGGAGGCCGCACCTACCAAGAAGAAGCATCACTTTTCTCAGGACCCCGTCGAGACGAAGCAAGTGCCTGCCGATGAAGAAGGCTCAGGAGACACCTTCACCATTGGTACAGGCATGGATCCAGAGCAAGAGGCGGTGCTGGTCAGCTTCCTCAAGGCCAACAAGGACGTGCTCGCCTGGAAGGCCGCAGATTTGGTCGGGCTGCCTAGGCATGTCACCGAGCATCACCTCACGGTGTGCCTCAATGCGCGCCCTATCAAGCAGAAGGCGCGCAGACAAGCCTCGGAGAAGCAGGCCTTCATCGTTCAGGAGGTTAGGAAGCTGGAGGAAGCAGGCGTCGTACGGGAATTACGACACCCAGAGTGGCTAGCCAACCCCGTCATAGTGCTGAAGAAAGGAGGCAAGGAACGCATGTGCGTCGACTTCACGAGCCTCAACAAGTTCTGCCCTCAGGACCCCTTCCCTCTTCCGCGCATCGACCAAATCGTGGATTCAACGGCTGAGAGCGACTTACTCTGCTTCCTTGACGCTTTCTCGGGTGACCACCAAATCAAGATGGCGGTGGAAGACGTGGAGAAAATGGCGTTCCTGACCCCATGTGGGGTCTACTACTACACCTGCATGCCTTTTGGGCTGATGAACGCGGGCGCCACCTTCCACCGCCTGATGCACATCACCCTCGGCCCTCAGCTCGGGAGGAATGCGGAGGCCAACATCGACGACATCGTGGTTAAGACCAAGGAGGCCACAACCCTCATCTAGGACCTAGAAGAAACATTCGCCAACCTGCGCAGGGTGAAGCTGTGCCTCAACCCGGAGAAGTGCGTGTTCGGCGTACCCTCCGGCAAGTTGCTAGGGTTCCTGGTTTCGCACCGGGGCATCGAGGCTAATCCGGAGAAGATCAAGGCCATCAAGAGAATGAGGCCGCCCACAAACATGAAGGAAATGCAGAAGCTCACCGGATGTGTGACATCCATGGGGCGCTTCATCTCTAAGCTTGGGGAACGCGCCCTTCCGTTCTTCAAGCTCATGAAGAAGGGGCCCTTTGAGTGGACTCCGGAGGCCGATACCGCCCTTAGGGATCTCAAGGAATACCTCACCAGCTCGCCGGTTATGGTAGCTCCATGACCCCTGGAGCCCATGACTCTCTACCTCGCCGCAACGCCTCATTCCGGCAGCGCAGCACTAGTCGTGGAGCGCGAGGAAAGGCCCCGAAGCTCAAGGCCACCGGGCGGCTCGGCACCTTCAGGGCCCGCGCCACCCCCTGACGCGGCCTCAGGGGCAGATTCAACCATGGGCACTGACGGCCTCACTACTCAGCAAGCGGCACCTAAGGTTCCCGAGGCACCCACGGACCCTGCTGCACCGACCCTCGTGGAGCACCCGGTGTACTTTGTCAGCACAGTACTGCGCGACACGCGCTCGCGCTACCCGATGCCCCAGAAGCTGCTCCTGGCGCTCCTTGTCGCCTCTAGGAAGCTGCGCCACTACTTCCAAGGCCATCCCATCAAGGTTGTTTCATCATATCCTCTCGAGAAGGTACTGCGGGGCCCGAATGTCGTCGGAAGGGTCGCCGAGTGGAACATTGAGCTT
Organism: Secale cereale; assembly: GCA_902687465.1. NCBI lineage: Eukaryota > Viridiplantae > Streptophyta > Magnoliopsida > Poales > Poaceae > Secale > Secale cereale. Next base: position 268,426,788 of record LR738711.1, on the reverse strand, counting down.
CAAGCATTCCAGTTGGAGTTCAGCACCACGCGGGTGATCAAGGGAGCAGCTCTGGCAGACTTTGTGGCGGAGTGGGCTGACGCGCCAGAGCGGGGAGCCAACAAAGACCGCTCACTGGCCCCCGGCGATGAAACCCTAGACGGATGGGTAGTATACTTCGACGGCGCCTTCTCACGCCTTGGTGCGGGGGCTGGCGCCGTGTTAGTATCCCCCACTCAGGATAAGTTGTACTACGTTGTGTAGCTCTGCTTCCAGCAAGGCGAGAAGGACTCCAATAACATCGCAGAGTACAAGGGCCTAATTGCAGGGCTCAAGGCCGCCGCTGCACTGTGGGTCAAGCGTCTCACCATCAGGGGCGATTCGCAACTCCTCGTCGACTTCTCGAACAAGAAATACAAGCCCAAGGACAACACATGGAGGCATATCTGGAGGAGGTGCGTAAGATGGAGAAGCGATTCCAAGGGCTAGAGGTGCAGCACGTACCAAGAGGCACCAACAAAGAAGCAGACGATATCGCCAAATGAGCCTCCAGGCGAGAGCCTCAGAGGCCGGGCGTCTTCGAAGAGCAGCTACTCAAGCCGTCGACAGCACCGCCAGCCCCTGAGCCGGCCTCCCCTCAGCAGGGGTTACCAGCGGCGCCTCCGGATGGCGCCCCGCCCTGCGGACCACCCTCCGGAGCCCGCCTGCTGCTCGCAGCGGAGACCGAAGAGGGTTGCTGGACCCAAGAACTCAAGATGTACCTGCAACACGATACCCTGCCAGACAAGAAAGAAGACGCAGAGCATGTGGTCCGACATGCCTCAGCTTACTGCATCCAAGAGGTGAACTCTACAGGAGGCGCCCCAACGACGTCTCGCTAAAATGCATCTCGAGGAGACAAGGGCGTGAGCTGCTGGCTGATATCCACGGTGGAGACTGCGGCCATCACTCGTCATACCACACCCTCGTGGGCAAGGCCTTCCGCAGTGGCTTCTACTGGCCCACGATGCTCAACGACACCACGGAGCTCGTGCAGGCTTGCGAGGTGTGCCAGTTTCACCCAAAGCAGATCCACCAGCCAGAGCAGGGCCTCCAGACGATTCCACTCTCCTGGCCCTTCGTGGTCTGAGGATTGGACATCCTGGGTCCATTTCCTTGGGCAGCAGGGGGCTACCGCTTCCTGCACGTCGCCATCGAGAAATTCACCAAGTGGGCGGAGGTGGAGCATGTTCGTGCGATCCCAGCCAGGTCGGCTGTCAAGTTCATCCAGGGCCTCATGAGGAGATTCGGGGTCCCCAGCCGCATCATCACGGATAACGGTTCGCAGTTCACAAGCAATCTCTTCAGGTCATATTGTGCTAACCTTGGAACATAGATCTACTACGCTTCGGTAGATCACCCCAGGAGCAACGGCTAGGCCGAACGCGCCAACGCGGAAGTCTTGCATGGCCTCAAGACGTGCAACTGTAAGAAGAAGCTTGAGGATTGCGGCAGGGGCTAGATCGACGAACTCCAGTACGTGTTGTGGTCAATCCGAACCACTGCCACCAAACCTATGGGGGAAACTCCCTTCTGTCTCGTCTATGGGGAGGAGGCGGTCCTCCCTCACGAGGTGAAGCATTGCTCCCCACGGGTCTTGGCTTTCAATGAGGAATGCCAGGACGCCGCCTGGCGGATGGACCTCGTTCTCGGCGAGGAGGGCTGCCGCCGAGCTGCTCTCAGGGCAGCACGTTATCAGCAGGCGCTGCGGCGGTACCACTGCCGCGGCGTCCGCGCGAGAACACTTGAAGTTGGTGACTTGGTCCTGAGGCAGGTCCTCTCCTGTGAGGGGTTGCACAAGCTCTCGCCCATGTTGGAGGGCCCGTTCAGAATCGCCCGTGTCTCTAGGCCTGGTGCTGTGCGCCTAGAGACGCAGGATGGGATACCTATCCAGAATTCCTGGAACATCAAACACCTCAGGAGGTTATATCCGTAATCAAGGCTCCGTGCCCGTGAAGGTCTCCGCCCGTCACACTCTCACGTAATAATGAGTTGGGGCTGTACACGCCTCGGAGTCTCCTGTGCATTGCCTACGGGCCCTCAGACGGGGCTCCCACCCACGCCCCAGTGGTAGTCCTTAGCTCCGCGCTGGGAAGAAGACGTACTGTAGGGGTCGGACGTGACCTTTTTTCCTTTTTGCTTGGTATTTGGATGTTAGCCTTTTCTACTTCCTTGGCTATCAGCCCTTCCTCTACCCCATGCTATGAAGTTCTCGTGTTTCTCGCGCTTCCTGCATTTGGTAGAAAGTTTTTGTTTGGGATCTTTATCGCCAGTTTTAAGTTGAGCTGCACCACTCGCTCTTCTTCGCGCGCCTCGCGTGTGTGGGCTGGGGCACAATCGGCCACCGGCCCTCGTCTGCCGTGGCCCCGTGACCTCGCCTGGCCATACCTGCTCAGGCTCTGGCACCGGGCTACATAGTCCGCGCAACCTATCTTACCGAGCCGCTCAAGCTTTGGTGCTCTAACCCGTGATCGGCGCTCTCAGCAGATCTCAACGGTTCACCCCCGCTCGGGGGCTGTATGAGCCCTTCAGATTCGTCCACCTCGTCACGACCCGATGGGGCTGCTACCTCTTGAGCTTGCGTTGTATTCCCTCGAAGATGAAAGGGAGATGCAGCACAGTAGCGTAAGTATTTCCCTCAGTTTTTGAGAACCATGGTATCAATCCAATAGGAGACCACACGTGAGTCCCTCGCACCTGCACAAACAAATAAGAACTTCGCAGCTAACGCGATAAGTGGTTGTCAATTCCTTTACGGTCACTTACGAAAGTGAGATCTGATAGAGATGATAGTTGATATTTTCGGTATTTTTGGTTTAATAAAACAACAAATAAAAGCGATAAAAGTAAAGTAGATGTAGATTGATATGTTGAGAATAGACCCGGGTGCCATAGTTTTCTCTAGTGGCTTCTCTCATGATAGCGATATTCTACGGCGGGTAAACAAAGTACTGTCGAGCAATTGATAGAAAAGCGAATAATTATGTAGGCATGATCATTGTATATAGGCATCACGTCCAGGACAAGTAGACCAACTCCTGCCTGCATCTGCTACTATTACTCATCATATCGACCGCTATCTAGCATGCATCTAGTGTATTGAGTTCATACGAACAGAGTAACGCCTTAAGCAACATGACATGATGTAGAGGGATAAACTCAAGCAATATGATGTAAACCCCATCTTTTTATCCTCGATGGAAACAATACAATACGTGCCTTGCTTCCCTTACTCTCACTGGGAAAGTACACCGCAAGATTGAACCCAAAGCCAATCACTTCTCCCATTGCAAGAACTATAGATCTAGTAGGCCAAACCTAACCAATAATTCGAAGAGACTTGCAAGGATATTAAGAGCACACATAAAAAGTTCAGAGAAGAACCAAATATCTTTCATAGATAACCTTGATCATAATCTCACAATTCATCAGATCTCGACAAACACACCGCAAAAAGAGATTACATCGAATAGATCTCCTCGAAGACCGAGGAGAACTTTGTATTAAGATCCAGAGAGAGAGAAGAATCCATCATACTAGCTATGGACCCGAAGGTCTGAGGTAAACTACTCACAACTCATGGTGGGGGCGATGATGATAATGAAGAAGGACTCCGTGATAGATCCCCCTCAAGTGGAGCTCATGAACAGGCTCAAGATGGGATCTCCACGGGAACAGAAGCTACGACGGTGGATTAGGGTTTTCTCTCTGTTCACGGAGTTTCTAGGGTACGTGGACTTATATAGGAAGAAGGAGGGCACCGGGGGACGCTCGAATGGGCATCGAGGAAGGAAGGCGCGCCCCCCACCCTCGAGGGCCACTCGAGGCTCCCCTGACGTGGTTCTCAAGTTCCTCTAGCGTGATTTTCTCCAAAAATATCTCTCGCGAAGGTTTCATTCCGTTTGGACTCCGTTTGATATTCTTTTTCTGCAAAATCCTGAAATAGGCAAAAAACAGCAATCTGGACTGGGCCTTTGGGTTAGTAGGTTAGTCCCAAAAGTGATATAAAAGCGAATGATAAATCCCACTAGACATCCAAGACTTCATAAATAATATCATGGAACAATCAAAAATTATAGATACGTTGGAGTCGTATCAAGCATCCCCAAGCTTAATTCCTGCTCGTCCTCGAGTAGGTAAATGATAAAGAAAGAATTTTTGATGTGGAATGCTAACCAATATAGTTTTTGAATGTAATTCTCTTAATTGTGGCATGAATGTTCAGATCTAAAGGATTCAATATAAAAGTCTATATTGACATAAGAAATAATAATACTTCAAGAAATACTAACAAAGCAACCATGTCTTCTCAAAATACTATGGCTAAAGAAAGTTATCCCTACAAAACCATATAGTGTTGGCTATGCTCCCTTGTTATCACACAAATAATATTTATATCGTGCACAACCCCGATTTCAGCCAAGCATTTGTTTTCATAGTCTATCTTTTCAAACCTTTCAACTTTCACGCAATACATGAGCGTGAGCCATGGACATAGCACTATGGTGGGATAGAGGTGGTTGTGGAGAAGTCAAAAAGAAGGGAGATAGTCTCACATCAACTAGGCGTATCAACGGGCTATGGAGATGCCCATCAATAGATATAAATGTGAGTAAGTAGGGATTGTCATGCAACGGATGCTCTAGAGCTAAGTATGAATGAAAGCTCAACAAAAGATACTAGTGGGTGTGCATCCAACTTGCTTGCTCACGAAGACCTAGGGCATTTGAGGAAGCCCATCGTTGGAATATACAAGCCAAGTTCTATAACGAAAATTCCCACTAGTATATAAAAGTGACTAAACATGAGACTCTCTACAATGAAGAACATAGTGCTACTTTGAAGCACAAGTGTGGAAAAAGAAAGTAGCAATTGTCCCTTTTTCTTTTTCCTTTTCCCCTTTTTTGGGCCTTTTTTTCTTTGGCCTTTCCCTTTTTTTCTTTTTTTTTGCGGAGGGGCTTTATAGATTTAGCCTTTCCTCCCATGGGACAATGCTCTAATAATGATGATCATCACACTTTCATTACAACACAATATTACAACTCGATACTACAACAACAAAGTATGACTCTATATGAATGCCTCCGACGGTGTACCGGTATGTGCAATGAAACAAGAGTGACATGTATAAAATAATATGCATGGTGGCCTTGCCACAAATACAATGTCAACTACATGATCATGCAATGGCAATATGACAATATGATGCGTGTCATATGAACGGAACGGTGTAAAGTTGCATGGTAATATATCTCGGAATGGCTATGGAAATGCCATGATAGGTAGGTATGGTGGCTGTTTTGAGGAACAATATGGTGGCTGTTTTGAGGTAGGATATACAGTGGGTTTATGGCACCGGTGAAAATTGCGCGGTATAAGAGAGGCTAGCAATGGTGGAAGGGTGAGAGTGCGTATAATCCATCGATTCAGCATTAAGAACTCATATACTTATTGCAAAAATCTACGACTCATCAAAACAAAGTAATCTACGCATGCTCCTAGGGGGGAGGTTGGTAGGAGTTAACCATCGCGCGCCCCCGACCTCCACACAAAGGTTGGCACTCTACAAATACCTCATGCTCTAACTTAGTCACACAACGGTTCACCATACGTGCATGCTACCGGAATCACTAACCTTAACACAAGTATTTCTCAATTTCATAATAACTCCACTAGCATGACTCTAATATCACTATCCTCAAATCTCAAAACAATTATCAAGCATCCAACATCTCTTTCTATTCAATGCACTTGGTGTGATTTTTTTTACTACATTGACATTGGATGTCTGTCATGTGAAGACTAGTTTCTTTAGCCTAAAAACATTACCATGCTGTTTTAATAGAATCTCAAATAGATATAAGTGAAGCATGAGAGTTCAACAATTTCTAGAAAATATTACCACCACCGTGCTCTAAAAGATATAAGTGAAGCACTAGAGCAAAAGCTATTCAACTCAAAAGATATAAGTGAAGCACATAGAGTGTTCTAATAATTTCTAGGCCATATTTAACTCTCTGAAATAGGTGTGTCCAGCAAGGATGATTGTGGAAAACAAACAAGAAAAGACTCAAATTATGCAAGACGCTCCAAGCAAAACACATAACATGTTGCGAATAAAAATATAGCTCCAAGTATAGTTACCAATGGATGAAGACGAAAGAGGGGATGCCTTCCCGGGGCATCCCCAAGCTTAGGATTTTGATTATCTTGAATTCCTTGGGGTGCCATGGGCATCCCCAAGCTTAGACCTTTGCTACTCCTTGTTCCATAGTCCATCAAAGCAATACTCAAAAGTTGAAAACTTCGCAACACAAAACTTAGACAAAAATTCTCGTGAGCTCTGTTAGTAAAAGAAAAGCAAACCACTACTCAAAGGTACAGCAATGAATTCATTATTTGTTTATATTGGTGTTAAACCTACTGTACTCCAACTTCTCTATGGTTCGTATCCTCCAATACTACTCATAGATGCATCGGAATAAGCAAACAACACACGAAAAACAGAATCTGTCAAAACCAGAACAATATGTAGTAATCTGCAGGTTTCGCCTACTTCTGGAACTCCAAAAAATTCAAACTAAATTGGTAAATTTGAGTAATTTGTCTACCAATCAGCTGCAAAAAGAATAAACTAAAAAGCAAGCTCCAGTAGAGTCCCGCGACTACTTTAGCCAGTGCTAACGATTCTATTTTTCACAGCAAGATCACATAAACTTCACACAAGTCTTCCCAAAGGTTCTACTTGGCACAAACACTAAACAAAACATGAAAACACATCTAATCAGAGGCTAGATGCAATATTTATTCCCTAACAGCAACAAGAACAAAAAACATAAAATTGGGTTGCCTCCCAACAAGCGCTTTCTTTATAGCTATTAAGATAGGCTTGAGAATTCAATGATGCTCACAAGAGAGACAAGAATTGAAGCGCAAAGAGCGCATCATAAAACATGTGAAAAACACATCTAAGTCTAACATACTTCCTATGCATGGGCATCTTATAAGAAAACAAATTAGCAGGATAAGCAAGATCTAGCATATGCAAGGAAGAAAAAAGAAACAATAGCAATCTCAACATAACGAGAGGTAATTTAGTAACATGAGAATTTCTACAACCATATTTTCCTCTCTAATAATAATTGCATGTTGGATCATAAGAAAATTCAACAGTATAGCTATCACATAACATATTCTCAACACAACCCACATGCATACGAAGTTGACACTCTTCCAAAAAGTGGAATCAACATTAACTAAAGTCATGACCTCTCCAAACCCACTTTTAATATTATTGCAAACATTATTATCAATCTCATATATATGATGGGGCTTAAACAAGGTTTCAAGATCGTAAGAAGCATCATCCCAATCATGATCATTGCAACAAGTAGTGGACATAGCAATACTAGCATCCCCAAGCTTAGGGTTTTGCATATAATTAACACAATTTACATTAATAGAATTTATAGTAACATCATTGCAATCATGATTTTTATTTAAGGAGCTAACATGAATCACTTTTTCTTTTAAAAATTTCTCACAATTTTCAGATTCATAAATTTCAAGAAAAACCTCATAAAGATAATCTAGTGCACGCAGCTCACTAGCAATAGGTTCAATATAATTGGATCTCTTGAAAAGATTAGCAAGTGGATGAGGATCCATACTTTAGCAAGCAAACATGCAAGCTAATTGAGGGCACATAGCACACAAGCAAACAAGAGGCAAGCGAAAGGTTAAACACACGGCAGAAGAAGGGCGAATAAAACGGCAAGGGTGAAGTGGGGGAGAGGAAAACGAGAGGCAAAAAATGTAATGCGAAGGATAAGGGTTTGTGATAGGTACTTGGTAAATGACTTTTGCGTAAGCCTCCCCGGCAACTGCGCCAGAAATTCTTCTTGCTACCTCTTGACCTTGCGTTGTATTCCCTCGAAGAGGAAAGGGAGATGCAGCACAGTAGCATAAGTATTTCCCTCAGTTTTTTAGACCAAGGTATCAATCCAGTAGGAGACCACGCGCGAGTCCCTCGCACCTGCACAAACAAATAAGAACTTCGCAGCCAACGCGATAAGGGGTTGTCAATCCCTTTACGGTCACTTACGAAAGTGAGATCTAATACAGTTGATAGTTGATATTTTTGGTATTTTTGGTTTAATAAAACAACAAATAAAAGCGATAAAAGTAAAGTAGATGTAGATTGATATGTTGAGAATAGACCCGAGTGCCATAGTTTTCTCTAGTGGCTTCTCTCATGATAGCGATATTCTACGGCGGGTAAACAAATTACTGTCGAGCAATTGATAGAGAAGTGAATAATTATGAGACTATCTAGGCATGATCATTGTATATAGGCATCACATCCGAGACAAGTAGACCGACTCCTGCCTGCGTCTACTACTATTACTCCACACATCGACCGCTATCCAGCATGCATCTAGTGTATTGAGTTCATATGAACAGAGTAACGCCTTAAGAAAGATGACATGATGTAGAGGGATAAACTCAAGCAATGTGATGTAAACCCCATCTTTTTATCCTCGATGGCAACAATACAATACGTGCCTTGCTGCCCCTACTGTCACTGGGAAAGGAAATCGCAAGATTGAACCCAAAGCCAAGCACTTCTCCCATTGCAAGAACTATAGATCTAGTAGGCCAAACCAAACCAATAATTCGAAGCGACTTGCAAGGATGTTATGAGCACACATAAAAAGTTCAGAGAAGAACCAAATATCTTTCATACATAACATTGATCATAAACTCACAATTCATCGGATCTCAACAAACACACCGCAAAAAGAGATTACATTGAATAGATCTCCTCGAAGACCGAGGAGAACTTTGTATTGAGATCCAGAGAGAGAGAAGAAGCCATCTAGATACTAGCTATGGACCCGAAGGTCTGAGGTAAACTACTCACAACTCATGGTGAGGGCGATGATGATGATGATAATGAAGGACTCCATGATAGATCCCACTCCGGTGGAGCTCCGGAACAGCCTCCAAGATGGGATCTCCATGGGAACAGAAGCTACGGCGGTGAAATTAGGGTTTTCTCTCTATTCACGGAGTTTCTGGGGTACATGGACTTATATAGGAAGAAGGATGGCACCGGGGGACGCTCGAGTGGGCCTCGAGGCAGGGGTCGGGCCCTGGGAAGGGGGGCACGCCTCCCACCCTCGAGGGCCACTCGAGGCTCCCCTGGCGTGGTTCTCAAGTTCCTCTGGCGTGATTTTCTCCGAAAATATCTCTCGCGAAGGTTTCATTCCGTTTGGACTCCGTTTTTATATTCTTTTTCTCCAAAACCCTGAAATAGGCAAAAAACAACAATCTGGACTGGGCCTTTGGGTTAGTAGGTTAGTCCCAAAAATGATATAAAAGTGAATGATAAAGCCCATTAAACATCCGAGACTTCATAAATAATAGCATGGAACAATAAAAATTTATAGATACATTGGAGACGTATCAGGGGCTCATGATGCCAGAGTTAGGAGGACCTCGCCTCAGGACGACGCGACGCTTAAAAGCTAAGTGATTTCACCCAGGCAACAAAAAAACCATGACAGCGAGTTCTCGCTTCTTACATATATCATAGCCCATTACGCGCCTCCTCGAGGCAACTTGAAATTTTGACGCAGAAAGGACATGAAGGAAAGGAAAGGGGAAGAAGCAAAGGCCGCTCCCGCTCAGTCGGAGTCTTCCAGTTCCTCCGGCTTCATCGAGCCATAGCGGCGCGGCAACCCCCTCCCCTTGCCGGGCCGAGCTCGGCGGTGTGGTGGTTTGTCACGGCCGCCACTGATGGAGGAGCTGCTGCTGCCATAGAGGGGGGACCCACGGCGCCCCCCAGGATTGATATCGTCTTCAGAGGTGGAGCTGCTCCTTCGGACGCCGTCCCTGTCGTCCTCTTCATCATCAACCTCGGGACAGCACCCAAGGCGCCTTCCTTCCTCCGAGAAGACCCTGACGAATAGTGTGGAGACGCCATCGTACCTGAAGTGGTGGGCACACCTCCCCTGGAGCCGGCGTGCGCGAGCAAACGATTGCCAGCCACGCTCCAGGAACACATCACCCGAGGGAGCCACATCAACCTCCACCCAGGATGCACCACCGCTGCAACCGTCAGCCTGCAACCAGGAACCGCCAAGGCCTCTGGCTGGTAACATGTCACCGGAAGAGCTGGTAAGCTAGAGCCACAGGCCACCAGGCTTCTCCACCCACACCATGAACTCTGACAACACGTCTAAGGAATGGTACTGCGGGCACGGAGGACGCGCGACCGACAGGCACCCTTGCGCGCCTCCTCTCCCTCCACGGCCGCGACCACCTTCACCACGGGGGGACATCCCCCTCCTTTCACCACCAGCCACGGCAGAACTCAGAAGGCCGCACCCGCCTCCCCGAGAAGTCACTGCAGGCGCAGCGGCATGCTTGCGGGGATGACTGCGGCCCCTTTTCGGCGGCAGCGGGACTGGATCCTTCGGGGCCTTCCCCTTCTCCGCGGCGGACGACTTCCTCGACGGCGCCATGGAGATCTCGCAACAAGAGAGAGAGCGAAGAACAAGCAAGGGGAAGACGACGCTGGCTTGAAAACGGCTTGGGGGCTCCCCCTAGTCCCATTTATAGGGTGGAGAATCCCAACCGCCAGCCACTGGCGTCGCATCCATAATGCCCCCGTCGCCTGTGCCAAGGAGTTGTCAAGTCACACGATCACCAAGACTGCATGGGGAGTAGATCCGCCACGTCCCATCCAACAGTCGCACGCCGGCCTGGCCCGCAGCCTTTTAGGTCCCACAGTGCTCCGTCCTCGACTAAGGCTTCGCCCCGAAGCCAACTCCACGCGCGCCTTGGGCCCGGGGGCTACTATCGGTGTACTGGGAACCAGGGTACCCAGACTTGCCTCTTTGCGGGCCGCAACGCGCTCCTACTACGGCCTGGTACGACCCAGCTAATCGACCAGCTATCCAAGACCCTCGCAAGGGGGCTAAGCCTCGCGAGGAGAACGACATCAAGACCCCCTCAGGAGCGGCCTCGGCAAGGTGCTCCGGAGGGGCGGAGAATCCAAGGCTAAGCTTTCCTAAGGACGAGGTAGTGATGTCGGCAGTGACGCACCGCTCCAGCGGTGCCAGCGCTCGCCAGTAGCACAATTGCCATTTCGGTGCAAGGGGGGAAGCGCAGCCGCAGGTTCCTGAGGAGCGGGGCAGAGGTTTCCCCATTGGTGCAACAACATCGAAGACCGCAAGGACAACAAGGAGGATGTCACCGTCGACCCCACCAGCGCGTCACCACCTGGTCCCTTTGCAAGCGAAGATTGCTTTTGTCATGGTAGGAACGTCCTTCTGTTCCCACTCAAAAATGGCCGTTGTGGGATCCCTTCACGCCTAAACATTTCGGGGGAAGAGGATTGTGGCCGCATATAAGTAGCTAGGATTCCCACTATGAAAGGGGATCAATCCATACACTCTGCCACCACGCAAGGAACAAGAACACTTGTCTCCTGACCCTCCTGAGCTCATCTCCTGAGCTCAGGAACCATTGTACTAGCCTATATTCCAGCCCTCCCGAGGCCAATCCACCAAAGCATGAAGTAGGGTCTTAGACCACACGGTGGCCCGAACCTGGGTAAACTCTTGCGTGTTCTATGTGTTGTTTGCTTGAATCTCTTCATCGACGAGGGCGAGGCGCTAGGTAGACGCGAGTGGGGGAGATCTTCGTTCACGCCACTGTGTTCGAACTTCTTGGGTTTTGCGGAGCCCTAAATCCGACAGCGAAGGATGACATGGCCTGTACACCACAAAGTCGGGCGACTGATCACAGGTTGATGCATCAGCCTGCGAGAGTTGGTGTGGCAAGGAGAGCATCACCGGTTGAGGGGCGACAGTGGTTGCTCTTGGTGGGGCTTCAGGAATCTCATTGATGAACTCTATTTTCTTTCGTGGTCACTGGATGTGATGTAACAGAGTTTCTCCCAAGGTCCTTTGCTCATCGAAGTCTCCTAGGACATTCTTCAGGGAAAATTCATTGAATACAGGCTTTACTTCAGTCACATAGCACTTCACACAGCCCGGCTTCAATGGCACATTGTCCAAGGAGAGGCCATCTTCCAAGAAGGGTGGGCAAACCCAGGCCGTTGCACATTTTAATGTACCTTCATAATGTGTAAGCACGCCCTTCAGTCTGTCCTTCTTTCCAGATAGATCAGATATAGCATCATCACGAGCAGCTGCAGTCTCAGTGTCGCTGGGGTCAGCTGATGCACAACTACTCTTGTGCAGTGTTGTCGCGCAATAAGCAGCATCATCCATGCCCCTCCCCTCCCATCTGCTGTCTATCTGTCAGTGATAGAGTCTTCTGCATCATCATTGACTCCTTAACATCCTTTCGATCAGCCGGATAAATCTCCTTTTTCAACTTTTCAAACAATGCATTCTGCTTTTCCTCACTTTTTTCATGCTGAGCCTCTCTTCTTTGCTGAGTGTGAAAGCCCTCTTGTGTGGGACATTAACACCTATACCCCTTGCACGGCCAAGGGGCTCTTTTGTGTCCAGAGCAATGGACATAATGTCACATGGCCCTGAGTTCCTGTAGAACCTTCCAGGGATCTTGGAAGCCTCTACCATCACTTCATACAGTTTGGCGCCACGTGCGTTTTCAAAGTAATAAGTTCTGTCATCATGCCTCTTTGCACGTGCCCGCAAGTAGTCTCTGGCACGTTCGCCCTTGATTTCACTAAAGGCCAGATTCCCACCTGCCGCTACTGCTTCTTTGTCCTCATGTTCCCATATCAGTTTCATGCCATAGTATCCTGCCACACCCATACGGTGGGGGTGTATGTTCTTCTTCTGAAGTTCTGATTACTTGAAACTCTTCGCGGCAAACTCTGGATTTGCCCTGACCCTTTTGAATTCTGCCTAGTCTGCCTTTGTAATTTGGGGGTATGCGGGGATTGGGTCCTTGCCTTCACTCAAGTACTTCTTGTACATCACGTGCTTCCAGTTTCTCCAAGCATTCCTAGCCTTCTTCAGTGCAGCGTGTTGCACCTGCATTCTCCACTACTCTGGAACGTTGAAGTGATCCATGATCTCACGGACTATCCTTCGCCGTGTTTCTGTGTCAGCCTTCTGAAACCCTGGTAGATTAATGTTGAGCCTTGCCTTGCCAACAAATCCACACACACTCCTGAACCTCATGCGTGCTTTATCTGGTTTGGTTGGAGCCCATGACTTTAAATCAATCTCGGTTACTTCATATACACCTTTAGGCTGGTGTGTGGGCTTCCTTGGAGCGTTCCTCCATGTCCTGACTGGAAGGGTAATTGCTGCAGCTCTATCCCGTTCAAGACTACTTGATCCCTCACAATCTGCTGAGGACCTAGGGTTGTTCAAATCAAATGAAGATACAGGCTTGAATGGGTGATGTCGCTACTACTCGGCATCTACAGAGAACACATGCGAAACTCGGGAAAGGAGGATAAGCATAAAACTAACAACTTGGTATCAAGGTTTCTAAACATGCCATGCGATAATTTAGAAAATGTACGACTAATTTGTTAAGTTTGTGTGACTCGGGTGCCCGCGATCTGTAAATAGGCAGTAACTTATTGGAACAAATACAACTTATATGTGGTAAGGAAGGTAGATAATGAACATATATACGCTCTCCATTATTTTATAGCCAATTCAGGAACATACAGAATGAAATTGGAAGAGGGATTGCGAGCAAATATGCCTCACCGCGATGGAGAGCAGTAACTAACAGGCTTCTTAATGCAAACCTGGCTGGACCATAGGAGAGGCTAGGGTTACTACATCGATATGCTCGAGGGTGGCTGGCGAGCAGCAAAGACGGTGAGGCGCGGGCCGCCGCGTGTTGGGAACGGCAGTGGAGGTAGGCTTGATGCCGAAGAGCGGGCACATGACCCGGGTGAGCACGGCGGCGCCGGAGAGGGTTCTGCTGTGGATCTGGGGGAGGGGGAGCTAGCGAAGGAGATTGGGTTGCAGATGATGATGACACCCATAGTGCAGTATCCTGATTTCCCCATAGTGAGTATGCTGATGACACCCTACTGTTTATTCCAGCAGAGGAATCACAACTGCTTGCACTAAGAAGGGTTTTGGACTCCTTTGCCACAGCTACTGTCCTGCAGATCAACTACCACAAGTCTTCAATGTACACTGTTAATACTACCACAAGTCTTCAATGTACCCTATTAATACTGATGTCAGCTCAGCATCTGCTTTAGCAAATCTGCTTGGATGTAAGTTAGGATCAATGCCATTCACATACCTAGGCCTACCAGTAGGCACCACCAGCCCTAAGATTGTTGACTTAATGCCACTGGTTGATTGTATGGAGAGAAGGCTCACTGCTAGCTCATGGTTCTTACCACAAGGAAGCAGGTTGCAACTGGTTAACTCTGTTATCTCCTCTTTGCCAATATATTTCCTCTGCATCCTCTCATTACCTGTTGGCATTCTGAAACAATTGGAGAGAATACAAAGACAATGCCTATGGAGAAAGTATGGCCAAGAGAAGGGCCCTTCTCTGGCTGCTTGGCCTTTAGTCTGTAGGCCCAAATCCAAGGGGGGGCTTGGTATCCTGAATCTTGGATTGCAGAATGAAGCCCTCCTCATGAAACACCTGAGAAAAATTTACAATAAAGCAGATATACCCTGGGTAAACTTGATCTGGGACTCTTATTACTTTCATAGGGTCCCACATGACATTACTCTATGTGGATATTTTTTGTGGAAGGATGTGTCCAAGTTAATGGATAAGTTCAGAGCAGTAACAATGATAAAGGTGAACTCAGGAGACACTGCTTTGTTCTGGTATGATAGCTGGGAATTGGATAACAAGGTTATACCTTTGAGGGATAGATTTCCAAGACTGCACTCTTTCTGCTCTGATAAATCTATATCAGTCAGGGATTACTTTATGACTGGGGACATTCAAGAGTTGTTCTCCCTTCCTCTATCTTAGATGGCCCATGATGAAATACTGGCTCTTTCCACACTATTATCCACTGTGCATCTGAACCAGGAGATTCCAGATACATGGCTCTGGAAGCATGGAAAGCCTTCTGAGTATACAGCCAAGAAGTTCTACTTACATGTGCATCAACCAATGGTGGCTAACCCACTCCTTGGTTGGATTTGGAAGAGCTCTTGTACCATGTCTATAGAGATGTTTGCTTGGTTGGTCATTATGGACAAGATCAATACCAAAGACATGTTACAACGCAGGCACGGGAAGATCAATGATGGACCACAATGTGTGCTTTGCCCTACAACAACACTAGAGGATAGGAATCACCTGTTCTTCCAATGCAACTTTAGTGTGAGAGTTTGGATTTACTTGCAGATTGAATGGACTGACAATTCAGATATGTATCAAATTGCTAAACAAGCTAGAAGAGATTTTGGTCAGCCTTTCTTTACAGAAGTAGTCTTCTTGGCATGGTGGAATATTTGGAAAGTCAGAAATGATAAAGCCTTCACACACATTCCCCCAACCTTCAGACAGTGGAGAGCTGGCTTCACCCATGACATCACCATGATCTCTCATAGGATTAAAGCCAGATTCAGGGATGCACTCCTCAAATGGATAGATTTTCTTCCCCCTTGAACTTTATTTCTACCTTTAGCTATGTAAGTAGTAGGTTTTTCTCTTTGCTTATAGTTTAGCCCCTCCCCCCTTCCCTTCTCTGAAGGTTGTATATACTTGCACTTATTTTCAATAAAATGCTATGAGGTGTAAGCCTTGCAGTCTTCATGGTAAAAAAAGGGAGATTGGGTTGACTAGTTGAGTGAAACGCGGGCGAATGGTGGGGGGGTGTTGGCGGCCTAGGTGAAGAGGGTGAAAAATACCCTCGGTCGCCGTGCGCTGAAAGGCCTATGCAAATGGTTGCCTCTAAGCGCTCGTGTGCACAAACAGAATAATTTCATTTAAAATGAAGACGTACTAATTTCGAAATGAAGACGTGATTTCATCGTTTCGCCTCTAAATTTTGCACACGTAAACCAATCACAATTTTACCACGGGTTTGATTTGCTGGCGCATTTCAGGTCTCGTGTGCTATATGCTGTTGACGTTAGGTCACATCCCTAGAAATACGCATCCGTCGACCGACAGGATCCCAACACCGATAACCCTTATGTTCATCACTGTAGCCCAGAAAAACACACTCAACAGACTGAGCGGTTAGTTTCGTGCGTTCTCGGGGGGCAAGGAGAACATAACAAACACAACCAAACAACCGAAGAGCAGAATAATCAGGAGAATGATCAAAAAGACGCTCTAGAGGAATACCTCCCTGTAGAGCAGATGAGGGTTGAATGTTTATGAGATATGTGGCAGTAGAGACAGCCTCAGCCCAGAAATGAGGCGGAAGAGAGGCGGCAATCATCATCGCACGAGCTGTCTCAAGAAGGTGACAATGCTTGCGCTCAGCCACGCCATTCTGAGCATGAGCACCGGGACAAGAGAATTGAGCAAGAGTACCCTGCTCAGCAAGAAAACCACGCAACATTTTGGAGATATACTCGCCAGCAGAATCAACACGAAACACACGAATAGGTGTAGAGAACTGAGTGTGGACCATGGCAGCAAAACGCTTATAAATAGAGAGAACCTCGCTACGAGAAGACATGAAGTAAAGCCAAGTGTAGCGAGAGAAACCATCTATAAAAATAATATAGTAGCGATGGCCCCCTTTGGAAGAGAAGGGAGCCGGACCCCACACATCTGAATGTACTAAATCAAAAGGGCGCTGCGACACTGACTTGCTAGTAGGATAAGGTAACTGCACTTGTTTACCAAGCCTACAACCCTGGCATTGTAAGGAGACATCTCCTGAGACAGGCCCCAGAAGACCACGACGAACTAAAGACGATAGCCGAGAACCACAAAGGTGACCAAGTCGATGATGCCATTGCTGGAAGGAGCTGGTAGCTGATGCGGCGAAGGCGGATGGACTGGCGAGTGTGGTGGTAGCGGAAGGAATATTAAGCCAATCCAACTCCCAAAGCCCCTGAGAATCACGGTGGCGCGGGCCAGCCCCAACCAGAGCCTTCGTGTGACGATCCTGGATAGTGCAAGAATCAACGTCAAGAATGACACGACAACCAGAATCAGTAAGCTGACCCGCAGAAAATAGGTTCATGGTAAGGCGAGGCACATGAGAAACATCTGAAACATAAAAGGAAGAAGTAGCAAGAGTGCCTCGACTCGCAACAGGAAGAGGAGTACCATCAGCAGTAAGAACATTAATTGGGAAATCGAGAGATCTACGAGACGATAAAATAGAAGAATCAGAGGACATATGAAATGAAGCTCCAGAATCCAGAACCCATGGGGATGTACCTGACTGTGTCGACAGTGGTCGCTCAACACTAGAAGCACCAGTCACACAGCCTGCAGTACCTGTCGAAGAACCTGAAGCAGCAAGTATACGCTTGAGCTTCACAATATCTTGCTCAGTCAAGGAGACAGTAGACGGCGTCGAGGAAGAAGCACGAGTCCCAGAAGAAGAACTGCGCTCCCTATTACGCATATCACGCTTCTTCTTGAAGCAGTCAGACTCAAGATGACCATCCCTGTTGCAGTAGTCACAATGAGTACGAGGACGAGAGAGGCCTTCACGAGAGCGGACCTCACTACCCGGAGGAGTGGGTAGTAGCGGTGGAGCACTGGAGCGAGAAGATACTGGTGGAGTAGCACCTCGAGCAGCGAGCACAGAGGGGACCTGAAGCAAACCAGCACCACGGAGGCGAGTCTCCTCAGCACGAAGCTCAGAAAGCACCTCAGAAATAGGAACACGGCCACGAGCAAACAACTGAGCACGTCGAGGCTCAAACTCCCCACGGAGCCGTGACAAGAACTCATAGACGCGCTGAAACTCCAAGTCTGACCTCACAGTCTGGCAACACATGAAAGTGCCACAAACAGTAGTGCGAAGGGAGTCAAGCTGGCGCCAGATAGCAGAACTTTGAGTGTAGAACTCATCAATAGTGGAGTCTCCCTGCTGAAGAGCATGCTCCTGACGTACCACAGACAAGTAGAGAGCATCACCAGAGGGCTGATAGCGCTGACGAAGATGAGTCCACATCTCAAAGACAGTACCGAGGCCTATAAACTCAGAAGCAAACTGAGGCAAAACACTGGAAGTGAGAACAGTCGCAGCACGAGCATCATCATCACACCACTGAGTGTAAGCAGCCAGATTGTCACGATAAACAAAAAGAGCATTTGAATAATCCAAGACCTCCTGATCATAAGCGGCATCTGCATCATCAGCAGCAACCCTGGCTGCAGCCCTATCATCATCAGAAGCATCAGCACCAAGAGCCGGTGGCGTCGGCGGTGGGATAGGCGCCACAGGAGGCACTGGGCGCGGAGGACAGGGGACCTCACCGGAAAGAACGCCCCAGAGACGAATGCCACGCATGTGAATGCGCATAAAGGCAATGAACTCAGCATAGTTAGCCCCATCAAATATCACCGGGCAGCGCGGGATGGCAACATATCCAGATGATGCCAAAGACATGGTGCTCCTTTTCTGTCACAAAGACTCAACTGGCCAAGGTGAGAGCGGCCAGAGCCAGCAGCAGATCAATCAGACCAAAAGAAAAAGGCAAGCCGACTAAGGCAGGCCTAACACGGCGGCCCACAACAGCCCAAGGCAGCGATCGATCTGTACTTAAACAGCTGAAGTTGCACACGCACACACGCGAGCGCCCGTAGAAGCCAGCAGCGACTCGGAGAGGGCGGGGCCGAACGGGCGGCCCTCGGTGGCGGCCGGCGGACGGGGCCGGGGGAGCGCCGGGCGGTGACCGAAAGTGCAGACTCCGATGGACGGCGGCCGGAAGAGCAGCCCCCGATGGGCGGCGGGCAGCGGCCGGAAGACGAGCCGAGCGCCGGCCGGACGAGATCCAGCTGCAGTTGACAGAGACATCCCGCGGCGGAGATCAGGTTGGTGGTGGCGTGACTCGAATCAGAAAGAGGATCGAATCGATCCGGACCTACAGCAGCGGAAGGAGCTCCAGGCAACAGAAGCCTTCGGGCTGGATCGGGCACGGCAGGCTGTATGGGTGCTGCGGCAGCAGAGGAGGGAGGCAGCAGCGGTGTGGAACAGCACAGCCAGGATGTGCATCGGAAGGGCAAGTTGCGATACCCAGAGAAAAAATTCCCTAACCTAGGCTCATGATACCATGTTGACGTTAGGAGAATAGCAACTTGTATTATTAGGAGGCCAATGCCAACATATATACACATACATGAGGATGCCAAAAGACTAGAATGCAAAAGATCAAAAGACATCACTTAATATAACTCTAACATATGTAAGACATTTTTTGGCATTTACCGTGCATGTTGGCATATAAATCAATTCCTAGCCGGACGGCATTTCCTGTCGAAAGGGATGAGGATTGTCGTTCGATCTGGGAGCATCCAACGGTGCAGACGTACGATCCGTGGGGTTTGGGTTCTAGCCAATCAGAATGCATGACTTAGATCGCACGCTCA
>LR738711.1:268378470-268407141 GCA_902687465.1 Secale cereale | reverse complement strand
GTGTGTGAACCGTGTGCTATTTGAAAACCTTTTTTTGGGAGGGGCTATTTTAAAACATGTACATGTGTTGTCGAAATGGATGAGGATCGTCGTTCAATCAAGGAGAATCCAACGGTGCAGACGTGCGATCCGTAGGGTTTGGGTTCTGGCCAATCAGAACGCACGACTCGATCGCACGAGTGGCAGAGGGGTGGGGGGTGCATTGGCCACAGTTTAGTGGACACACGACTTTCGCGAGTGAACCGTGTGCTCTTTCAAAACATTTACATTACCTAACATCATATTTTTGTTCGAATGAAAACATGAGTTCATCGTTTCGCCTTCAATTTTTTTCCACGGTAAGAAATCATGAGTATAGTGGAGAGTGTCATATATACTAGTATCATGAATATACAGTACATATGATACTACATTTAATTAATTATAGCACATAGTATAATACATAGAGTATAGTACCATATATAGATCATATTTATTGACATGCATGACACAAATTAGCATCGCATTTAACATGATACAGTATCTACCTACTATATGTTACTCTAACCCTCTTTATATATATTTAATTTTTTGCCACATCAGCATACTTGCTATTTCCGAGTGCATGACATCGTCGGCTATGATACCACCACTATGGCCAGCCTTATATAGTGGGGAGTATCATATACTATATATATATATATATATATATATATATATATATATATATATATATATATATATATATAATATCATGCATATGATACTAGTGTATGATACTACGTACGTACCTTCATAGTGCATATATAGTATCATAGAGTAGTACTAGCTCCCTCTGTAAACTAATATAAGAGTGTTTAGATTACTAAATAGTGACCTAAACGCTCTTATATTAGTTTACGGAGGGAGTATATATCATAGATGACCGTATTTATGAATTGAGCCCTATAAGGCTGGTTGTAATGGGGAGTATTATATACTAGTAGTATCATGCATGCATATATATGATAGTGTAGGTAGGATACTACTTCCGTAATGCATAGTATCATAAGTTAACATCTTAGGTTGCCTTACTAATCTTCATGCATCACACAAAGTACTAGCACGATATTTAATATGACACGGTATCATGCTATGATACCACATCCTCTCTTGTGTGCCACATCATCCAGAAAGTCTAGTTGCCATGCATGATACCACTTATGATAATACCATTACAACCAGCCTAAACCGGAAAGGAGGGAGTATGAGACTAGCCACAATGGAGAGTAGTACACTAGTAACATACACATATCCCTAGACTATATATATGTTACTACCCTCATAGTGGGTAGTAACATAAGAGTAGTGTCATGCAAAGCTTCATTTCTTAGGTTACAGACTCATATTGCATTGGGACATGAGATGCTACAGTAACTAGCTAAGTTAATTACTAAAACTATCTCTCTCCTCATTAACTTATTGCCACATAAGAAAGTTTGCTAAGTTGGAGTCGGTGTTACTACTGAAGTTACTCCCACTACGGCTAGTCTGATACTAGCTAGTCATCTATGATATACTAGCTAGCTACCTCACTAAGAGCATGGTTAATAATACAACCAAGGGTCGGCTATAAGAAGTTGCCATGTCATGTACAGCCAACCTCTTAGCGGGCATGTACAATAATAAGTTTTATATACGTACTAGTTTATCAATAGTTGGCCCACCTTACATCCTTACAAAGTGTCTTGGGTCTCGTGTTGTAGCTGGCTCTACTAACCAAGAGCCTGCTTCTTTTCTCTTTCCTCCAACTAATAAGCACATACATATTATTCTATTCCTTATAGCTAGACTACCCTTAGTGGGAGTAACATAGGTAGTAACATCACACATATCTAGATAAAATAGATGATGTGACAATCAATAAATGAAGAAATGGAGGAAAGTGGATATGTGTGATGTTACTACGTACCTATGTTACTCCCACTATGGGTATAGTCTTACTTTGGTATGAGAGTACCCACAATGGGAGTAACATATATAGGTAGTAACATCGCACACATCTAGATAAATTAAGTAGATGATGTGGCAAGCAATAAATGGAGAAAGCACTACAAAAAAATACACTTCCGTGATGATACGTGTTTGTCACAGTAGGTCACGTTTTCTGTCATGCATGTACATCCATGACAAATTTATGACAGAATCAAGATAGTCATACCTATGTTGTCGTAAAAGTGTTCCATGACATTACCAAAATTATCATCACAGAAGTGTCCACTTCCATGACGATAAATCACGCGTCACAGAAGTGCTTTTGTCAAGGGTGACCGACACGTGGCATCCACCGTAACGGAATGCCGTTAAGCTATCGGGTCCGGTTTTGGATCTGATAACCCATTAACAGCCCCGACCAATGGGGATTTTCCACGTGTAAAATCATCATTGGTTGGAGGGAACATGTGTCGGCTCGCCGTTGGGACAGATGTCATCCACTCATTGGACCCAAAGCGCCTATGATACGTCGACATGTGGCACGGCCCAACAAAGGCTCATTCCTCTGAAAAGGCCGGCCCGTTTGACTTGGTCAAAAGGTGGCGTGCCGGCCCATGACAAGCCCGTGAACGGCCTATACGCATATAGCCAATTTACAGCCCGCTAACCCAGGGCCCGTTTACGGCCTATCCTATTTAGGCCCAGTAGCGTCATCTCGGCCGTCCAATATAATTTTAGTCCGTTTTAACTTCCGGCCCATGTATGGCCCATGACGTCTTTCACCCCATATGAGGCCCTTATTACTCTCAGCCCAATAATGGCCCGTGGTAAAACTGGCCCGTAATGAACAGTGTATCACTTTATACCCATTAACGACACATGGTGAAACTGGGCCGTAATGAACAGTGTATCAATTTATACCCATTAATGACCCATTATTCCGTTGGGCCGTTTCCAGCCCATGTTATCTTTCGGCCTTCTCGAGGCCCATTTATTCTTGGGCTCATTTCCACATTCGTTTACTTACGGCCCGTTACTGTCATTTTCTGCTTGTGGGCCAAATTCAGCCCGTGGTTACAGTCGGCCCGTTTGTGACCCGATAATACGTTGGGCCGTTTTCATGTAAAAAAACCGTTGGGCTGTTTTCATAGAGTTATCAAATACGGCATATTAACGGCCCGTTATTGTCCACGAATAGTACGGCCCATGATTGGCGAAATGATGATACGCCCCGTAGAAGGCCCATGGATCCTACGGCCCGTATAGAAGGCAATGGATCCTACGGCCCGTAGAAGGCCCATGGATCATACGGCCCGCAGGAGGCCCATGGTTACAACAGTCCGAGAGTTGCCATGATTATTTTGGCCTAGTTTCCAAAGATAGGTTATTGTGGCCATTAGAAAAACACAGAAAAAGAACTGCAGTGACTACAAGCAAACAACTAAAGAAGACAATAAGGAAATAAATAAGCAAGCAATTAACGCTAGCCTATTATCGCTATTACACATATTACATCCACTGGGCATCAAAGTTCGCCACCAGTGCAAATATAGGGAACAAAGCAGCATATTACATACACTGGCCATCAAAATTGGCCACCAGTGCAAATAAACGCGGCAGCAAAACAAGAGCATAACTGAAACAACTTCAGAAGAGCTCAAGAAACGTGGTATCCACCATGCTGTTAATAAGCTTAGCAAGCTAATTAGCTTTGTCCTGTTTGGCGCAAAAATCCTCCAACGCATGCTGTTGCACCAGAAAGTATGCATATGAATGCTCCAGGGACTTCCGCAGTCCTTCCGCTTCTTGTCGCAGCACAGCTGATCGATGTCTTTAAGCTTGTAGTTGAGACTCAAGAAACCGAACTGATTCAGACGGTGAGTTTGAATAGCTTGTGCAAGCGGTAGTGGCCAGTAACTCCAACACTAAACCAAGACAAGACTTTGGGGTTGTCTCACTGCCTTCGAGATAGTCTTCCCTAGCTGTTTTATTAGCTTTGTTGGAGACCATCAAGGATGTGTCACTATCCTGAACCTTATCTGCATTACTTCCTTTACCATTTCTTAATAAGGCAGTTTTCCCCAATATTTTGTCACCATTCTAAAAGAAGAAACAAGCAGACACATAACAGTTTAGCATGTACTAGTATATGAAACTCATTTCGGTGAACCAATTCATTAGTAAAGGTGGACAAGATTAAACTACCAAGTCTTCTATTGCCGAGTACTAGTACATAATAAAAGCATCAAACAAACATATATCTATGTCCTATGGTCACTGCATTGTCTTGCCAAATCAAAATAGAGACACGGTTCAAATCATATTAGTTCAAGACAAAGCAACAGTGAAAGAATACAAAGCATGGAAAACTACACGACACAACAAGATTTCAAATGGGTACCACGGGTCTACATGTACAACAACACTATTTGTTTTGTTGTGATGCTAGTAATGTGCATGATATGAGAAGTCAACTGTATACACAATTGAAATTGAAATCAACATAGCTATTGATAAGAGCAAGCCTGTTAAAGAAACATGCGTGAACATACCTGCTATGCCATTGGAGTTTCGATTGAATCCTTCAATTTATAAATAAGTTTGTATGAGTAAATACAGTGATACAAGAGCAAAACAGTATGCATGATAGCAATCATAATTAAAAAAGGCGCGCCTAAGCGAGCACTTAAGCGCGCCTAGGCTCTAGGCGTTGGCGAAATGCATTGCGCATAACTATGCTTAATCTGTGCATAACTACGCATAAGCATGCGCTTTGGTCAGTAAAGCGCAAGGCGGTGGCAAAACGCACAATTAACGCCTAGCGCGTTTTGGAACTATGATAGCAATGGAATCTTAAATTAGAACAGTTGTTCTTCAGGTTTAGGCACTTGTTCTACATGAACAGAGTATAGTAAGACGCAAGAATATAGTACTTAAAAATAGAAAATGAGCTCATAGACCTTACCACATTCTTCGTTTGGGACCAGTACAGAACAAGGCGTTCCCTGTCATCGTCCAGTAAATGTGTCCCAGGAGAACGTAAGGGAATTTGATGAGTTTCTTTGCCGGTGAAGTACGTTTTCTTTAGGTAATTCCGATACTGCCACCAAGCATTCTTGAAGATAGCAGAGGTATTAGCACAGGTTACCTCATCCTGAGTTTCCAAATCGGTCCTTCTCTATAGAGAAAATTGGGAAAATTTGTTGTATTATAACCATCATGGAGGTAGGATGTATGGGACAAAGCAAAGTAATTGCCATGAATAACATTACTTACACATAACTCCTGGACAAACACCTACAACTGGCATTTTCCTTCATCTTCAGTATAATATTTCCAAGATGGGAAGATACACACATACGATTTAACAACATCAAATGCGATAGATGCTAAAGTACGACTAGCTGGTTGTGCTTCCTCCACAGGAATAGGCGTACTAACTGGTGGAGTTGGGGTTCGCCATGGTAGTACTGGCCATTTGGGAAATGGAGCTGCCTTACTAACAGCATACACCTCAGTGGGGGAATAAGACTAGTCATCTGTTTGTGAATCCATCCTTGAGGAGCTATTGGGACCCAACAAGAGATCTGCTTCGACAGGTGGCACTATCTGCTCTGAAGGCCTTGTTTTCACTCCAGATTTTTCAATCTCCCACCCAAATGGCTGATTCACAGGAAGAGTACTTTAATGTACAAACATTGTCAACACATGGAAATGTAATGAAGAAAGGGATGTGCAAGATATCATTCAAATATATGATGCCTGGTTAAACAGGATGGCATTGCACATTTCACATATATTATGGCCGGCTAAAAGACATGAGACTACATAATTCCCATATATGATATTGAAACTAAACAGGTGGTGCCATAACATGTCTAAACTAAGCAGATGACATATATGATGTCAAACGTAGGCACTGTAAGGCAACATATGCATGATATGACTAACATCATCATGCCAAGGTAGAGCAAACACCTTGGGGGGTAAATAGGAGTGGTCAGCGGCGTCTGAATCAGCCTCAGAACAGATATCTTCCTCTGGATTACAATCTGGAGAGGGGTGGGGAGGGTTTGCCATTGAGCCCATCATGGAGCGATGTCTGCATGACATTGTATTTCCGCGCAAAACTCTTCTCTTTTTCTCTACATTTTCAACATGACTGTGTACAATATCTAACATGCGTACGAAAAAAATATGGTGAGATTATGTAAGGAGTGCATGCAAAAATTTAGAGTGATGGTAACAACCAGTGGAGGGATCCAAAAATAATGATAGCAGGCTGATGATTGCTTTAATTTAATAAAAAGACATATGATGATTGCTTTACTATTTGTTTCCCACCCAAGATGAACAACATAGGCATACCCTAGGTGAACCAGATATAGACATAGATACTATTCATTGCTTCCTCGATATGTGCCCCACACCTAATTTAGAACTCAAGTTTGAACATTAATTTGGACCCGACTTGGAGTCCAAGAGGTGAACAAGATGATAAAGTAGCAGGTAATTTTAAGCAATGCATAACATAAGCAGAATCAAAAGAGTGCGACCTCTCTTGTGGACCCGTGTACTCCTCAGGTTCATCTGCTGAGTCGATGATGGTGATGCCGCTGTGGTGGGTGCCGGCGGCAGGGAAGGAGATCTGAGGCGGCGAAAGACGGTCATGACTCATGATGTCTGGTTTGGCGGATGTTTCTGTTGATGGAGCACCTCAGGTGAGGCGGACAACGTCGCGGCAGGAGCAGGACAAACCGCACAAAGTTCCCTTCAACACCTACTTGTAACTGAAGTAATTCTATAAGGGCTCATTTGGCTTGCATGATTCTAAACACGCAGGGATAGGAAAAACATCGGAATAGGATAGGAATGCACATGGTATACAGAGCATTTGTAAACAAAAGATTTCTGTCAACTTGGGTGTTTGGTTTACATGAATTGGAAGAGCAGAGGAATGCAAAGAAACATGGCCAAAATAAAGTGAACCCATATGAAAGCGTGTACAGTTAGAATGTTATTTTGCCACTAATGCACTTGGTCTTGTTTTCATGCATAGGATTTTGAAAAGTAGGTCCAGGTGGATGTTTTGCTTCATTCCTTTCAACAAAATGCATGAATAATTGATTAGTAGAGTGCCATTGGAAAATTCTCTATTGCTATGTTTTTCCGTCGAACCAAAATAGCCCTAATGGATCGACATGAATGTATAGTAATAAGTGATGCAACAAGTGTACAACATGAATAATTGGGTTGGTCGCTGAAGCAGTTGAGGCAGAGGTGGTTGTCGGAGGTGTGGAGGAAGATCTGAGGAAAATGTAGACGGCGTCCAAGGCACTGCTCTGTTGTGATGGATCGTTCTGTCGTTGGAGCAGCCCCGGTGAGCCATAAGACGTCAAGGCTGAAGCAGCACAGGACAGACATCGTCAATCTCAAGTGGGATTCTAATAGCATCTCCAATAGATGATGTAAAATAGATGTAAAATTTACATCACCAAAAACCACCTGACTACAACAGATGAGGTAAAAACTGTTGACTCTGAACTTAACTGTCGAAACTGAAATTTACTGTGGAATCTGAGTGTTACTGTCGAAACTGAACGCAATGGTAGCAGAGAGGCACTTGACATGTAGTTTAGGGAGGGCCTGCAATTCATCTTCAACCTGCACCCCCCTGAGCTGCCAGCCACGACTGGTCGAACCGCCGGCCCCAGCGCCGCCTCGCCGCCCCGAAACAACTCCCCACCGCCGGTCCGCCGCCGCCCTGGCCAGCCCTATAGCCCCCCCGCCCCCACCCTGAACCCTAAGATAGATAGTGGGGTACCTCTCCGGTGAGCCCCCGTCCCCGCTGCGGGTGGTTCTTCCTTAACTCCGGCGAGCCCCCCACCCCCTGAAAATCGACTAACCCAAAAGTCGATTCAGTCGACTGAAGTGTAGCTAAATCGGAGCAGAGCAGCAGCACGAGCAAGGGGGTGACCAGCAGCAGCAGCGCGAGCGAGCCAGCGCTAACTTTCTCTCGTGCATGCAGACGCCCGCATCCCTCTCACCCTGCCTCAGCACCTCAACATCCCTCTCACCCTGCCTCTTTTCACTTTAGGTCATTCACCCACGGTGTGTGTAGGCCCCCCAGCTCCTTCTTTACAGCACACATTGATCGATAAGCCTCTCTAGCCAGGTGTGCCTAGCAAAAAACACAAGCTTCCCCTCTTCTCTTATCACCGTCCATGCCTCACTCCCACCACTCTTTTCATCGATCTCATACTCACACACTCCTCCCCCTCGATATAGTATGACTCTCGCACCACCTCCTAGATGCATCCCTCTCTCTCTACCCTTCTCCATGTGCCTCATTTGCTTCTAACACACACATGCATGTATACCGATAGATCTCCCAACATATACCTAGGTCGACTTTAACTATTCCCCCCCCATCGATCGACGTACCTCACAAGTTATGTATCTCCTTTCTCTGACAAAGGACGATTGATCTTCCTATGTAGTTATGTCTGCTTACCACAGCCATATCACCCCCTCATCATTCGTGCATGCCTCCTGACCCGTCTCTCACACGCACGTGCACAGACAGGCAGTCATCCCCTCTCTTATTGATATTGCAGGTGTGCCGTCTGGTTGTCTAGCAAGCCTATCCCACCATTTGTTAGAAGCAACTCCACTACCACCCCCTCGAACACTCTAACTCTGTCTCTCTCCCAACCTTATTCCTCTCCTACACATATGCATGGATGCCGATCGATCTCCCTTAATACATGAGGTAGATCGATCTCCCTTCATACATGAGGTAAGCCTCTCTCCTCCTCCACACGTATACCAGCCATTGTACCTCTATAGTTAATTAGGCCTCCCCCCACCACACACCGATAGTCGAGCGCTGTAGGTAGGTATCCATGCCACAGAGACAAACTGCACCAGTCCCCTCTCACGTTCCAGTAGGACAACCACTCTATATCTTTGATGTGGGCACACACAAATTCGATGGCACTCTTTATTGATCGCGCACGCGCACACACACACATCATCCCTCTCTTCGATTCTATGGACACCTCAAGCCGATGATACCTCCACTCTCTTCTCGTGGATCGCCCCCTCTATATATATGATATATCCAGGACTCTATTTCACACACATTGCATATGTTACATTTTTTGATTGACCCCACCAAAAAAAAATCTCACAAACCCACACACTATATCTCTCTACATTTGTATATCTCTCACACAACCCCACGTAGGTGGTGTATGTATACAAGAAGAGAATAGGTGCACCGTGCACATACTCACGCTTCGTGCCCAGCCACATCCGCGCGGGTACACGATGGAGCTCATTTCTGTACGAAATGGCAGCCCACGTGCTAATTTGAACGCGTGTAGTGGTTGTTTACCTACGGAGGTCGTGTACCACGCGAGCAAGAAACAAAGTTCGACTTGATGCATTGGCGTATTGTTATTAAATAAAGTTATATCGCTCAATGGCACGTACACATAATATAAAACAATTTTTATGGAGAAAAAGGTAGTCCGCTCCACTCTATACAATGGAGCTTGCATGCCAGGTTTGTCTCTCTTCAGAGTATCTCACACAAGGCTGCGGTGGCCTCTCTCGATCTTTCTCACCGTTGGTCACTGACCCAGCCGCATCCCATTCGCCGGCAAAAAGGGAGGACGTGCATCGTTTCTCCGTTCGACGGCGTCGAGGTAGCACGTCCCGATCTGCGGTACACGCTGTTCTCTCTGACCAAGCTCCGGCGTGGTAGGGCCTACGCCACCTGCTCACTACCGCAGTATGGGCATATTCCGTCCGTCGCCGCTCACCTCCAGGTATCCCCTCCGGCCTTGCTCCACTGCCCGTTTCCCACATCGCTGCATGTAGATCTTCCATAGTTCTTTGCCCAAAACATAGCTCGTCCGACGTACTTTCCATATTACAATCTCGTCCTCACACCATTTTATACAAACACAACCGTGTTGTTATCTTCCCTTAGGACAAGGAATATGCTTCTTTTTTGTCACCGCATGTGTCATGAACTGTTATTGGCCAATAATTGTTTCTTTTCTATCTCTTTTTTGCAAACAGGGCTATCCATTTCACCTCGTTGCTATAGCGACCTTTTGGTGAACTACACAAATTACTTTTTTCTTAAGAGTGTTTTGTGCAGTTCTATCAAAATGTCACATGGGCAACGTCTCTACATTTCAGTGCGACCGCACAAAGGGAGATTGGTTTTGCTCTATCCTCCTCATCCAACTCCGAGCCTAATCTTCTCCAACTAGTTAGTCTTAAGAGAGACTGCAAAGGTGACCGGCTTCTATTTGTGTGTTTATTGTTTCATCAGCAGTCCTCTATTATCGTAATCACACTTAATATCTTTGGAACAGGGACGCTCAGCTCTATTTTAGTGGAACTGCACAAAATGATCGGAATGTTGCATGCTACAGACAGCTACTATTTTTTCCAACATGCCTTGTTGATTTAGAAAGAGCTGGGGGGACGTTGCTGCCAGTGAAAGCATGGATCAATTTTAATTTAACACCTTCTCACAACTTTGTCTTCAGTTGTGATGTAAATATTAACTCTGATTAGCAAGGAAGTTAGTTTTTTTATTGTTTCCGAAAGAGCATCGATGGCAAGACACACGAAACAAAAGCTAAAAGCTCACACCATTGTACAATTTCATGTCGCTAGAAAATTATTTGTATAGTACATCAATTATGTAAAAAAATGCTGGAAGCTTGATAGCATTGCCAGAAGCCTCTTCGGCATCCAGGTCCATGTGCCATGCACAAAATTATACACGTTCGTTCCTAAATATTTGTCTTTTTACAAATTTCAAATGGGCATATTTTAGAGTGTAGATTCACTCATTTTGCTTCGTATGTGTACTCCCTCCGTTACTAAATATTTGTCTTTCTAGAGATTTCAACAAGTGACTACATACGGAGCAAAATGAGTGAATCTACACTCTAAAATATGTCTATATAGATCCGTATGTAGTAGCCCATTTTAATCTCTAAAAAGACAAATATTTGAGTAGTCACTCGTTGAAATCTCTAGAAAGACAAGTACTCTGGAGTATATTTAAGAACCGAGGGGGTAGTGCACAGCCGCATGGGAGACTCAGACCGGTCGTTGCGCCGCATTAATAGTGAGTAATGAAGAGTCAAATCATAAGCCCCACCTTTCCCACTGTAAGTTGCTCGGAAGAAGCAACCATCAGTACGCTCTTCTTTGAATCCGCTCATACTCCTCCATCCGTTAGTGTTTATAGAGAGCGCTTCAGAAAAAGAGAAAATCTCTGGGACCAAGGCGACTAGCGATCGGCCTGCAAAATAGCATTGGTAGTCATAGAATGGCGTCTATTACTAGAGGAAATAATGCGTACACACATGCATGCAGTGATTCCACCCCGGGTACACACATGCATGCACTTACTCCACTCTGTAGTACTACATCGAGAGAAAATTGCGGTTACCACGCCCTAATTAATTGAGCATTAAACCAAACGCGTCTAAAGTCTCTCTAATGGTGGAAATGCATTGAGAGAAATGCATCATAATGAAGTGCGCCCTGTAAACTGTGACGGAGGGAGGAGTAATATGAAGGTGCAAAACCAAGTACGCGTATGGCCAATCGGTCAAAGCACCTCCTCTTGGCATATCACTGACATGTGGGACCGGAGTGTGAGCAAACCGATCTCAATTGACGGCAAAATTTTCCAACCCGCCGTTCCTTTGAGAGAGATGAGGAGCGAGAACACACAGACGGGCTCACACGGAGGCCAAGATATATTCGAGCATGGTTGATCGATATCATCATTACATGTTGGGCTGTCGTTTTCCGCCCTTCTCCGGAATAAATGTGTACTTTATCAGAGATTAAGAAAAATAAGAGTATAGAGGCTCCACCATGCGGTTCTAGTAGTAGTACTACTCATACTACTAAACCTTGCGCTTGGCTCTTCGCCTCTTCGTGAAGTCGAACAATGATGGTACTCGGCATGTTCGGTACTACAGTGTATGCCTCTGGCAATCTGACACCGAATGAACTAATGCATGTCCACCACCTGGGCGAGGGTACATTGCATTAGTCAAAAGGCGTAAGCGAGCTTCACCTTATCCTGCAAGCTTCTCCTCGTTCTGCGAGTTGACGGGACACACCAACAAGTAGTGCTAGTCCATACTCCCTCCTTTTTGGTTAATATGGCTTAATATTTTTGCGGGTAAATGAGAGAGCTTTATTCATATATATAAGAATTCTTAGGACGATCAGCCAAGACACTGGTCACTAGGAAGAGAGGTACCCCGCAAAAAAAGAAGTAGGAAGCGAGGTGTTTCATCAAGCCAGCTCTCGGCCACATTCAAAGTGCAGCAAGCACGATTCGCACAAAGATGCGCCGCAAGGTTTGCTAACCTGTTTACATGCTGAATAACAAAAAAAGAGGAAATATTACCGAGCGCTCCTATTTGTAACAGGATATGAGCTAGAATTAAGTGAGAATTGTGGCGAGTGTTCCATGCAATCAACTTCCATTATCACATGCGAGAACCCTCTAAGATAACCAAATGTGTTGAAGATTGCTTTATCACATTTAAAAAATATAACACGAGTGCAGACGCTCCTCCATCCGGTTCCTAGTACTAGTATAGTACCTCTATAGACTATAGTAGTAGTACTAGTACTAGTAAACTTTGCGCTTGGCTGTTCGCCTCTTCGGGAAGTGCAACAATAATAGTACTAGTATAGTGTATGCTTCTGGCAATCTGACACCGAATTAAATGTTGCACGTCCATCGCTTGAGCGAAGGACAGCTTGCATTAGTCAAAAGTTTCTCCTTGTCCTGCGAGCCACCGCGCGCGAGCTTCTCCCGTCCTGCAAGCTTCTGCTCATTCGGCATGTTGACGGGACACAACAAAGTAATGCTAGTCCATACTGCCTCCTCTCCGGTTAATATGGCTTAATTTCAAACGAGATAAATACACTGTTTGTCACTATATATTTATAAAAATACGGCCAGTGGACTTCATAATACGCTCATTGTGCTAAATAGATACATTTTCCGGTGTTTATAACGTCACTAGCTCACCCTGGCTGAGTATGTGTGTGCATGCACATGTAGGTTGAGCACTTGAGCGTGACCGTGTGTGTTCCGTCGTGTGCTCAGACATGCATGCATTAGGGCGTCGCGCGCGTTTTTGCGTCCATGTGCACGTGTGACTGTTGCATACACGTAGGGGGAGTAAGTGTAGGGGCCACTAAAGGAGCAGTCAAATCACACAGTAAGTTGGTCGGAAGAAGCAACCATCATTTCACTCTTCAATGACACGTACGCAATATAAAATGGTTGATATGGAGAGAAAAAACCACTACATATACACTTGCAGGAGCCTAAGCTACAAGCCTGCTTGCTTGGGTTGCTCTCTTCACAAGCATAGAACGACAGTGGCCACACTGCTGGTCACATATCCGGCCCGATCCCGCAGCTGGGGGAAGGGAACAATGTTCTGTAGACGCGGTCGACATCGGCAAGGGAGAAAATCCACAGTCGGTGCGTACCAATCGGGGGTCACCGCGGTATGCGCCGATGTCGCGTCCCAACCGCCCTTCTAGCTATAGCCCGACGTCCTAGGTAGTCCATCTTCCTTTTGGAGCCGGCTTGCTCCACTGCCGCGGCTCCCCACGTAGCTCCATCTCCATGTCGATCTTTCTCTACTTCTACCGGCTTCTACTTGTGATGAGTTTATGTCTCATGAACTAGTGCCAGTACTACTATTGTAATCACACTTCTTCAATATCTTTGCCATCAGGGATGCTCAGCTCGATTTTAGTGGAACTGCACAAAAGCATCGTATGATCCGAGGGTGCCAGCCGTCTTTCCTTCGACAGGTTCTACCTGGCCAGGAAATTAAATCCTGTTTAGGGTTTAGGGTTTAAGTCATAGTGACCCCATCAGTAGTTTTTCTTTCGTACACGCTCTCACAACTTTTGTCTTTAGTTGTGAAGTAAATATTGGCTATGATCTGTGAAGCATTGAGATGCATCAGCATGCGTGTTAGTTTTCCTTTGTATTTGATGGAATGTTGTAACGGGGCAACCTTGGAGTAGGAATGAAAATAGAGTGGAAAGTTTCCATTTTTTCAGAGAAAAAATGGAAACGGAGATAAACAAACATTTCGTTTCGTTGGATCGCGCCATCGAGAAAAACCAACGTTTAAATCACGTCTGTCACGTTCGTGTCTCACCCTCCTCCACGGCTCGACCCCGCACGGTCGCTCGGCATGCCACTCACCGCAAACCGAGTATACGATAACTTTCCCGCCTACTTGTCGATGGATCGCGCCAAGGAGTACTAGTACTACTAGAAGATATTGACGAGTTGGGGGAGGATAGCTAGCTGTAGCACGAACTCCCAAGAACTTTTTACATGCATGTTGTGGCCGGCTATTGCGACCTTTGAACGTGGAGCAGTCGCGTGCAGCAAGAAGCGGTGCAGGCGACGCTCTCTCGGCTGGCGCGCCGCTTCAATGCCGGCGCCAGTGAGAGGTCGCGTCCGCTCTGGCCGGGCATGTATGCGGCACAGACCGTTTCGGGCTGGAAGCACACGCATGTGATGAAGAGGGTTCGGGTTGGTCAGGAGCGGCCGTGGCAGCGGTCCGGACGCCCGCAAACAAGAGATGTTGTACATTCATATTGGCGCGTATATAATCAGAAGCATAAATAATGTGCCAGTTGGACAAATATTATTGGAGATGGAGATGTAAATGGAATTTTACGTAAACATGGATATGCATGTCTATGTCTATGTGTGTGTGCGCGACGACTCTTGCGACCTGGAAGCGGGGGCTTGTTTTTGATCGAGTTTTCTTTCTTGGTACGTTAAAAAATTGTCCGCCAGTTTTCGTTACTTTTTTCCGGGAACGCGCGTATTCTATTTAAAACCACTGGTATGGAGAGATAGTTTTACTCCATTATAGCCTCTTGTTTGATAGAGTTTCTCGCGTCTCGCTCTCTCACCCTCTCCATATTAAAACAAGATGACAGTGTCCACATATCTCTCTCCTCCCGGTGGTCACAGATCCGGCCGAATCGCGTCCGCTGCGGGAGGTGAGGAGGTGCAACGTTGACGTTGTCGCCGTTGGTGATGGAGGAAGCTGATGCGCACCGTCCTCTCGGAGCTGGCGCTGGCGCGGATGAAGGTCCTCCGCGCCCTTGTTCGATGCCGTCGTGTGGGCAGATCCCGCCCGCCCACCTAAGCGACATCTCGCCCACCTGAGGTATACTAGGGTTCGTCGGCTGGTCCAACATCACCTATTATTATAGAGGAAATGCCACTCGAAAAGTTGTCCTGATTTATGCCTCGGTGGAGGTATACATGTTGTTTTGACAAAAAGTACATGGTGGTTGTGCGGTCATTGTCCATGTGCTCCTATTGCTGCTGCTAATCTAATACTATCACTGGTTAAATGAAGAAATGCTTTTTTGCTCGGGTATCCTGGTTTAGTTCCCATTAAGGTAATCATGATGCTTCTGTTTGTTGGTGTACTTTTCATAATTCTTATTGAAAATTGAGATGTCATTGTTAATCTTGTAAAATAAAGTAACAACACTATATCCCTTTTTTATATTTTTGGAAATAGCATTGCGTATCTCCATACCCGGGCATGTCTTCCTCAAATTTAGTGGACCTGCACAAAATTGGATGGCCATTGTTGTTCCGCCTCAATATCCACTACCACGTGGTTCTTCCTTCCTCGAGCTTGACTACCGAGAAGAAACAGACCTAAGTGAGGATTTGTCGAACTTCTTAGGTGCCTGACCCAAACTTGATGCCAAATGGATGATGCATCACCACGATGACCTATCGATGCTCATGGTTGCGCCTCATGGTTGTGTCGGCTGGTGAAGCTGATCGATTTTCAATGAAAAACAAGTTGTCTTCCATCAGTGCTCTTTGCTTGCTACCCACAAAGATGATATCCTTCATCAGTTCACCTTGGTTGCGTTGGAGACGCTGTCGTCTTTCACGTTGGTGCAATTTTATCACACAATTGGCTATGAACCAAATGTTTCCTTGAAGAAGGATCGACGTTGGTACTAAGAGCATAAGTTTTGTATTGATTTCTAAGCCTTCTCACAACTTTTTCTCCAGCTCCCCTGTAATTTTACTTGTCCAGCTATTAACTTTGATTAAAAAATGGTGTGGACTAAAAACTCGGATGGATGTAGTAGCGCTCCATTTTTATTTACTCCGCATATTAGATTTGACTGAAGTCAAACTTTGTAAAGTTTGACCAAGTTTAGGCCGAACACAACAAACCATAACTATTAGACAGGGCAAACTTTACATACTCTCAAACCTTTCCGATAATTGGAATTAAAATTCTTTATTTGTACACACTCTCACACGTTTCCGATAATTTGGCGCATGTGTGGTTGTTCACTTAAGGAAGGATAGTGTACCGCACGTGAAGGACAGGAAGTGCGACCAGGACGCGTGGATCGTTAGTTCATCGAAAGTACTCCCTCCGTTCCTAAATATTTGTCTTTCAAGTGGTTTGCAATGGACTACCACATACGAATGTATATAGCCATTTTTTATAGTGTAGATTCACTCATTTTGCTCCGTATGTAGTCATTTGTTGAAATCTCTAGAAAGACAAATATTTAGGAACAGAAGGAAGTAGTTGTTTTCTTCACTGGTACGTTAAATAAAGAGTTTCATTTCATACTTACAAAATTTAAAATGATTGTTATGGAGAGAATAAGAAAACCACTCCACTATATATTAGTCGTATACACGAGTACTATATGGACGCATCTTCATTGATTTAGTGTACCTGCTTTTGGGTTTATGACAGGTGGGCCCAAAATGTGGCTGGCCCACGTGTCATACAGCCAAAAGCAGGTGCATTTAAGGCACCAGAGCTCAGTCTGTACTATAGTATATATATAAGCTGGAGCCTCAGCGCTTGTTCGCTAGGGTTTGCACTATCCACTCTCTCGCCGCACTACATATATATATACACGCTGGAGGCTCAGTGTTCCTTTGCTAGGGTTTGCTATATTCACTGTCTCTCACCCTCTTCATCAAATCTAAACAAGACTGCATTGTGGCCTCTGTCTCTCCCAGCCCCCTTATAGCTGGCGATGGAGGCGTCCGAATCCCATCGTACCAGGAAGGGGAGGAGATGCAGCGTTCACTCTATCGTCTTCCGCGAGGGAGGCAATCCACTGCTGGCTGCACTTTTCTCTTTCACCCAGCGCCTATGCGGGAGGGCCACCGACCCCTTCTTCCTCGCTGCCGTTTGTAGTGTGGGCAGATCTGACCTCCTGCCGCACGCCTTGCCACATCCCGACGACCCTAAGGTATAAGTTTCTTTGAAACCGTCATTGGTCTAGCTGCATGCCGATCTTTTTCGATTCTGTAGTCGAATCTAGGTCTTGGTTCCAAGAGGAAAGAAGGGTGCGGTGGGGTGGAGCATTAGTCTAGGATGTGGTTCAATGAGGAAAGGAGGGAGGGAAAGTAGTATAGACTAGCTATCCAGCCGCTTTGTTGGTCAAAAGGGGAAAAAGGGGGTAACCCAGTACACACCTCTATAAGGAACCGAATTCTTTGTCGAAAAGGGAAAGAAACTGGGGGGGGGGGGTCGGGTAGTTTGTGCAGGACTAGATTTGCTGCCCTCACATCAGAAAAAGTTTTAAAGAGAACAAATATGAGACCAATGCAGATATGTTGCTTGGCTACATACTCTGCATCACCCATTTATACGTGTGGACGCACATGGTGCTGGCATGTCCCATGTCCCATCCACATGATCGTGCAGTGTGTTTTGAGATGTTGTGCTACTTGTATTGGTACTGTTTTAAATAAACTCTGCATCACCCTCTTTATAAGTAGATGGAAACACATGTTGTTGTTGCACCCACTCTCCCCTGGAACTGTTTATGTTTTTGTTAATATAATGCCACTGGTAAAATTAAGCAATGCCACTCTCAGAATTAACTACTGAATCTTATTTCAAAACTACAACACTTGTTAGGGATTGGTGTGATTACCATTTTTATGGCCGCATGTTTCATCCTCCTTTATTGGCCAGTAATTGATTCCTTTTTTGCCTCTGTTAAAACAAGGATACCTATTCAACTTGTTGCTATTGTGACATTTTTACTTCGCTTAATTTTGGTGGAACTGCACAAAATGAGATCGGATTTCCATATATGTGTTGAGATCTGTCTAAGGTCTTCCTCACGAGTTATTTCAAATCTTGGTCTTGAAAGGTCAGTACCGAATTTCCTCAGAATTAACTAGTGAATCTTAGTTCAAAACTGCAACACTTGTTAGGGATCGGCGGGAGTACCATTTCTATTAGGGATCGGCCGGTACATGTTTAAGAAATGTATTGTTCAGATAATGTCTCTGTTATTATATATCAGTTACAGTGTTTTAGAAATGGTACTATATTGCTTTGTAGTTCTTTCTACAAGTTTAACCAAGGTATTGTTAAGATAATGTCTCTGTTAAAATGAATCAGTCGCATTGTTTTAGGAATGATACTTTTCTGCTTTGTCGTTCTCTATACATGTTGAAACAAGGCATTGTTAAGATAATGTCTTAGTTGATATGAATGAATCACACTGATTGAGAATTGCTACTCTCCTGCTTTGTTTCCCATTAAGATAAGGTAGATCAGTAGATGTTTTTCTTCTGGGAGTACAAGTCATCAACCGTTAGTTCTCAGTAATTGTTTCCTTTATACCTTTTGTTGCTTACAGGGATATCAAAATTGAAGCTCGGTTTTATTCCGACTTTGATTTTA
Organism: Secale cereale; assembly: GCA_902687465.1. Classification (NCBI taxonomy): domain Eukaryota; kingdom Viridiplantae; phylum Streptophyta; class Magnoliopsida; order Poales; family Poaceae; genus Secale; species Secale cereale. The sequence continues at coordinate 268,388,359 of LR738711.1, read as the reverse complement.
GTTGAACTGCACAAAAGGATCCAATGTGTCTAAGGCAAATTGCTGCATTAGTGGGTCCAGTTGGTCTTACCACTTTGCAGAAAGAAGCAGTCACTGTTTGCGCTACATTACACAAGGAATGATTAAGAAGCTTTACAGAGTATTAGTAGACGCTGGTGACATGACTAGTCTGTAGAGAGCACAGGAAACTCTACAACCCGTGGAATGCCCTGGGCAAAAAGTGCCCAAACAAGTACAAGAAGCCAGGACAGGACTCCAAATCTATCGATGTCATTCTAAGCAACAATGATGGGGCATCTGGGTATGGTAATCTGTTTACCGTACTTTCAGTTTGTTACTCCACCGATTGGTGCGTTGACACCGGGGCCAATATTCATGTGTGTGCTGATGTGTCTTTGTTTTCTGGCAGCATATAAATATGAAATCCATAGGGATGCTCAGCTTGATTTTAGTGGAACTGCACAAAATGTTCAGATGGTTCGTGTCCTCCGTAATAATACTTCATCATGCACAATACATCGAATGGTTCTCTAATCATTCGTCGTCACCTTGAGCCACCGGACTATCAGATGACAAACTGATGACAAACACTGCCCGTTCCACAATCATAGGCATTACATATTTTGAATGGGAAAAGCTTGTCAAAGTTGACATTAGTTCAATATATTGGAATTGGAAAACCTTGTCAATTTTGCTCATTGATGTTAGCCAGAAGACATGGATATGATATTTTTGAGTGGGATGCCCTATGCTGTGAGCAACATCGATCATTTTTTCCTATTCCTGTCTTCAGTTCAGAAGTAAATATTTACTCTGCTGAGATGCATAGTCACATGAATGTTGACTTATGTAAGATAGTTTAAGAGTTTGTTATGAATATTGTCTATGTAATGCCAAGCCTTGTGTTTGATTGCAAAGTTGAGCTTGGAATGTTGTGGCATGCGGCATCACGAGTTGTTCACTGTGCCTCCTAAGAATAATGCTTTGTATTGTTTTGCATGTCGATCTAATGCTAGTGATTTGCTTGTTAGGAAGATCATCCTCTTCTGTTGTTTCCGTGCTTAAGAAGTTCAGCGTCTTATGTTTCATTCATAGCCTATACGACAAGTCGGCTAGGTTAGACGTGAAACCATATGATCTTCCGATCAACTCGTCTTCTTAGGCTGTGATTGGATTGTCGTTTTCCAACCAAAACCGCTTGTAAAACTGATGCTTGTAAATAAAAGCAGATGGTCTCGGGCGAAGCGCTTGGTTGGTCGATTTTGACTAGTAAAATATACACCGGTCTCTCAAATTACACTTGAAACCCGCCGGTTTTACTTACAGACCTCGGGCCCTCGATTTCATTACGCCTATATTTTATGCGTAGCTTCCAATGACGAGTAAATTACACATGTATCTTAATACAGGTGTGAAATAAACCAGAGCTCCCAAGCGCGGCCTTACCGTTTCATGCCGTCTCAGTCTCTCGAAGGAGCTCATAGGTTTCCGATGATCCTGGCTTCCTGAATGAGCAGCGGGCAATGTATCAAACCATCCGTAGGGCCCGCGTGGCCCTCTCCGTCGTCCTTCGAGTTGTTGCACTCATCGTGGCGCCGAGCATTGTTAACATGGTCAATGAACATGAGGATTCAGGAGATGACTTTATTTTTACTGGTTGACAATAGGGACCCACTAGGTCCATAGCCGTACATATGCAAGTGCCTCCTTATTATGTACAACTATTTTTTTGCTTCCTCCTAGTTTCCTGACATCACGGTCCCACACCATTGTCAACCTATGTAGTCAATATAAATGAGAGAATTGCATAAGGTGCGGCCGACAGCTGGGACCAAGCAGCTCGAGCAGTATTTGTGTTTTTGAGGCGTGAGCATTGCAGAGTTTTTCTTGGCGATGTTTTCGTTGTTGTTCAGAGGAGAGCAGGGTATTAACTGGGCGGGCTATGGCCCGTCTAGCCCAGGACAGATATCCAACCCAGATATTAATTTTTTTCAAGATGAAAAACCCAGTTATACGTTTTCTGAGGAATACCCAGGCAAGGTCAACTTGTTATTCTCCACCCCGCTGGGCTGCAAATCTTTCCTAGGAGGGATGCATTAGGCTTAACAGGAAAATGGGCTTTAAAAAATAATAAATGGGATGTCATTATAAAAATTGGGCAGTAACTATAAAAAAATGCACTAAGCACGAAATTAGTTTATAAAATATTATTTATGGATTTTGAAAATCTTAATTTTTAATTGTTGCATGCTCAATGTTTCGTTAGATTTTTACGTAATACAATTTTATATTTAATCTCACTAGAAATTTCGGGATAAAAATATTTCGGATCCCATCAAAATGTGGGGAATTTTATTGAATTCTGTCTTGAACGGTTGGTTACAATTATTAATCGTTGTCCTAGCTAGAAAATGGGTTGTACTTTTAACAAACTATAAAATGAGCCCGGTTTATTTCTTCTGAAGAATACCCAATCTAGGCCTATTTATTTTTCTACACCTTGATGGGCTGCAACTCTTTCAAGACGCCTGCTAATCTTGAAAGTAATATTAAATTGGCTGTAAATATAAAAACAGATGACAAATTGGCAATTACTTTATAATTTCTGAATTTTTTCACGATTTCAGATTCCTATTTCACTGTGCATTAACCTAATTTAAATATATTTTCAAAGTATTTTAAATCTAGCTCTACATTTCGGTATTAAAAATAGTTTGGAACCCACAGAAATATGCGAAATTGGCCCTGGCCAACCTAAAAACACGACTGCAATAAATTGCATAAGAAGTCGCAATAAGCTATATATAAATTATTAAAAAAGAGGGAATGGTCTAACTTATGAGCCTATTAAGTTGACGCATATGCAAGATTTTTTTTAGTTATTACATATTTCAACAAACAATTCTAGCAGACGTAACCGTTGGATGTCAATCCAACGGCCGTCGTGCTTCTTCAATCTCTGATCTTCTTGCCCCAGCCGCCAAATCCAGCGCCGGTGGGACTGCCTGCTCCCGTCTCCCGTGCAGGCCTCACCGCCCCAACTACTCCCACCGCTGGCCAGGGCATCCCTCAACTCACCCACACCCCCTGTTATTCTGCGGCAATGGCAGCCTCACACCGCAGCCAAGCCAGTGAACCCTCGTACTCCTCTTCGCGTGGGCATCCACTTTCGTGTCTTCCCCGGCTCTGTGTCGTCCCCTTCCTAGGCCTCGCCGTCGTCCACCGCCCTGGTGCTCTCGGCGCGGCGTGGTCAACATGGTCAAGGAACGACTTCCATCGGAAGAGTACTGTCGTGGAGAGGCTGACAGCTAGGTCCACGGCAGCCGCAAGGAAGTGCCTCCTTATTACGTGGAAAATAATTATTCCTCCACCTGACAGCAGGGACCCACCGGACGGGCCACCGTATTTGGCGAAAAAACGTTTCCCCCCTGGCTGCTGGGACCCACCAGACGGGCCACTGTATTTCGCGAAAAAACGTCCCCCCCGCTGTCAGCTCGGACCCACCAGAAGTGCCTCCTTATTACGCACAAAAAAAAATGAATACTTCCCCTGCTAGCTGGGACCCAGTGTTGTGGGAGGCTGACTTGTGGGCCTACTAAGTTGACAGGGACAAAGTGCTTTGTCAACTTAGTAAATATGCACGATTCTAGCTCCATTGACCGTACGATGTCCATCCAACGGCCGTAGTGCTTCTTCAACCTCTGGTCTTCTTGCTCCAGCCGCCCAAACGAGGGCCGGTCGTGCCTCGTGCTCGTGCCTCCCGTTGCTGGCTGGGATGCCGCGGAGGCCTCACCGTCCCCTACTACTCCCACCGCTGGCCAGGCCATCCCTTTACTCACCCACACCCCCTGTTATTCTGTGGCGACGACAGCCTCACAACGCAGCCGAACCAGTGAACCCTCGTACTCCTCTCCACGTGGGCATCCACTAACGTGTCTTCCCTGGCTCCGCGTCGTCCCCTTCCTAGGCCTTGCCGTCGTCCACCGCCTTGGTGCTCTCGGCGCGGCGTGGTCAATGTGGTCAACGGCCGACTTCCATCGGTAGAGTACTCTACGTGGAGGGGCTGACAGCTGGGTCCACGACCGCAGCTGGGTCCACGGCCACAGCCCAGTTTTTTGTGATTTGCCAAGTAAGTCACTTTGTCAGGCCTGTTGGGCTGCAAATCTTCCAAGACGAGGAGAGCTTCATTCGGCTGGCCGAGAAAATGGCCTATCAGTAATGAGAAATGGGTTGTACATTTTTCAAACACATCAAACCTGCAATTAGTTTCAAATTTATTTTTTTCATTTCGAGATTTTAAATTGCATTGATTTTTATGCATGGACAATTTGTTGGATTTTATATTGATATACATTTATTTTTAAAATCAGTTTGAATGTGACTCGAAATTTCAGGATTCAAAACAGTTCGGACCGCACCGAAATATGCAAAATTTAGTATAATTTTTTAACCGTGGCCACAATATGGGCTGTAATGCTAACAAAAAGAATATGGGCTCCAAAAAACCCTTAATAATTAGAAAATGGGCTGTAAATTATTAGAAATAATGGCAGATGGGTTGTATGATGTTTTCCACAGATTTGAGGCTTTGCTAAAAAAAGGTTGACGTACAAGCAGTGAGTATTGGATGTCCATCCAACGGCCGTCGTGTTTCTTCAATCTCTGCTCTTCCTGCTCCAGCCGCATAAACAAGCGCCGGCGGGACTACCTGCTCCCTCCTACACATAGCAGGTTGTGCTGCCACGGAGGCTTCACTGCCCTACCGTACTCCCATCACTGGCCTAGCTATCCCTCGACTCACCCACACCTGCTGTTATTCTCCAGCGACGACAGACGAACCAGTAAACCCTTGTACAGTCGTACTCCCGTCAGCGTGGGAAACAACTACCGAGTCTTCCCTGCCTCCGTGTAGTTCCCTTCTTAGGCCTCGCTGTCGTCCACTGCCCTGGTGCTCTCGGTGCGGCGTGGTCAACGTGGTCAAGGAACGACTTCCATCGGAATAGTACTCTACGTGGAGAGGCTGACAGCTGGGTCCACAGCAGCCGCAAGGAAGTGCCTTCTTATTACATAGAAATAATTATTCCTCCAGCTGACAGGAGGGACCCACCGGACGGGCCACCGTATTTGGCGGAAAAAAACGTTGCCCCCTGACAGCTGGGACCCACTGGATGGGCCATCGTATTTCACGAAAAAAAACGTTCCCCCCGCTGTTAGCTCGGACCCACCGGAAGTGCCTCCTTATTACGCACAAAAAATGAATACTCCTGCTAGTAGTTGGGACCCACCTTGGAGGGTGGCTGACTTGTGGGCCTACTAAGTTGACGGGGATGGAGTGCTTTGTCAACTTAGTTAATATGAATGATTCTAGCTCTAGTGACCGAACGATGTCCATCCAATGGCCGTAGTGCTTCTTCAACCTCGGGTCTTCTTGCTCCAGCCACCCAAAGCAGCGCCGGTCGTGCCGCATGCTCCTGCCTCCCGTGGCCGGCTGTGCTGCCGTAGAGACCTCACACCGCAGCCGAACCAGTGAACCCTTGTACTCCTCTCCGCGCGGGCTTCCACTGCCGCATCTTCCCCGGCTCCGCGTCGTCCCCTTCCTAGGCCTCGCCGCCGTCCACCGCCCTGGTGCTCTCGGCGCGGTGTGGTTAACGTGGTCAAGGAACGACTTCCATCGGAAGAGTACTGTACGTGGTGAGGCTGACAGCTGGGTCGACAGCTGCAGCAAGGAAGTGCCTCCTTATTACACGCAAAATAATTATTCCTCCACCTGACAGCGTGGACCCACCGGACGGGCCACCATATTTCGTGAAAAAAATGTTTCGCCCTGACTGCTGGGACCCACCAGCTACATCTTCGCACGCAAGGAAGTGCGTCCGGGCAAAAAAACCATTCGCCCCCCTGACTGCTAGGACCCACTGGCTACATCTTCGCACGCAAGCAAGTGCCTGACAGTCGAGACCCACCTGGTCGAAGAGTACGTAGCATTGTCATTCTGGTCGCGAACGTGTACATACATACTGGTCCATGTAGAGGCGCGCATGTGTCGTAGCAGAGGCGTGCACGTAGCATGTACACGTACGTACAACGGCCAGGGTGCAAGAAAGTAAATACGGCCACATACATACATACGGGCGGGGTCTCCAATGCCTACTCGCGCATACGTACGGCTAGGGCTCGTGTACATGTCTGGGTCGGAACGGAGAAACAACGTCGTCGTCGTGTTCATGGGGAGCCAACCGGCTGGGTCGGAACTGAATGCGTCGTCATGTTCATCGGGAGGGCTTGGACGGAACAGCCGATGGAAACGAGGCCTGGCATACCGCAGAACGGAGGAAACAGCCTTGTGTTCGACCGACCATGTTCGAAACGAGATCCTGTTCATCGGGAGGGGTCTGGCGTACCGCAAAACGGAGGAAACGGACCTCCTACGGTTGAAACGGGGTTCCTGTTGATCGGGATGGGTGTGGCGTACCGGAAAATGGAGGAAACTGACTTGTGTTGGAGCGCTACGGTCGAAATGGGGGTCCTGTTCATCGGGAGGGGGTGGCGTACCGCAAAACGGGACTCCACGGGATACTGTTCATCTCCACCGTCGACCCCCTCCAGCCTCCACGGGCTACTGTTCATCCACCGTCGACCTCCTCCAGCCTCAACCCGCGACTGTTCATCCACGGGTTCCTGTTCCTCCAACCTCCACCGCGCGCTACTCCTCCGGCTACTGTTCATCCAGCTCTCTCCACGGGCTCCTGTTCAACCACCCCTCCACGGGCTACTGTTCATCCAGCCATCCACCATCTACTGTTCATCCTGCCCTCCACGGGGTTGTGTTCATCCAGCGCCAACCGGCTCGATCGATCGGGGTCCTGTTCATCCAGAGGCACACCACGGGGTCCTGTTCATCCACCCCCACTGGGAACTATTCATCCAAACCTCCCTAGCAACGCTCACTGTTCATCCAGAGGCAGCATCGATCGGCTTCAGTTAGCAGCAATAGCAAAGGAATCGCTCGATCGAGTTCAGTTAACAGCCATCGATCGATCGCTCGGGTTCAGTAACGCGTAGCCTGCAGTGCAATCGCTCGTGTTCAGTTAGAGCCCAACGCCTTGCTCGGGTTCAATTAGAGTCCAACGCCTCGCACCCACACGCATGCGTGTACGAGAGAAACGCGCATCGCTCGGCCCCGACCACCCACCATAACCAGGAACACCCCGATATTTTCCTCGCCATCGCTTCTACCATGGTTTTTTCTGTCATGGACAGCCCAAAGAATGTCATGCAGCCGCATCTCCGGCCCGCCCACGACGAAAAGCCCATTTTCTGTCATGTTTTTTTGTCATAGAAGTAGGACCCCACTACATCTATGATGATACCCGGTTTTGTCACAATTATCGTCATAGAAGTGTCATAAGTATGACAGATTTATTTTTTCGTTCGGCCCAAAATGTCACGGATGTGTCTTTTTTTGTAGTGAAGTGAGGAAAGTAGTAACATAGCTAGTTACTAGTAGTATAAGTAACATCACATGTACACATCAAGGCAAGATACATTTGTCTATAGCCTAATAAATGAAGTGTTGCATGTACCAAACATATATGTTAGACTAGCCACAATGGGTAGTAACATAGGGTAGTAACATGCCCATGTTACTACTCTATGTTACTACCTCTATAGTGGGGAGTAAGAGCATGGTTAATAGTACAACTAGCTGATGGCTATATGACATTTCCATGTCATCTATAGCCAACCTTATAGTCTTCAAGTATAATAGTAAGATACAAAGATGTGCTACTTCATTAATACATGGCCCACCTCTCACTCTCGCATACTGCCTGGAGCAGCTGCAGCTGGCTCTTATTCTGTAGCCGGATCCTCTTCTCTCCCCTCTATGCCAGCAGAAAAATAATATTTTAATCCTTACAACCTGCTTACATAAGCTTATTATACTTGATCTAACATATGTGTGGTAACATGGAAGACTTCATTTATTATGCTATAGACTCATCTTACCTTGATATGTGCGATGTTACTCATACTAGTAGTAACTAGCTATGTTACCACATACCTCTCTTTCTTCATTTATTGCATGCCACATCATCTCTTTTATCTAGATATGTGTGATGTTACTACCTATGTTACTCCCACTGTGGGTAGTCTTACTCCCCACTATAGAGGTATTAACATATATAGACTAGTAACACATGGGCATGTTACTAGTATATGTTACTACCCATTGTGGCTAGCCTGAGTAACATCAGACATCTCAAGGCAAGATGAGTCTATAGCCTAATAAATGAAGTGTTGCATGTTACTACACATATGTTACTCCCCACTATAGAGGTAGTAACATAGACTAGTAACATTCTATGTTACTACCCATTGTCGCTAGTCTTATATCACTCTATTGTGTGCTTACTTGCTCTAATGCATAGTATCATAGAGTAACTAGTATCATATGTAGTACTTTACTTATATTGTCATGCATGACACATAGTAGCATAACATTTATTATGATACGGTTTCATGATATGATACTTGATGGGCCTCGAACCCCTCGTTGGTTACCCCAAGTGGAAGGTGTAAGATGCAGTATGTAGAAGTGTTTTCCCTTAGCAAAGATGCCAAGGATCGAATCCCCAGAGACTCCTAGGTCCAACAAGTTGGTGTCAACTTCTAACGATGCGGATTAGCAATCAACGTGGACCTGCACATAGATACAAATAACTTTGCTCCCAACGAGTACAGAGAGGTTGTCAATCCCTCCGGCCCTTGTAGTTCACAAAGGGTTAAAAGCAAATGATAGTAGTGATAGATAGTGTTTACAATAGTAAATAATAGTGAAAAGTAAATAGCGGATGTGATCAATGATGGTAATATGGACCGGAGTCTCATGATGTTCACTAGTGATGTCTCTCTCCCAAAAGACGATAAAACAGCTATGTGAGGTAAACGAATTATAGCTGGGCAATTGACAGGACCACGAACGCAAACCAATGCTGACTACATTGCAAGAAAGGTTGAGGTTCAAAGCATGTGCGGTACGCCAAAGTAAGTAGACCGAAATCCATCAATATCTACTACTAATCATCCACCTTGAGATATCTATCCAGAATATCTCGCCGGTATTAAGTTGCGAGTCCCACCCATAGTGTAAACTCAATGCAACAGACAACTGCATTAAAAGAACTTTGCGTAAAGTAAACAATCCTTGCACCCGCGGGCACAAGCACCGTTGTTTTCCCCCTTGTGGCAACAGCACATCCCCTAGACTCATGTTTCTGTCACTCAAGCTAGTCATCGAGGGGCATGAACCCACAATCGAGCATAACGTTCCCTCTTGGAGTCACTACGTATTACTTGGCCAAAGCAATAAATAACAACGGAGAACATGCAAGAATTACTTATGAACATAAATATAAAAGAGGTAGATCAAATATATTACTCAAGATCAATCTGAACATAATCTCACAATCCATCGGATCCCAACAAACTCAACATAGCAACAGCATAAGGATTACATATGTGCCTCGATCATGTAGGGCAGCTCACGAGGACTAATTAGTGAAGCACAAGAACGGGAGGAGAACATCACATAGCTACTGGTCATGGACTCATGGTCCAAGGGAGACTACTCACGAGTCATCCGGGAGGCGTCCATGGTGGTGGAGAAGCTCCCGGTGGTGATCCTCCCCTCCGGTAGGGTGCCGGGAAGAGTTCTCCTGGTGCTCCCGATCTTGGAAGCGGCGGCGGCGGCGGAACAGAGATGGGATCGCGAAAAGAGTTCCTTTTCTGAGGGTTTCGGAGGACGCTTTAAATATATGCCAAAGGGGGCATTGGGGAAGCTTCGGGGGGCCCAGGCGCCCCCGGGCTCGGCCCGGGGGGGGGGGGGGGG
>LR738711.1:268326856-268373083 GCA_902687465.1 Secale cereale | reverse complement strand
GTTTCCGGAACGCTGATTTTTTATATAATTTTTCTGGATTTTTCCTGGCAGTTCTCGTAACGTGAAAACCTGAAATACAAGAACAGCCGAAAACAGAAACTGGCACTGGGGTGCACTGGATTAGTAAGTTAGTCCAAATATGATCAAAAGTGTATGGAAGTGTATGAATATCATAGCAATATCACCCAAAAGTGGCATGGAGCAAGCAGAAATTATAGATACGTTTTGGACGTATCAATACTTAACCCTCTCTTTCTTCATTTAATTAATTCAATGACGGCTCATCAAAATTGCCTAGTTGGCATGCATGATACTATCTATGATACCCCCTTACTATGAACCTAGCAAAGGTGTACATATCATTTGTGCGTTGCTTTGTGAGTTTTCATCCATTTGTTCGAGAAGCGGGGAGAAGTTTCAAACATTTCGGCCGCGAGGTGCGGCTACTGGCGTAGGCCTAGTTGGTATTTTAATTACAGAAAATTCAAATGGAGTTCGGACATCATCAAAATCGATGTGTGCCTGTGGCGTCCTCTCACGACCCCGTGGAAAAAAATTGGTAAAGTTCGGCACAAGTTTTGATGAACGCTCCTTCCAAACCGGAGCATCTCACATGAAGGATCATGGTTTTCGAAAAGGAGATGTGTCAATTCAAACTCCTGTGGTCGGTGACTTCATCATTTGGCCTCATAAAAATTTCTACGGTATGCAATCACCATTATACCACGAGTTTAATTTTCTGGCGCATTTCAGGTATCATTAGCTATATTTAAGACATTTTTTGAGATTAACGTGCATTTTGTGCATAAAAATAAAATTACAACCAGAACTGCATGTGATGTCGAAAGGGATGAGGTTCGCCGTTCGATCTGGGAGCATCCAACGATGCAGACGTACGATCTGTGGGGTTTGGGTTCTGGCCAATCATATAGCACGACTCAGATCGTGGGCGGGGTGGCGGGGTTTGGTCGGCACACTGCTTTCATCAACGAACCTTGTGCTAATCGCAAACCAGATTGCATATTTTTGTTCACACATTACGTAGTGAGATCGATTGAGTGTGCTACATCTATGATATAATAATAATAATAATAATAATAATAATAATAATAATAATAATAATAATAATAATAACAAAAAACAGTTCATATTCATTGCCTGAGCTGACATCATATCAAGGTCAACATATTAACAGTTCTTACATCAACAGAAAACCGGGCATAACTCACAAATTCAGTACATGCGATAGTTCTAAATTGAACAAATTAAGTTACAGGGTAGGCATAAAGACTAGTCTTACGGCTTAATTCCCATGTATATGGGGGAAATGGGATCATTAAGTTGACCCTGAATGAACTTGAGTTTTTTTTACGATTTTACGCTTCTCTGTTGCACGGGTGCGTGATCCCTTGGCTGGCAACTCATCAAATTCATCGTACTCGTACTGATCGGCAACATCGTCGACACCAAGTACCCTTTTCTTCCCATGCATCGCTAAATGGCCGTTCTTATGCAAGGGGTCTTCCATAAAGAAAATCTGGGTAGAATCGCTGACAAGAATAAATGGGTCCACGTGATATGCCATCGTTGTCCTGTTAACATAGGTCTTCCTGTACTCATCAATACTTACCTGACCAAGAGGGATCCATGCGCACCTGAATAATGCCACCTTAACTTTCACATAGTCAAGCTCCCAAATCTCTTTGATGGTTCCATAGTATACCCTTTTATTAGCTTCATTTACAGTCATGCATTCTATTCGAACAGAGCTATTCTGATAGGAGGTCTTCTTATCACGTTCCTTAGTGTAGAACATGTATCCATTTATGTCATGTGCTTGGTATGTCAACACTGTAGGTGATGGCTTTTGTGCCAACCACGTAGCAATGTCATCGATGAATCCTTGTGCTAAATGATTCTTCACCCATTCGGCGTACTTCTTAGTGTGCTCCTTCATCTCCACTTCTGATGAAGGCACCATTGGTAAGAAGCTTTGGCGTATCTCCGCCAAGTGTTCTTCGGCATAAGGAATGAGAACTGGGCTGTTAAGCAGTACCGTCAAATGGGCTTTCTCTGCCTATTCTCCGGGTGCAGCCATTTGCGTGCCAGCAAGGACCGGCTTACCTTTCAGCCTTCCCTCGTGGCGAGAGAGGGGAAAACCTATAGGTATTTGTTTCATGTATTTGGTGCAAAACTCAACCACCTCCTCCGCGGTATAACCTTGTAGGATGCTTTCCTCTGGATGGTTTCGGTTCCGACAAAAGCACTTTAGTATTCCCATGAACCGCTCGAAGGGATACATGTTGCAAGAAACACAGGACCACAATACTTTATCTCGTCGACAAGGTGCATAGTGAGATGGACCATGACATCATAGAATGACGGTGGGAAAAACATCTCTAGGATGGACAATATTCTTGCAATATCATCTTGCATATTATCCAACTCTTCAGGATCAACAACTTTTTGCCATAGTTTGTTGAAGAAATCACAGAGGTCAATGAGTGTGTTTCTTATATCTTTGTCCATTAGATTCTTGATGGCCACCGGGAGGATTTGTGTCAACATTACATGGCAATCAGGTGACTTCATGTGTCCCAAGTTCATTTTACCTGAGCTCACATCCATGAGACTTCTGATGTTTGCGCAATAGGAAGAGGGTGTGTTAACTGACAACAAATAGGTGAAGAACTGTGTTGCTTCTTTTGTACTGAAATTGTAACTCTGGCGAGCTTTGATGAATTTTTCATCATCTTCTGCTTCACTCTTGCGTTGTGATTGATCAGCAAGCATATCGAGCCGTGAACCGTCACCATCCTTTCTTTAACCTTTAATCTTGAGTAGAGTACCAAGGATGCTTTCACATACGTTCTTCTCTACGTGCATGACATCGATGCAGTGGCATACACGTAGAATCTCTCGGTAAGGTAATTTCCAGAACACCGATTTCTTCTTAAACACTTGATCCTTCGGTGTTAGTTTCACCGTCAAAGGGTGGTTCTTGCCAAGCACAACATTAATTTTTTTAGCCATGTTGTGGACCACCTCCCCATCATAGGGTCTTGGGGCCACACCTGTCTCTGTCGTACCATCAAATTCAGCTTTCATCTTTCGGTATGGGTGATTCATCCGCAAGAACCTACGATGATGCAAATACACTTTTTTGTGCGAGTTGGGAAGTCTTTTGCTAGCTGTCCTATCCATGCATGTGACACACCGTACATCTCCCCTTGTTTTCTACCCGATGTGTTGCCTAATGTCGGCATATCTTGAATGGTGTGCATCAGCATCGCATGTAGATCGAAAATCTCCTTTCTGTAAGCATCATAACATTTTACAGTAGGCGCATCTATCCACACTGTCAGCAGTTCTTCTACCAGTAGGTGAAAGTGAATGTCGATGGCATTTCCAGGTTGCTTCGGGCCTTGGATAATCATTGACATCATAATGTATTTTTTCTTCATACACAACCAAGGAGCTAGGTTATATATGCACAGAAGCACCGGCCATGTGTTGTGATTGGTGCTCATAACGCCAAAAGGATTCATCCCGTTAGTACAATCCCCGAGCCTTATACTTCTAGGATCCTTGGCAAATTTTTCATGTATACGTATAATGGCAGGTTTTAGGTTCGGGTGTAATCTTTCCTTCCTCTGCAAGATGGTTATGTACAAACCCTAGGGCCCTCCGGTACAAATATAAACTGGAGGGTTTAGTTCATAGAGGCTAATGTAGAAAAAGAAACAACAAAATCATAGGCTAGACTCCTAGGGTTTAGCCATTACGATCTCGAGGTAGATCAACTCTTGTAATCATATTCGTAAAGATCAATCTAGCAGGAAGTAGGGTATTACCTCGATCGAGAGGGCCTGAACCTAGGTAAACATAGTGTCCCCAGTATCCTATTACCATCGATCCTCGGATGCATAGTTCGAGACTCCCTACCCAAGATCCGCTGGTTTTGACACCGACATTGGTGCTGTCATTGTGAGTTCCACTATGTCGTCGACCGAAGGACTGATGGATCGCTTCTTCAACAACAACTACACCGCCGAGGGAATTTTTTCTCCCGGCCAGCTTTTTCTATTCGGCGGCTTCATGATCTGTGCCAACACAGAAGGCCACCTCAGGCAGGTTGAGAGCTACGCCCCTGGCCATCAGGTCTAGTTTGGAAGCTTGAACTACGTTGCTGATATCCGCGGAGACTTAATCTTCGACGGTTTCGAGCCCACGGCGATCGCTCCCTGCCACCATGATGAACAATTCTCCCGGCCAGCTTTTTCTATTCGGCGGTTTCATGCTCTGTGCCAACACAGAAGGCCACCTCGAGCAGGTTGAGAGCTACGCCCCTGGCCATCAGGTCTAGTTTGGAAGCTTGAACTACGTTGCTGATATCCGCGGAGACTTAATCTTCGACGGTTTCGAGCCCATGGCGATCGCTCCCTGCCACCACGATGAACATGACCTAACTCTGTCATCGGACCACTTCCAGGGAATAGCACCTGTAACCGTTCTGGCCTTAGATCCGGAACAGATTGCGTCACCCGAGGATGGGAAGCTCAACCCCGCCGCGGAAGCCGTAGACTCAACGGCGCTAGAGCCGCACACAAACCTAACTCTGAGTGGGATCTATGTTACCGGAACTCCGGACTCGTCTCCGGCTGCAGGTTCCGAACCATGGGCATCTACGCCCTTCGAGCTTGATCAGGCGTCTATCGCCGAATTCAGCGCTACAGATATCTTCTGGCACTCACCTTTTGGCGATGTGCTAAATTCGTTAAAATATCTCTCCTTAGCTGGGGACACACAGCCAAATTATATCCGGTTCGAACTGGAGGCTGATGATGGAGAATTTCACTTCCTAGCCACCACCCACTTGGTAGCCACGGTCGAAGATCTAACTGATCTACTTGACTATGCTTCCGAAGACTTCAAAGGGATGAACCTCCAAGCCGAAGCAGATCTAGACCAAAACCCGCCCGTAACCGGGCAATGGATAGCTATGTCTTCATACGACGTGTATATGGTGGATACACCTAAGGAGAAGGAGGGCGACGGCGAAAATGATCCCACAAAGGACAAGCCTGTCGGTGAACATCCCAAGCGTCAGCGTCCGAAGCGCCGAACTAAATCCCATAAAGGAAAAAATAGCAACACTGTCACTAACGACGGTGACAGTTCGGAGCAAGCCGAAGACCTCGCAGATCCAGCGATGGAGCAGGACAAGCGAGAGGACGGCAAACATAGTCCGAGACCACCGTCTGATGTCAGCGATGCCGAAGACAGTAATTATGAACCTGTCTCTGAAGAGGATGTTAGCCTGGGCAACGACGAATACATCTTCCCAGAAGAACCCTTAGAACAAAAGCGCTTCTATCGGAGGCTTATTGCCACCGCCGGGAGCCTAAAAAAGCAGCAGCGACGGCTTCGAGCCGCACAAGATACACCTAATGATAGATGGAACAAAGTGCTAGACGCTGAGCAAAAATATGGCTGCAATCGCCAAACCAAAGGCTATCCTAAGCGTAAACTGCCGCCTGAATTCGACGACATGCTACTACGCCTATACCGCCGCCGACAAGCCGGACCGACCACCTCGTGGACGGGACAGGGTGGCTAGCAACAACGTACACAAGCCTGCACCCTCGCCCCATAAAGGAAAGGAGGATGCGGCTCAGGACCGGAAACACGATCTGCGTGAGGACCTGAACAAAAAGGCTGGCAAGACCAGATCCATCTATGGATCCAGGGACCGTGCTCCCGCACGGGACGGTGACTATAAAGCCAATCATGCCGGCCATATACTAGTTCAGGGTCAATACCGAACATCAGAACCGTCGGACATACGCCATGACATAGCAAAATACAGGGGTGCCGCACACCCTCCGTGCTTCACCGATGAGGTGTTAGATCATGACTTTCCAGAAGGGTTTAAACCCATAAATATCGAGGCGTATGATGGAACGACGGATCCTGCTGCCTAGATAGAAGACTTTATTCTTCACATCCACATAGCTCGCGGAGATGATCTCCACACCATCAAATACTTACCCCTCAAGCTAAAAGGACCAACTCGGCACTGGCTAAACAGCCTCCTAGAGAACTCCATTAGAAGTTGGCAAGAACTTGAGGATGCTTTTCGGGCTAATTTTCAAGGGACCTATGTCCGGCTCCCGGATGCTGACGATCTAAGTCACATCGTCCAACAACCCGGGGAGTCAGCCCGCAAGCTTTGGAATCGGTTTCTCACTAAGAAGAACCAAATCATCGACTGTCCGGACGCCGAAGCCTTAGCAGCCTTCAAAAACAATGTCCGGGATGAATGGCTAGCTAGACACCTCAGACAGGAAAATCCGAGGACAATGGCAGCGCTAACTACACTCATGACCCGTTTTCGCGTGGGCGAGGACATCTGGCTAGCTCGTAGTAGCACCAGCGACCCTGGAACATCTGAAGTCAGGGACGGCAATGGAAAGCCACGACGTAATAAAAACAAACGTCGAAATAATGCTGGAAGCCCAGATGATACATCGATAAACGTCGGATTCAGTGGCTCCAGACCCAGTCAATGGAAGAAGCCATTTAAACACAACAAATACGGTCCATCTAGCCTGGACAAAATATTAGATAGGCCCTGCCAGATCCATGGCACCCCAAATAAACCTGCAAACCATACCAACCGTAATCGTTGGGCCTTCAAGCAGGCCGACAAGCTCAATGTCGAACACAAGGGAAAGGGACCTCAGAGCAAAGACGAGGATGAACCACACCAGCAGAACACAGGGGGACAGAAGAAATTTCAACCGGAGGTGAAAACAGTGAACATGATCTACGACACTCATATCCCAAAGAGGGAGCGCAAGCCCGCACTCCGAGATGTCTATGTCGTCGAGCCTGTTACCCCCAAATTAAACCCATGGTCCTCCGATCACTTTTGATCGCAGAGATCATCCGACTAGTATCCGTCATGGGGGTTCGGCTTCCCTAGTGCTCGACCCAATAATCGATGGATACCATCTCACTCAAGTCCTTATGGACGGTGGCAGCAGTCTCAATCTTATTTATCAGGAAACTGTCCGCAAGATGGGATAGATCCATCAAGAATCAAACCAAGCAGCACGACCTTTAAAGGAGTGATACCGGGCGTATAAGCCCGCTGCACAGGCTCTGTAACATTAGAGGTCGTATTTCGGCTCTCCTGATAACTTTCTAAGCAAAGAGCTAATCTTCGACATAGCTCCATTCAGAAGTGGCTATCATGCACTACTCGGAAGAACGACCTTCGCCCGCTTTAATGCAGTGCCGCATTATGCTTACATAAAGATCAAAATGCCTGGACCACGTGGCGTCATCATGGTCAACGGAAATATGGAGCGCTCTCTCCGTACAGAGGAGGACATTGCGGCCTTAGCAGCCAAAGTACAAAACAGCCAATTCAAGCCGGACCGCGTGTCGGTCGTTAAGACCGCGGACACAACTAAACGTGTCTGGCATACGCCTCAGTGCGGTAGCTCGGATGAACCTGAGCTAGATTAGCAGTTACGCTCCCACCGACTGCCCCATAAGGTGGTACCATACGTGCCTCGTGCACACAATTATGCCCTCAAAATTCCTTGGGCGGCGCTGGGGGCACACTGCAGATAAATAGTCCATAGTTCGGCTTGACCCTATTCGGACTTTAAAATTATCCTTCAAGGTTCATTAAAATGAACCAGTTTTGTTTATGGCCACACTGGATTTCTTCTCTTTTCCAGGTTTTTTTCCTTCTTATTTAACAGATGGCCATCACACTCCCCCCTTCAAGGACACATTACAAAGGAGAAAACAGCGCAGACGTGCAGCAGGGACCCGCACTAAGGTTCCTTTTTAGATTAAGACCATGTGTAAACCTTTTTTCTCTTCTTTTTGTTTTATACTTTTCTGGCATGTAAAATGTCCAAGGAAGTTATCGGCATTATCTGTAAACATACGGCTCGCCGTACCATAACGGGATATTATAGAAACAGCTTGGTTCATCTTGTGTTTAGAGTTTTATTCTCTCACCACGTGTGTTCTCTCCCCATATCAGATTGCCACATGTGCCTTGACAACAGGGTCCATTACCAGGGGCTGTATTCAGCCCGGTATATGTCAAAAAGTCTGAACACCTATATGGAGTGTCCGACGTCCTAGATATTTGCTTTATATGCATCAGTTCTGAATCTTGTCTTGGGTCAATACTTGGGTTGCCCGCCTCCTGTGCTTACCCCTACGTTCCTGATTGTTCGGCTAGGGTGTAAAGGGAGAAATACTGCGATTGTACTTCTCGCTCGTCCGGTCAAGTACCTCACTAGAGAAAGCCGAAAGCTGATTGTCATGATAGGCGAGAACCTGGTCTGCGATCCAGTGACTTAGTGTTATACTACAATCGATGGAGGTCCACCCCGTGTTATACGACGGGTTGGTTTCTTTGCCCAGCCGTGTACAAATGGGTACCTTAATTCGGAAATACCATATACGCACCAGGGGCTAGTACCTAGCCCCACTTGTCAAACTCCTATGGCTAAGTGAAAGCAATAACGTCGCATAGGCCGATTGTCTAATTCACTCTGCATACACCTCCTACATGGACCAAGACATTGCATAAAGAGTGTTTATGCATATGACCAAACACCCAGGTAATATTTACATGGGGGATGAAGCCGACGACTGGAAACTTTTAGAATTAAATAAACGGCCGCATAGGAGGTGGAAGTCGCTCAGATTATAATAGTGCAAAAGTTATATACATCGGTTCATTGTCACACACTGCATTTTGTAAATGTTATTTGTAACCTTGAAGCATGAAAATTTGGACCAGCAAATTTTTTTAGCATCATTTGGCTTTATTTGGAATTGAGTTTTCTTCATGTGCTTTTTCATGTGCTCATTAAAGTCAACTATGATCTCTTGTAGATTTCATCTCCATACCCAAAACTTCTGCCCAATGATCATGCCAAGTGTTATATAACAGTATAGTATTTTCTTACAAAATTATTTTGGCCAAAAAGTATTTTATAAATTTAGTTTTCCAAAAACCCCTGAATTGAGATTTGCACTTCAAGTACTTGATTTAGGGTGAGAAAATTATTTCAAAAGGTTTATTTGAGACCTAGTAGTCATAGAACTCCCAGAAACCACAAAGGTATAATTTTAAAAGTTATTTTCCTATTTTATTTAAAAGCTTTTTCTTAAGGCCAGAAATGGTCTTTAATAGGGGAAAATTATTTAACTATTTCAAAAATATTTGCCAAAATTCAGAGAGACTCAGGGGACATATATTGTCCATATATAAGAATTTCAACACTTGGTCATGTTCAAAATAATGGGCTAAACCCTCTAAAACCCTTTCTGGATATTTCAAGCTTTTGAAATATTTACAAAGGAAATTTTCTCCAAAAATTCCAGGG
The DNA here is from genome assembly GCA_902687465.1 of Secale cereale. NCBI lineage: Eukaryota > Viridiplantae > Streptophyta > Magnoliopsida > Poales > Poaceae > Secale > Secale cereale. The sequence goes on along the minus strand of LR738711.1, from coordinate 268,363,655 downwards.
AAATTCTATCATGTCATATATGACATATTTGATGATCTTGCCAAGTCCCATGCCTTGGGAAGCAAGAAAACATCCTCAAACCCCTTCATAACCATTCTGTCCATATTTGAAGTTTGAGCAACTCTACATTGCCAAACTTGTCCAAATGCTCTCAAACTTGGTGCACATGCTAGAATGACCTAATAAGGCATCTAGACCAAATGGCACAAGAATTTGAATGGAGCAACTTGATCAGATCACCTCAAAACCTTTTCTGTTCAAATGCAAATTTGAACAACTTTTCATTACCAACTTTTTATCTGGAGATTCAAACTTTGTGGGCATGATCAATACCCCAAATGATGATGCTACACCAAGTGGTGCATCAAGGGGAGATGATTAGCTTGACTCAATCAAGATGAAACTATTTCTGTTGATTTCTAGGGTTCACCAAAGTTACATTGGCTAGTTTCTCCAAATGAGCCCAAATTTGGTGAAGCACCCTATTTTCTCATGTCTTTCAACCCTGTCAAGTGCCATGTCAAGTAGAATTCATTTACTTGACCAAAGACAGATCAAACACCTTCTGTAGAATTTCTAAAACCTCCAACTTGACCACTTTCACTTTTCTCCATGGCCTCAACTTCTTACCATAGGCTCATAGAGTTACCAGCTACCTCCAGTAACTCCCCCAGCACCCCAGCTCCATGATTGAAGGGTGAAACCCCTGTTTTACCTTGCTGTACAGCAGGTTTCCACCATTTCACCAGCACTCTCCCTCTCTCTCAGCATCTCCAGGGCATCCAAGGCCTCAGGCCCTTTCTTTACTCCTCCCACAACATGCTAGACACTACTAGACATGTTGGGTTTGACCAGAACGGCGAGAGCGCGGCGATGCCAGCCATACGCACGCTCTGGAGCGCGCAACAATGCCGACCAGCACTGTAGCTCGGGCCAATCAGCCTCCCCCGACAGCCTCGGGCCTTCCCCTCGCGCCAGTCGAGGCCCCTCGACGTCCGCGACCTCCCCGGCGCTGTCCCCCCTCCTCCTGCGCCCTCCAGTGGCTGTCGTCGCACGCGCGCTGGCCGCCCGCGGCGGCCACTCCTCTGCCTCGCACGCGCGCACTCCTCTGACGCTCCCCCGCTCCTCTTTCTCCCTCAGCTGGACGTGGAGCTCGTCCAGGAACTCCACAGACCCATTCCCCTAGCCTCCCGTGCGCTGTAGCCTCGCCGGTGAGCTCGCCGGCGCACTGGACCACGGGTCCCCGTCGAGCTCCTATAAATAGCCCCTCCCGAGCCCCTCCAGCACCATCCACAGCCTCACTCCTCTCCACTGATCCCCCCAGCAACTCCAGTTCGACCCCAGAAGGTCCCAGTGCTCGGGATCGACCGGAGCGCCGCCGCGTCGGGCCGCCGGCGATCTCAAGGTACGGGCCTCCCTGCCTCTCCTTCCACCCGTTTCGGAACCGCCGCACCTCACTGACCATTTCCCCCTTGTTTCCCCTCTCTATGGCAGTCGGAAACGACCTCGACCACGACCCTCCGACGAGCTTCCGCCGCCCCACCTCGTCGCCGGTGAACCAGACCTCCCCGCCGTGCCGCACCACCACCACAGCAACCGCAACACGACGCTGATTCCAACCCTGCCCTCCATTGCCGTCGCCGTGGCCGGAATCCTCGCCGGTGAGCTCGCCGCCGCCGTGGCCGTGGGGTTAGAGATGACAGGCGGGCCTCGCCTGTCATCCCCCCACCTCTCTCCCCCTCCTCTGTGCTGCTGACCCACGAGCCTCGCCCGTCAGGTTTGAAAACCTGACGTGCGCGCGTAGGCTCTCGTGCGGCCGGGCCAATCCATCTGGGCCGTGCACTGTGGCCTCCTCTGGCCCAGTGCATAGGACCCTTTTTCCTTTTTCTTTTCTGTTAATGTTTTAAACATTTCTACAGAAAAGAATATTGATCCGAATTAAATAATTCCAACTCCAAAAATCTTGCAATATTCCAACCTATTTAATGGTACCACTTTCATTCAAATCCATGAAACTTTTCTGTACTGTTCAAATTTAAATTCAAATTTGGGCAGTAATACTCCTGTTCTAAAATCAATATATTCTATTCTGTTACTCCAAAACTCCAACTAAGATTTTTCCCCATCTTAGAAATCCCTCTAGTATTTTACAAAAATGAGTTGACATTTTTCTGAGCAATTTGATTTTTCTGTTTTGTTTGTATTCTTATTTTTCCGTTATTATTATGCGACGTGTAGATCCCGTATTTGACGAAGTTGCTGTGGAAGAAGAAGGAGAAGTATTTGAAGACTTTGAAGACCAAGCCAATCCAGGCAAGCAGCCCTTTGACCATGATACACTTGTCCCTCGGAACCCGTTTGTTTCCGATGCATGATATTAGGGTTACGATGGTAACCTAGTTGATTCCACCACATGATGCATACTTGATCTTGATCTTGCTAAGTGCTAGATGGCATGCAAATAGATGGTCATGATGCTTATATGATGCATGTGTGATATGAACCCTCGTAGCTAAAATCTTTGCATGAACCCATCGGGTGCCCCTCATGCCCGAGGGTGATGATGTGTTAGGTCATCACTTGAGAAAGAAGTGATGTGCCGGTAGATCATGTGCATGGTGGAATGATGGATTAGATTTATGTGTGACTACCGTCCCAACCAAACATGTGCAACCACACTACCCCTTATGGGATGGGGCTTTATTGATTACTTAGGTCGATACTAGCATGGTGCCCGCATTACTAGTGACGGGAAGACTTGAGGTCTTTCCCGGGACGGGGTCGTGCTTGGATAGACGGCCATGACTGTTTTTACAGGGCACCGGACACACCGTTGGTCCCTTCGGGTACGCGCGACATTGAAATTAGGGCAAGTCCCGTGATCTATTGTTTGTACCCGAGGGCCGTGTACCAACGAGTGGACTCTATGTTAGTGTCGTCTAAGGAAAGGTAATGACCGGGTGCTTACCCCGGGTACTTGAGGTACCGCGGGTCGTGGATGACACGTAAGTTCCCCGGATCTTGTGGGAAAAGTGCGCAACCTCTGTAGAGTGTAAAACTATTCGAATAGCCGTGTCCACGGTCATGGACAGTTGGGTGGTGCTACTTAAACTATGTCCAGAATTTTACTTCCTCGGTGTTGGAATGTGTGTGAAAGTCAAGGATGGTGACTTGACTCGATGAGATGAATCATATTCATATCGGTAACCTGTCTTCGAGGTTACGCGAGGTTATTGATGCACAAACTTGATGATAGCATATTGTTCTAGCTTTCTGCTAAATTGTTCATTATTGTTCCATTGCATTGTTACCACATCATGGGTTGCTTGCGAGTACATTCAAAGTACTCATTGGCTTGCCACTGGTTATTTAATTGGCCAGGCATGGAAGAGCAGGAATATGAGGAAGAGTTCTTTGGAGACGATCATGCGAACTAGGACGCCATCCCAGTCAGAATGCCTGTAGGGTTAAGGCAGATGGCATGGGTTCTACCCGTTTATCGAAGACTTCCGCTACTTCAGTTATTTGCTATTCAGCCCGTGAGGCTCTACCTATGTAAGACTTGGCCATAATGGCCTTAATTCGTGTAAGACTATTTGTATGGATGTAAGACTCTTGTTATTTCAGCTTCTTTGTGTTCAGTGAGCATTGATCTCTGGGATCACTGTACACGTGCATTCGGTGATCTCGACTTCTAAGTCGGGGTCCCCACAGAGCTGGAATCAGAGCCATCCTGACTGTAGGAAGTCTTAGTTAGCATGGGCGTTAGTTAGTTGAGACCCCTTTTCAAAAACCTTCTGAACCTCTCTTCTTTTCTAAACCTAAGATTTCATTAGCTTATTAACCCCTCCTATTCCACCTTTGTAGATTGCTGTTGTACCCGAAGAGCACCTGACCACTGGGTTTCCCTTACTTCTCGAGGATAGCCTCCAGGAGTGTCAGTTCCACCGAGCACCCATCCTCACCTACCTTGAGCATTGGGTGAGCGATACAGAGGTGGAGTACCATGTGGAAGTGATCGTGAAGGCAAACGATCCTCCCACAAGTTGGTTCTTCGAGGGACCCCAGATGGCAACACTACCACTTGCTGTCGAGGCTGCTGCACTCGAGGCATTAACCCGTCTCCGCGAGCTTCTTCCGGAGATGGCAGCCAAGATGGCAACTCGCTTCTTACCTTACCGGAAGGAAGGTGACGAAGAAAGCAGCGCACTAGCCCCTCCACTGAAGGAAGGACTCTCGCTTCGGTTCCAGATCTACTTCAGTCTATGTGCCGACAGCCTGGCACAAGACTTGGCCTCGGAATCAATGAAGCTTCGAGAAGAACTTCACAAGACCAAGGCACTTCTTCGTCGAGCTCAAGAGAAGGCAAACAGGATCAAGAAGGAAGGAGCACCTTCTGGAAAATCCGCTATCGCATATCGAGGCAGAAGGCCCTCCGAGGATGTGTCTTCCAAGGGTGAAGAACCACCTCGACGACGCCGGATGACGGCAAGGGAATATCGCAAGCTTTTCCCTGCACCACCGTCGAAGCACCGTCGTATCCAACTCCTCCACTCCCCCACTCCCTCCAGCGACAAGGGAGCCCAGACAGATGAAGACAAGGAGGAAGACCCAGAAGAGCCGGAATACGCGACCGAGCATTCCGCCGCTTAGGCATTATTCGCTACTCGGATATGCCAGTTGTAACCTCTACGGTAGGATAGGTCGTGTAACCCCTATGCGCAGTCGAGTCCTTATATGGTTCATATGAAACCATCTAGTGTTTGCTTTTGTTGTGTCTGGATGTAAGTCGTAATCTTCCTTCGAGAATGTGTAAACGACTACATCACCCATCTAGATTTTAATGGATGTGTTTTGGCCTTTCGGCCCTTGCATGATTTGATTTAGTGTCACACCCACCCCCTTGCTAGGCACCTATCTATCTTGCTTTCCCTCCTCCGAGTCATGAGACCTTTTACCGCTCCAACAGGATGCCTGTTGTAACTCGTACTGGTACCTCTACCCAGCAGCCCGAAGCCGGAGCATCCTCTCAGCCAGAGGCAGGCCACGACCAAACCAACGACCAAGCTCCACCACCACCTCCTCCAAGCATGGACATGGCTCAGCTTCTCCAAGCTTTCCGAGAGGAACGCCAAGCCAACACTGTAGCTCTCCAGCTGATTGCTCAAGCTATCACCAACAACCGCCAGCCGGCGGGGAATGGCAATGGACGTTCCACGTTGGCAGAGTTCAAGAAGCATGCACCGCCAACCTTCATCGAGACTGCTGAACCCCTGGATGCAGATGACTGGGTCCGTTCCATTGAAGAAATTCTGGAACTAGTCGGATGCACCGAAGATAGTGAGAAGGTGGCTTATGCAGCCCACTGCCTCGGGGGAACTGCTAGAGCTTGGTGGGATGGATTCAAGGTCATGCATGCTGAACAAGACATCACTTGGGTGAACTTCAAGGCAGAATTCCGCAAGGCCCACATTCCTTCCGGAATCATGGCTATCAAAAAGCGTGAGTTCCGAGCTCTGAAGCAAGGAAGTGGCACTGTCAAGGAGTACATGCAGAAGTTCAGTGTTCTGTCAAGGTATGCCCCTGAGGATGTCAGCACTGATGCTGCCAAAAGGGAGCGCTTCATGGAAGGCCTTAATCAGACTCTGCAATACTCGCTTGTCGTGTGCGACTGCCCGTCTTTCCCTGACCTGGTGAACAAGGCACTTATGCTTGAAGACAAGCGGCGTGCTTTGGAAGACACTCGCAAGCGCAAGTTGGTCAGTAAGGGAAGTTCCAGCAACCAGAAGCCTCGTCCGTGGCAGTCAGCCCCAGCCAAGCCAACCTATCAGCAGCCAAGAGCTCCTGCACCTCGTGCCAATCCTCAGCCCCAGCAGTATGCCAACCCCAGGCCAGCCTTCAACCCCAATACCAGTGGTGGCAACAAGATCAATCCAAACCAAGTCACTTGCTTTGGATGTGGTCAGCCCGGACACATCTCAAGGGTGTGCCCCAACAAGAATCCTGATGCCCGGCGCCCCAATGCGCAGAACCAGGGACAAGGCCGTGGAATTCCACCAAGGAACCCAGCTCCTCGCAATCCACCGAACTATGGGAAGGGGCGTGTGAATCACGTCACTGCTGAAGAAGCCCAGGAAGACCCGGACGTCGTGCTGGGTACGTTCCTTGTCAACTCAGCACCTGCAACTGTCTTGTTTGATTCTGGAGCAACGCATTCATTTGTCACTCAAAGATTTGCATTAAAAAGTGGCATGATGCCTACACCCCTGAATAACCCTATGGTGGTACAAACCCCCGGAGCCGAGATGAGAGCCAAGATAGGCTGTAAAGGAGTCAGTATTACCATTAATGGTGTAGACTTCCTAGCAGACCTTATCGTCCTGAGATCGCAAGGCTTGGATGTGATCCTAGGTATGAATTGGCTCAGCAAGCACCAAGGCTTGTTAGACTGTGCCAATCGGACAGTCACTGTGACCAATGACCAAGGAGTCGAAGTCAAGTTTGCCCCCAACTCCTCTTCCGCTCAAGCCGCTAAAGTAAACTGTCTGTCTGAAGTTGGGCTAGATCAAGTACCGGTGGTATGTGAGTATCCTGATGTCTTTCTGGATGAACTACCGGGAATGCCCCCTGACTGTGACATTGAGTTCATCATCGAGCTCGTGCCCGGAGCAGGACCCATCTATAAGAAGCCTTATAGAATGGGGACGGAAGAATTAGCCGAGTTGAAGAAGCAGCTAGAAGAGCAGCTAAGGAAGGGATTTATCCGCCCAAGTGCCTCCCCTTGGGGATCTCCTGTTCTGTTTGTGGCAAAGAGGGACGGTACCATCCGCTTATGCATTGACTATTGTTCCCTCAATGAAGTTACAATCAAGAACAAGTATCCGCTTCCCAAGATCGAAGATCGGTTTGATCAGCTCAGCGGAGCCAAGGTATTCTCCAAGATCGACCTCAGATCTGGGTATTACCAGCTGAAGATCAGACCCCAAGATATTCCGAAGACGGCATTCGTAACCAGATATGGCCTGTACGAGTGCACGGTCATGTCTTTTGGGTTAACCAATGCCCCGGCCTACTTCATGTATCTCATGAATAAAGTCTTCATGGAATATTTGGACAAGTTTGTTGTTGTCTTCATTGATGACATTCTTGTGTTCTCGAAGTCGAAGGAAGAGCATGAGCAGCACCTGAGGATGGTCCTAGACAAGCTTCGTGAGCACCAACTGTATGCCAAATTCAGCAAGTGTGAGTTCTGGCTACATAAAGTTGGATTCTTAGGTCATGTCTTGACCGAGGAAGGATTATCTGTTGATCCTGCAAAAATCGAAGCTGTGACCCAATGGCAATCTCCAACGACCGTCAAGGAAGTCAGAAGCTTCCTCGGACTAGCAGGCTACTACCGCAAGTTCGTGGAAGGATTCTCTAGCATTGCACGACCAATGACTCAGCTCCTCAAGAAGGACAAGAAGTTCAAGTGGACGCCAAAATGCGAAGAGAGCTTCCAAGAGCTCAAGAAGAGATTGACCACCGCCCCAGTTCTGGCAACACCTGATATTCACAAGGAGTTCGTGATATATTGTGATGCCTCTCGAACCGGATTGGGAAGCGTTCTGATGCAAGAAGGCCGCGTCATAGCATACCTCTCCAGGCAGCTACGACCCCATGAGGAGAACTACACTACTCACGATCTTGAGCTAGCGGCAGTAGTTCATGCCTTGAAGACATGGCGGCATTACCTCCTAGGGAAACGGTGTGAGATCTACACAGACCACAAAAGTCTGAAGTATATTTTCACCCAAAAGGAATTGAACATGAGGCAGCGGAGATGGTTGGAACTCATCAAAGATTATGACCTCAGTGTTCAGTATCACCCTGGGAAGGCTAACGTGGTGGCCGATGCCTTAAGCAGGAAGGCTTGCTCTTTGAATGCCGTTATTCAAGAAAGGCAGCCAACCTTGTTTAAGGAGATCGAACAATTCAGTTTGGAATTGGTCACCCCCGGATTTCTGGATCATTTGGAAGTCAGACCGACCCTGTTGGACGACGTCAAGAAGGCTCAAGATGGACATGCAAGCATCGAAGGTATCAAGAAGAAGATGAAGCTGGGCAAGGCCCCAGGATTCTCCGAAGACGAGCACGGGATTGTTTGGTACAAAGGTCGCCTCTGCGTACCAAACAACACCGAGCTGAAGACGCTGATTCTGCAAGAAGCCCACGACACTCCGTATTCCATCCACCCCGGAGGAACCAAGATGTACCAAGACTTGAAGGCACAATTCTGGTGGCACGGTATGAAGAGAGAGATTGCAACCTATGTTGCAAGGTGTGATGTGTGCCAAAGGGTCAAGGCTGAATATCAGCGACCTGCTGGATTGCTTCAACCACTCAAGGTTCCTGAGTGGAAGTGGGATAAAGTCGGAATGGACTTCATCACTGGATTACCAAGGTCGAATAGAGGGCATGACTCTATCTGGGTCATAGTCGATCATTTGACCAAGGTGGCCCATTTCATTCCTGTCAAGACTACCTACTCAGGCAACCAGCTGGCAACTCTCTATATCAACTGAATCGTAAGTCTTCACGGTGTTCCCAAGGAGATTGTGTCAGATCGAGGCACCCAGCTCACCTCAAGGTTCTGGAAGAGATTCCAAGATGCCTTGGGAACCAAATTGTCTTTCAGCACAGCTTTCCACCCACAGACCGGAGGTCAAACTGAGCGAGTCAATCAGATTCTCGAAGACATGCTCCGAGCCTGTGTCCTGGCGTATGGAGCCAAGTGGGAAGACTGTCTCCCTTTTGCCGAGTTCTCCTATAACAACAATTACCAGTCAAGCCTTCAGATGGCACCATTTGAGGTGTTGTACGGGCGTAGATGCCGCACACCCCTCAATTGGTCAAAGACTGGAGAAGGACTAGTCTTTGGACCGGATATTCTCCGCGCAGCAGAAGAGCAAGTCCAACTAGTCAGAGAGCGATTAAAGGCAGCCAAGTCAAGGCAGAAGAGTTACACTGACACTCGACGCCGAGACATGAGTTTCCATGTCGGGGATCATGTGTACCTGCGGGTAACTCCTCTAAAGGGAACCAAGCGTTTCCACGTCAAGGGGAAGCTCGCGCCAAGGTTCATTGGCCCCTTCAAGATCACCGACCGACGAGGACAAGTGGCTTATCAGTTGGAACTACCACCTGAGCTATCCGATGTGCACAATGTATTCCATGTGTCACAACTCCGGAAATGTCTCCAAGTTCCAAACAAGCCCAGTCTCTACAAGGATGTGGATCACCAAGCCATTGATCTGCAGCCTGATTTGACCTACCGCGAGAAGCCCATTCGCATTCTGGACGAAGCAGAACGACGTACGCGGAGCCGTACCATCAAGTACTTCAAGGTCCAGTGGAGCGACCACACCGAAGGAGAAGCAACCTGGGAACGAGAAGACTATCTTAGATCCGAGTTTCCCGACCTCTTTTAAGCCCTAGTTTAGGAATCTCGGGGACGAGATTCTTGTAAGGGGGGTAGGTCTGTCACACCCTGCATTTTGTAACATGTTATTTGTAACCTTGAAGCATGAAAATTTGGACCAGCAAATTTTTTTAGCATCATTTGGCTTTATTTGGAATTGAGTTTTCTTCATGTGCTTTTTCATGTGCTCATTAAAGTCAACTATGATCTCTTGTAGATTTCATCTCCATACCCAAAACTTCTGCCCAATGATCATGCCAAGTGTTATATAACAGTATAGTATTTTCTTACAAAATTATTTTGGCCAAAAAGTATTTTATAAATTTAGTTTTCCAAAAACCCCTGAATTGAGATTTGCACTGCAAGTACTTGATTTAGGGTGAGAAAATTATTTCAAAAGGTTTATTTGAGACCTAGTAGTCATAGGACTCCCAGAAACCACAAATGTATAATTTTAAAAGTTATTTTCCTATTTTATTTAAAAGCTTTTTCTTAAGGCCAGAAATGGTCTTTAATAGGGGAAAATTATTTAAATATTTCAAAAATATTTGCCAAAATTCAGAGAGACTCAGAGGACATATATTGTCCATATATAAGAATTTCAACACTTGGTCATGTTCAAAATAATGGGCTAAACCCTCTAAAACCCTTTCTGGATATTTCAAGCTTTTGAAATATTTACAAAGGAAATTTTCTCCAAAAATTCCAGGGAAATTGTATCATGTCATATATGACATATTTGATGATCTTGCCAAGTCCCATGCCTTGGGAAGCAAGAAAACATCCTCAAACCCCTTCATAACCATTCTGTCCATATTTGAAGTTTGAGCAACTCTACATTGCGAAACTTGTCCAAATGCTCTCAAACTTGGTGCACATGCTAGAATGACCTAATAAGGCATCTAGACCAAATGGCACAAGAATGTGAATGGAGAAACTTGATCAGATCACCTCAAAACCCTTTCTATTCAAATGCAAAATTGAACAACTTTTCATCACCAACTTTTTATCTGGAGCTTCAAACTTTGTGGCATGATCAATACCCCAAATGATGATGCTACACCAAGTGGTGCATCAAGGGGAGATGATTAGCTTGACTCAATCAAGATGAAACCGTTTCTGTTGATTTCTAGGGTTCACCAAAGTTACATTGGCTAGTTTCTCCAAATGAGCCCAAATTTGGTGAAGCACCCTATTTTCTCATGTCTTTCAACCCTGTCAAGTGCCATGTCAAGTGGAATTCATTTACTTGACCAAACACAGATCAAACACCTTCTGCAGAATTTCTAAAACCTCCAACTTGACCACTTTCACTTTTCTCCATGGCCTCAACTTCTTACCACAGGCTCATAGAGTTACCAGCTACCTCCAGTAACTCCCCCAGCACCCCAGCTCCATGATTGAAGGGTGAAACCCCTGTTTACCTTGTTGTACAGCAGGTTTCCACCATTTCACCAGCACTCTCCCTCTCTCTCAGCATCTCCAGGGCATCCAAGGCCTCAGGCCCTTTCTTTACTCCTCCCACAACATGCTAGACACTACTGGACATGTTGGGTTTGACCAGAACGGCGAGAGCGCAGCGATGCCAGCCATACGCACGCTCTGGAGCACGCAACAGTGCCGACCAACACTGTAGCTCGGGCCAATCAGCCTCCCCCGACAACCTCGGGCCTCCCCCTCGCGCCAGTCGAGGCCCCTCGACGTCCGCGACCTCCCCGACGCTGTCCCCCCTCCTCCTGCGCCCTCCAGTGGCCGTCGTCGCACGCGCGCTGGCCGCCCGCGGCGGCCACTCCTCTGCCTCGCACGCGCGCACTCCTCTGACGCTCCCCCGCTCCTCTTTCTCCCTCAGCTGGACGTGGAGCTCGTCCAGGAACTCCACAGACCCATTCCCCTAGCCTCCCGTGCGCTGTAGCCTCGCCGGTGAGCTCGCCGGCGCACTGGACCACGGGTCCCCGTCGAGCTCCTATAAATAGCCCCTCCCGAGCCCCTCCAGCACCATCCACAACCTCACTCATCTCCACTGATCCCCCCAGCAACTCCAGTTCAACCCCAGAAGGTCCCAGTGCTCGGGATCGACCGGAGCGCCGCCGCGTCGGGCCGCCGGCGATTTCGAGGTACGGGCCTCCCCTGCCTCTCCTTCCACCCGTTTCGGAACCGCCGCACCTCACTGACCATTTCCCCCTCGTTTCCCCTCTCTATGGCAGTCGGAAACGACCTCGACCACGACCCTCCGATGAGCTTCCGCCGCCCCACCTCGTCGCCGGCGAACAAGACCTCCCAGCCGTGCCGCACCACCACCACAGCAACCGCAACACGACGCTGATTCCAACCCCGCCCTCCGTTGCCGTCGCCGTGGCCGGAATCCTCGCCGGTGAGCTCGCCGCCGCCGTGGCCGTGGGGTTAGAGATGACAGGCGGGCCCCGCCTGTCATCCCCCCACCTCTCTCCCCCTCCTCTGTGCCGCTGACCCACGGGCCCCGCCCGTCAGGTTTGAAAACCTGACGTGCGCGCACAGGCTCCCGTGCGGCCGGGCCGATCCATCTGGGCCGTGCACTGTGGCCTCCTCTGGCCCAGTGCACAGGACCCCTTTTCCTTTTTCTTTTCTGTTAATGTTTTAAACATTTCTACAGAAAAGAATATTGATCCAAATTAAATAATTCCAACTCCAAAAATCTTCCAATATTCCAACCTATTTAATGGTACCACTTTCATTCAAATCCATGAAACTTTTCTGTACTGTTCAAATTTAAATTCAAATTTGGGCAGTAATACTCCTGTTCTAAAATCAATATATTCTATTCTGTTACTCCAAAACTCCAACTAAGATTTTTTCCCATCTTAGAAATCCCTCTAGTATTTTACAAAAATGAGTTGACATTTTTCTGAGCACTTTGATTTTTCTGTTTTGTTTGTATTCTTATTTTTCCGTTATTATTATGCGACGTATAGATCCCGTATTTGACGAAGTTGCTGTGGAAGAAGAAGGAGAAGGATTTGAAGACTTTGAAGACCAAGCCAATCCAGGCAAGCAGCCCTTTGACCATGATACACTTGTCCCTCGGAACCCGTTTGTTTCCGATGCATGATATTAGGGTTACGATGGTAACCTAGTTGATTCCACCACATGATGCATAGTTGATCTTGATCTTGCTAAGTGCTAGATGGCATGCAAATAGATGGTCATGATGCTTATATGATGCATGTGTGATATGAACCCTCGTAGCTAAAATCTTTGCATGAACCCATCGGGTGCCCCTAATGCCCGAGGGTGATGATGTGTTAGGTCATCACTTGAGAAAGAAGTGATGTGCCGGTAGATCATGTGCATGGTGGAATGATGGATTAGATTTATGTGTGACTACCGTCCCAACCAAACATGTGCAACCACACTACCCCTTATGGGACGGGGCTTTATTGATTACTTAGGTCGATACTAGCATGGTGCCCGCATTACTAGTGACGGGAAGACTTGAGGTCTTTCCCGGGACGGGGTCGTGCTTGGATAGACGGCCATGACTGTTTTTACAGGGCACCGGACACACCATTGGTCCCTTCGGGTACGCGCGACATTGAAATTAGGGCAAGTCCCGTGATCTATTGTTTGTACCCGAGGGCCGTGTACCAACGAGTGGACTCTATGTTAGTGTCGTCTAAGGAAAGGTAATGACCGGGTGCTTACCCCGGGTACTTGAGGTACCGCGGGTCGTGGATGACACGGAAGTTCCCCGGATCTTGTGGGAAAGTGCGCAACCTCTGCAGAGTGTAAAACTATTCGAATAGCCGTGTCCACGGTCATGGACAGTTGGGTGGTGCTACTTAAACTATGTCCAGAATTTTACTTCCTCGGTGTTGGAATGTGTGTGAAAGTCAAGGATGGTGACTTGACTCGATGAGATGAATCATATTCATATCGGTAACCTGTCTTCGAGGTTACGCGAGGTTATTGATGCACAAACTTGATGATAGCATATTGTTCTAGCTTTCTGCTAGATTGTTCATTATTGTTCCATTGCATTGTTACCACATCATGGGTTGCTTGCGAGTACATTCAAAGTTCTCATTGGCTTGCCACTGGTTATTTAATTGGCCAGGCATGGAAGAGCAGGAATATGAGGAAGAGTTCTTTGGAGACGATCATGCGAACTAGGACGCTATCCCAGTCAGAATGCCTGTAGGGTTAAGGCAGATGGCATGGGTTCTACCCGTTTATCGAAGACTTCCGCTACTTGAGTTATTTGCTATTCAGCCCGTGAGGCTCTACCTATGTAAGACTTGGCCATAATGGCCTTAATTCGTGTAAGACTATTTGTATGGATGTAAGACTCTTGTTATTTCAGCTTCTGTGTGTTCAGTGAGCATTGATCTCTGGGATCACTATACACGTGCATTCGGTGATCTCGACTTCTAAGTCGGGGTCCCCACATTCATAAGCTTAAGTCTTTACAACGGGATACAATTACTCAAAGATAATCTCTTTTGAGAACTGGCCTTCTACAAGTTGGGCACCTTCTATGACGTCCTCGAAGTATCTCTCCGGCTTGCGATGCTCCTTGCCTTCAGGCGGGCCAGCTGTAGCTATATTCTGCGCCTTCATCTTCGCCCAGTGCACTTTTACACGGGCGAAGGCCATCCGAGCACCCTCTATGCAGGCCGAACGCTTCAACGCGTCGATCAGTGGACTTGCTTCGACGAGCCGCTTCACCAATCTGAAGTAGCTAATTGGGACTGGCTCAGCGGGCCATAGCCGGACTATCAAGTCCTTCATGGCCGAACCCGCCATATTGTGCAGCTCGACCAACTGCTTCATTTGGTCATTGAGGGGCACCGGATGTTTTGGCGCTTAGAACTGCGACTAGAATAGCTTCTCCATGTCGTTCCCCTCCTAGGCTTGGAAGTATTGGGCGGCGTCAGCACTACGCCTCGGAAGATCAGCAAAGACGCCTGGAGAACTCCATAACTGTGTCAGCCCAAGGTACTTCCGCCCTCCGAAGATGCTCTATAAGAGAAAAGTCTTACCAGATGCTATCTCCCGCGCCTGCTTGATTTCTTCACAGGCGTTGCGCGACCCACTTCTTGCATCCTGGGCAGTCTTAACTGCCGCAGTAAGCTCGAATGCTTGTTCCGAAGCCTTCAACTCCAACAGTTGTGAATAGCATCTTTGAGTTCGTCCTCGACTTCAGACAACAAGCCACATGTTGTTGGCACGCGGCCTTTTCAGTCTCTAGATCGGCAACCGCTTTGTCAGCGATTGCCATGCTCGCCTCAACCTCCTTCTTTGCCTTCGCGAGTTCGCCCTTGAGGGCCTCGAGCTCAGTGGCGCCAACTGTTTAATACGGAATATCATAAAGAGTTTATACTCATACTAAATTAATTAGTCTTCTTGACATCTCAATTTTTCAAAACCGCATACCTTGTATTTCATCTAAACGCTGGTTGGCACGGTCGAGGTCCGCGTTGGCCAACAAAAGCTTTTGATTCAGTTCAGGAACTTCTGCATCTCGTGCAGTTGCCGCAACTAGTGAAGCATGTTCAAATACAAAAGCATACAGTTCAGCTCTATAATATGCTATACTATGGATACTTCGTTCGATTCTGCTCAGAATCACACAAAGCATCAGGGGCTATTGGCTATATATGCGCATATAAAACAAATAAAGATCCATAAAGAAATTACAATGCTTACCTCAAAGTCTGTTAGCAGGCTGTTGAAGGCTTCATTCAGTCCGCCATTGACGGACTGAATATTCTTCATCACCGCAGCCATCACGGTGCGGTGCTCCTCCACGACGGAAGCACTCTGTAGTGCTCCCTCCAGAGGGTCCGCGCCTCCGGATTGGCTCCGGGCGCCGTTGTATCCCCCCCACCTTGGTGGTCTAGTCTTCGGTCCCCGGAGCTGCACTAGGCTCCAGATCAGTATTCGGCTGGGCCCCGGATTGTTTGGGCCCCCGTCTTCGGTCTCCATGGGGATTGTTTCCCCATGGTTAGCTGCAGACGAGGTGTTACCCTCGGTCGCCCTGTCACTTGCCCCACCCCATCTCCTTGAGCGGAAGACACACGCTGGGAGGACACTTCGGTGTCCCCGCGGGCCACGGGCGATGGAGCTCGGACCAGCGAGTCACTCTCTGTCTCTCCAGGCACTAGAGAGTTCCCCTTCTATAAGGAGGTGTCGGGGTGTCCTCGGGGAGGGCTGTAGGTCAGTAGGTGAGAGATACTTAGAAAGCTTTAAAATGCTAAATAAACAAGGTGCAGCAATTAACATATCTGAACAACTTACGTTTCAGTCGGGGCCTTCTCCCTAGGCTTCACCACAAAGCTATGTTCGGACGATGAGTCCGAACGAGCGGGGAGGTTCAGCCTCCTCCGGGGCGCGGCCTTGCTTGCATTAGAAGCGGTCGCCCTCTTCTTCCCCCTGCCTTGCATATGGGACTCTTCTTCTTCGTCATCCTCCTCCTCTTCAGAGGAGAGGATGTTGATCTCCTCGGACTTCCCATCCGCAGGGCGGGGGCCGCCCTCGGCCTCCTTGCTCTTCTTCTTGGACTTCTATTCCGGTGCCTTGTATGGTGCCAGGACCAACATCACCGTCAAATGAGGCGTCTCTGGGTCTTCTGTCAAAGGCACCGGACACTTAATCCGGATTGCCTTCTTTGTCTAGCCCTGTATATCACGCAAAAACTCCAATTCCTATTATTGTTAAAAATATAAGGGGATATATGTTCGGCAGAATTTTTAAATTACCTCTTGTGCGGTAAACGCAGCCGTGTAGCCTGCGTCTTCTGTTTCCTTTGGCCACTAATTCTGGCTCTTGAAGAGATGCTTCCAGATCTCTTTGTGCGTTAATCCGAAGAGATGCTTCAAGGGCCGGTCTCTAGCCGGATCGAACTCCCATAGGGAGGAGCCCCGATGTTGGCAGGGAAGAACGAGTCGGGCCAGCATTAGCTGAACCACGGTTGTGAGTTGGTAGCCCTTGTTGATCATGACGGACACACGGTTTGGAGTGTCGTCACCTCAGTCTGAGACCCCCAGTTCAGACCCTTATTGGTCCAAGAGGTTAGCCTCTCCGGGGGTCCAGATCTGAAGGCAGGTGTCGCCGCCCATTTGGCATTGTGGGGCTCAGTGATGTAGAACCACTCCTGCTGCCAAACCTTGTTCGTCTCCACGAACGAACCCTTTGGCCATGTTGTATTCGGGAGCTTGCTTATCACAACGCCCCCGCACTCCGCGTGTTAGCCGTCCACCACCTTCAGCTTTACGTTGAAGGTCTTGAGCCATAGGCTGAAGTGTGGGGGAACGCGAAGGAAAGCTTTACACACCACTGTGAAAGCGATGATGTGAAGAATCGAATTCGAGGCTAGATCATGGAAATCTAACCTGTAGAAAACAGCAAACCCTGTACAAAGGGGTGAAGAGGAAATCCTATCCACCTAACGACTCTCTCACCCGCCTCTGGGACGGGAACCACCTGGTCCATGGCGGGGACTCGGTGCGCAATGTTGGCAGCGAGATAGCCCGCACACCGGAGATCCTCCACGGCTTTCTCAGTAACCGTGGAGGCCTCCCACTTGCCCTTGGCACCGGATCCGGTCATTGCTGGGGAAGGAAGTGGTGATTGAGGAACGGAGAACTGCGGGCGCAAGAGATGAGGATGCTGGGGCTAGGGAGATTGGAGAGCTCGAGCTTGAGGAAAGCGTGGGGTGGATGGAAGGGATTGATGTCCTTTTATAACGCTGCAAATACAAAACATCCCCCCATTTTAGTCGCAAACCTCGCCGGTTCCCAAAGGGGTCGTGCGTAATGCGCGGTTTGGATGCTCACGTCACATTGATAAGGATCCCCTAATAAGCGGGCATGATGTCTGTATTGATATGACGTTCCAAGGTGGTTTATGCCTCGAAATATGAAACTAGGACCAAATAAAACGGTCTAGTATATTAGTGGGATCGACGCAACGCTTCGCCAAAAAGTTGTCAGTAAAGACACATTATTAATATTCTTTCAAAAGCCTTGCCTTCGAAGCTAAGGGTTGTACTAACCATGTAGAGCCGAACATGATACACTTTTTGTAGAAGATATATTCGGAAGAAGGAACCCACCTTGCAATGCCGAAGATAATACGGAAGCCGAACTCATCGTCATTGAAGATAGGTTCAGGGGCTACTGAGGGAGTCTTGGTTAGAGGGGTCCTCATGTGGCCGGATAAGTCGTGATGGGCTGTACTTGTGGGCCGTGAAGATCGTCTCTTGTATCCGGATAGGATTCCTGTATATGTATAATGGCAGGTTTTAGGTTCGGGCGTAACCTTTCCTTCCTCTGCAAGATGGTTATGTACGAACCCTAGGGTTCTCCGGTACATATATAAACTGGAGGGCTTAGTCCGTAGAGGCTAAGGTAGAAAAGAAACAACAGAATCATGGGCTAGACTCCTAGGGTTTTGCCATTATGATCTTGAGGTAGATCAACTCTTGTAATCATATTCATCAAGATCAATCTAGCAGAAAGTAGGGTATTACCTCGATCGAGAGGGCCTGAACCTGGGTAAACATCGTGTCCCCAGTCTCCTGTTACCATCGATCCTCAGACGCATAGTTCGGGACCCCCTACTCGAGATCCACTGGTTTTGACACCGACAGTCGTCATCTACGTGGACGTCATGGTTTTCTAGTGGGCGTTTCGGCTTTCCAATGTTCCATTGGTAGCTTGACGCCACTGCCCCGATGTTATATTCAACATCCATGTGACACTGATCGGGGTTTGGCATCTCACTGCCCTGGGTATCTTCATCCATGACCTCCTCTTCATCGTGTCTGGTGCAACGTGTATATCCATCCATGAATACCCTAGAGACTAAGTGCATCTGGACATCTGCAACTTCATGTGACTCTGTATTGGCACAATCAGTACATGGACACATGATGTAATCATCATCACCAATTCTCCTCTTTTTTACTTTCAGCCAAATTCATGAACTCTATCACGCCACTTATGAAATCTGCGGTTTTCCAATTCTTCATCCATCGAGATCGTTCCATGTGCAGCAGACGAATGGTAATTAAAAACAAAACAACAACATTAATACACGGATTAACTGATGCCCACAAATGCGTGCATAAATCACAAGGTTTTATTTTAATAATTACTGAGGGCGCTCCATGTTGTTATCCAGACGTGCAATGACAAAAATTAATGGCCAGTCAATTTACACGCAGAGTGCTAGTACAACACTACACTTAGGAATTGAATACCTTAATTAAGCCACTCACGAAAAGAATACCTTAATTAATTCACCGCACGGCGACCTCCACCCAGCAGACAGACAAGCGCGATGCGGCGGCACGCCGAGATAGCAGGGTCGAGGAGCAAAGCTTAGTGCGGCTGCCGCCTGAAGTTTGACCTCCACTATCCCGTTATCGACAGCGATGGATGTGCTCGCATGACACCGTCGCTGACTTGTGGTTGAGCTCCTCCTATCTCCTGCCGCAGGCCGCGGATTGACCTCCTATGACGCCGCCACCGCCCACCGACCGAGGATTGACCTCTTCTCCGGTAGCCGCCGCCATCTCTATATGCAGAACGGCTATTTTTTTTATGGATACCCGTGGAGCGGTTGTTTACACGGATCTCACCGTAACTCAATTATATGGACAGGGTAGTACATCACATACGGTTATGTAACGACAACCGTGTCTAACATACGTTGTCTTCTCACACAGCTTGGTGCGGAAATCGTGTGTGACGTTGTAATACCCAACACAAATGACATGTACAAATAGTGTGTCCTATACAACATATATATAGTGCCATTAGTAGTTCCCGACCGTTAGCTTATCTCCACAGTTTCCCCATTTCCCCAAATCCCTACATAGCCTCCAAATTCCCTCGCGTGGCGCTGACATTGGGGGAATGCGGACGAGTGGTGTTGATGGTTTTGGTGCGGCTGCTCCTGCTCGTATCGCCACCGAGCACTTGCCTAAGGTCATCAGAAGGCAGGTGTACTACGGATCCGATTCGTCCTGTCAGGTTCTAATCTATCTCGATCTTTTTTAGCATGTCCAAAGTATAGATCCTTGCTGAATCCGTCCGAAATGACCCCCCCACCCCATAGAAAAGTGACTTGCTGCCGGATCCGGAGCTTGACTCCAGTCTCCCGCAACATGAGTTCGACTCCGAGTTTTGCGCCACCAAGCAGTACTGTAACGCCCGGATAATTAGGCTACAGTAAAACTTCGCTAATGATGCCACGTCATCCCGTTTACTGTTGATATTCACGTGTTATTTCAAAACACTCTAAATTCAAATTTAAATTTAGCAAACAGTCAAAGTTTTCAAAACATTAAAACAAAAATGTTCGTTGTGTGACAAATATTGCTATGGTAATTATAGTGAAGAAAACATAATTTTACAAAGTGCCTAAGTGCTTCAAACTAAATAAAACAGAAAAGGGAAATAAATAAAAGAAAAGAAAAACTACTAAACAAAAACCAAATAAAAGGAAAAGGCCCCCGGCCCAACTAGGCCAAACGGCCCAGCCGACCAGCCCAACCCTAGCCTATATGGCCCTTCCCCCCGTGACCTAAACAACACACCACCACTTCCCCCCACCCCCACGCTTCTCTCCTCTCCTCCCCCCGATCCCGATCTGGATCGGGGCCAATGGCGCCTATCGCTAGACGCCATCGCCGGAGCCCCTCGCCGGAGCCACATCGCCGGCCAGCCTCTTCTTCGTCACCATCGTCCCCGACGTCCTCCTCGACCCCCCCTGCCCCGTTCCTACAGCCCCCGGTGAAGCCTCAGCCTCCTCTCCTCCTCTCCTCCTACCGCCTCGCTACTGCGGTCACCGCGCCCGCCCGCGTGCCAGTCGCCGCGCCGACCATGCCCGTTCGCCTGCTCGTGCGCGCGCGCCACGCCCCCTCGCTCGCCCGCGCGCCCGCCGCTCCGTCAGGACGCTGCTGTCCCGCCACAGCCCGCTGTCCTGTGCCAGTCCCCGTGGCCTCGTGCGGCCCCGCGGCGCACGCGCGCGCATCGCCTTGCTCCGCCTGCTGCCCCACCGTGCTTGCTCCCCACCACTGCCGGTCTCCTCCGTCGCTCACCTCCGCCCGACTGGCCGCGTCGGCTCGCCCCGCCGCCGGCGCCCTCCTGCCTCCTCTACCTCGCCTGGAGCGGCCGCTCCTGCTGCTCAGCTGCTGCTGCTGCTCAGGCACCGCCGCGCCCCACACGCGTGAAGCCCCGGCGCCCCAACTGCGGCCCCGCTTGCCCCGCCTGCGTCCGTTACCGCCGGCCGATGCGCCTGCTCGCCGAAGCCTCGGCAGCCCTTGCCTCGCGCCTGGATTCGCCCGTCGGGCGCCCAGCGCCCGAACCCGTTAGCCCGACCCGCGAGGCCCCCCATGGGCCTATGATAGGGGGGCCCCACGGCCCCAGGACTAAAAAAGAGTTTTTAAAAAGAATGAAATATATATATATATAATTAAAATATAATTAGTTAATTAATTAAAGAATTAATTAAGTTAATTACCATAATTAGTTTAACTAAATCACTAATTAACCTAACTAAACTGTTAGTTAATTAGGTAGTCAATGACATGCGGGACCCGCACGTCAGTTTGACCAGTCAACACCCCTATTGACAATTGACGTCATGATGACATCAGCATACACTATTCTAGATAATGTTGATTTATTTAATAATTAATAAATTATAAAATGATTTAAAACTTTAAAAATCAATATAAAATAATCCGTAACTCGGATGAAAATACTTTATATATGAAAGTTGCTCGGAATTTCGAGACGAATCCGAATACGCAGACCGTTCGTCAACCACACGTCCATAGCATACCGAACCTGCAACTTTCACCCTTCGTTTCATTTGCCCGAAAAGGCGAAACACCGGGAATACTTTCCCGGATGTTTCCCCTCTTCGCCAGTATCACCCGGTACTGCGTTATGACACACCTAGTATTGTTACATGTCATGTCATGCATCTATTTGCATTGTATTCATTGTTTATTCCCCCTCTTCTCTCGGGTAGACTACGAGACCGACGCTGCTGCTGCCTCGATCGACTACGGTGTTGACGACCCCACCTTCGCTGTCGAGCTTCCAGGCAAGCCCCCCTTGATCAACCTGATATCGCCTATTCTTCTCTCTACTACTTGCATTAGAGTAGTGTAGCATGTTACTGCTTTCGATAATCCTATTCTGCTGCATAGCCTGTCATTGTTGCTACAGCTGTTGATACCTTTACCTGTAATCCTAAATGCTTTGTATAGGATGCTAGTATTCCATCAGTGGCCCTACACCCTTGTCTGTCTGCCCTGCTATTCTATCGGGTCGTGATCACTTGGGTGTGATCACGGGTGTATGCTACATCCACTTATACATGATACATGTTGTGACTAAAGTCGGGTCGGCTCGTTGAGTACCCGCGGTTGATTCACGGATTGGGGGCTGAAAGGACATACTATCCCGATGGCCCTCTGTGTGGATCTTTGTGATGGAGCGACAGGGCAGGTTGAGACAGCTAGGAGACAGGTGGGCCTGGCCCTGGTCGTTGTCCGTGGTTATTTCATAATAACACGCTTAACGAGTTTGGATATTTGATCTGAGTCTGGCTGTTGGCCTATGCGCACTAACCAGCTGCGTGGGAACAGTTATGGGCACTCGACGTCGTGGTATCAGCCGAAGCCTTCTTGACGTCAGCAACTTAGCGGCACGCGCCGGATTGAACTGGAACGCCTACTCTGGTATTAGGAGAGGCTAGGTCTGCTTACCGGCTACCCTCGCATCGTGTAGGTGTGCATTGGGCAATGGGCCCAGACCCCTCTGCGCTTAGGACTTAGACCGGCGTACTGGCCTCTCTATTGTGCTTAGGTAGGGCTGCGACGTGTTGATCTTCTGAGGCCGGGCATGACCCAGGAAAGTGTGTCCGGCCAAATGGGATCGAGCGTGCTGGGTTATGTGGTGCACCCCTGTAGGGAAGTTAATCTATTCGGATAGCCGTTTCCCTCGGTAAAAGGAATACACGGAGTTGTATTCCGACCTCATGACAACTAGAACCAGATACTTGATAAAACACACCCAGACGAGTTCCAGATATAACTCGGTGGTTGCTCTCTCACAGGGTGATGTGCGGGAGGATCGCCGAGTAGGATCATGCTATACGATGTTACTTGGTGAACTTACCATCTATTCTCTTCTACTGCTGCAAGATGGAGGCTGCCAGAAGTGTAGTCTTCGATTGGATTAGCTATCCCCCTCTTATTCTGGCTTTCTGCAGTTCAGTCCACAGATACAAACCATATCATTGTTACCATTGCATATGTAGTATAGATCCTTGCTTGCGAGTACCTTGGATGAGTACTCACGGTTGATTTGCTCCCCCCTTTTCCCCCTTTTGTTCCTTCTTCTCAGATGATGCAACCAGATGGTGGAGCCCAGGAGCCAGAGGCCACCTACGACGACTCCTACTACACCGGAGGCGCCTGCTACTACGTACAGTCTGCGACGATGACCAGGAGTAGTTTAGGAGGATCCCAGGCAGGAGGCCTGCTCCTCTTTCGATCTGTATCCCAGTTTGTGCTAGCCATCTTATGGCAACTTGTTTAACTTTATGTCTATACTCAGATATGTGTTGCTTCCGCTGACTCGTCTATGATCGAGCACTTGTATTCGAGCCCTCGAGGCCCCTGGCTTGTAATATGAAGCTTGTATGACCTATCTTACTTTTAGAGTTGTGTTGTGATACCTACCAGTGAGTCCCTGATATTGGTCGTACACATTTGCGTGCATGATTAGTGTACGGACAAATCGGGGGCGTCACAAGTTGGTATCAGTGCCGACTGCCTGTAGGAATCCCCCTTCCATACTCCTTGGCCGAAGTCGAGTATAGATATTGCAAAACTTTTACTAACATGGCTGTGTTGCTTACGGGCCCACGTCACCATTTGGGTGGTACTAGGTTATTTTACTCCTCGATCTTTACTCCAGGACTCTGAACACTCTCCTATTTTGGGTAAAACGATTTTTACTAACTCTAACATTAGGATCCCGAGACCCCCTCACCCCAAACTTGGATAAGCCATAGTTATTGCTTAGAATAATATTTTGCATAAATCCCCACACTGTCATTTGACTCCTTTGAAACGCCTTTGTTTTCAAATGGAACCCACGAGGCAGGTCGTGTGCCACACGCAGGCCCTTGGAGCCTCGGGATCACCTACTGTGCTAGCTGAGATGATGACCTATCTGGGTTATCGCTGGTACCCTGAGTATACCGTGTACGAGCAGTACCAGGACTTTAACCAGGAGCAGTATCATGCCATCGTCCGCCTCTACTCTCGTGTAGAGGACTCCTCGACTGTGCTGCACACCGCTCATGGTGTTGGAGTGACCATCGATATGGCAGTTCACGATGCTTCTTACGCTGCTCTGACACGCCTTCGTGGAGAGTATCGGGCGTTGGACACTTCCCCTTTCAGGCACGTTGCTATCGCCTCCGATGATGGAGCGGCGGGATACTACACTGCTGCCTACAACACTATCACCCAAGAGCCCTTCCATCATCACAACCTTGTTCTGCATGCTGATGGGATGGATCGAGCTAACCGAGCTCTTCGCCACGAGTTGTACACCACCCGTCAACACATGTACCGCGCCTTGACGCTGTTGCACCCCTTTGTCCTATCTAGACAGCTGCTGCCTACTGCGATCTACCCAGCTAGGACAGAGATGCCTCCTGGTGTCTGTTGGCCAGATGTGGGAGGTTACACTCCCGCACTTGGTCCTCTGTTGCCACCTGGACGTCGGGTTCTGCACCAGAGTATCCACGGCCGCCAGTTTGCTGGCGTGGAGGACTTTTTGTTGCAGCACTGCCTGCAATCAAACTACCTTTACCTCCATAGTTCCGCTTGGGACTGATGTAGTCTTACTTATTAGTATTAGATGCATTCGTCGCGAGCCTATGTGCCGCCTATGATGTCCTTAGTCTATGTACTGAACTATGTGTACTGAACTCTATGCATGCGCCCTTTTGTAATATATGCCGACTACTATGTGGTATTTTACGTGCTCTTTTCATTATGCATGTTTCATTCATGAATGATTCTTGTGTTTGCAAATTTCTCAATGCTGAACTACCCCTGTTATATATTAGCAGGATTGTTAGACCAGCTGGCTGTGGTCGTGGTGGCAACGCCCCACCACCGCCCGAATACATGGCCGATATGATCCAACAGTTTGAGCTGATTCGCCAGTTCATGGAGACTGTCATGGCTCAGTTCCCTCGCTCCAACATGGATCAACAGCATGGCGCAGTAACACCGAATGACTTTGCTCGCCTCAACCCATCCGTCTACCGAAGTTCAACTCAGCCTCTTGATGCTGATGACTGGCTCCGTGACATTGCCTTTGAACTGGAGTCTACTGGAGTTGCCGCTGCCAACTATGTCACCTTTGCGGCATACTACCTGAAGGGTCCCGCTGCTCAATGGTGGGATAGCCACAGGCGTACACTGCCTACTGGAACAATCATCACTTGGCCGGAATTCCAAGCTGCCTTTCGTGCCCGCTTCATTCCTAAGTGAATCATGGATAGGAAGAAGCGTGAGTTCCGCAACCTCACCCAGGGCAACAAGACTGTGGATGCTTATCAGCGGGAGTTTCTAGACTTATCCCGCTATGCTGAAGAAGACATTGCCACTGATGCTCGTAGACAGGAAAAGTTCCGAGACGGACTTCATGCTGACATCAAGCTCGCACTCCTTGTGCATGACTTTGGAGATTTCGTCACCTTTGTGAACAAAGCCATCCAGGTTGAAACTGGTCTGCACGAACACCAGAGCACTCTCAGGCGCAACCGTGAATCGGGCTCATCCTCGGGCCCTCCCTCACAGAAGCATAGAGTCTGGATCCCCAACAGTGTGTACCGTCCAGCTGCACCTGCTCCAAGGCAGTCCTATGCTGCACCTCGTCTGCCTCCACCACCTAGGCAGCCAAGACTTCGAGCTGCACCACTCCCAGCTCCTGCTTCTGCTCCCAATGATGGTACGTGCTTCAGGTGTGGCCATCCAGGTCACCGCGCTAAGTATTGCACTCAGAACAAGAACCAACTGGCACTTCCGGCAACTGGCCATGGAGAAAATCAGTCCCGCAACAACAATGCCAGGCCTTATGGCCGTGTTCATGCCAACCACGTTGATCTCAATGAAGCTCAAGACCAACCTGCTACTGTGATGGGTACTCTCCTTGTTAATTCAGTACCTGCATCCGTTTTATTTGATTCAGGAGCATCGCATTCATTCATATCAGAAGATTTTGCATACAAGCATGGCATTAGAAGTGAGGGCATGAAAACTTCGGTATTAGTACACACCCCTGTGGGCCAATGTCGAACCTCCATGGTTTGCCACGACGTCCTCGTTGAAATCGATGGACTAGAATTCTATGCCTCTCCCATCGTACTGGGGTCTTGTAACATTGACCTCATCCTGGGAATGGATTAGCTGAAAGCGCATACCGCTTCAATCGCTTGCGGCACAAAAACCGTCCATCTATTACACCCTTCTAATGAGATAGTAAGCTCTCAAGCTTGTCTAGTTCAAAATGTTGAAGCACGTCTTTATGCATTGAATGCATTGAATGCTTCACCACTCGAGGGCATTGAAAACATTCCCGTCGTACGCAACTTCCAAGACATCTTTCCTGAAGAACTTCCAGGGATTCCCCCTGCTAGAGCTGTCGAGTTCATCATCGACTTGAAACCAGGCACCACTCCTATAGCTAAACAACCCTACAAGATGCCGCCTCATGAACTCATTGAGCTTAAGGAGGAAATTGACAAATCTCTTGCTAGTGGTTTCATTCGCCCGAGTTGCTCTCCTTGGGGAGCACTTCCCTCTTTGTCAGGAAGATGGATGGGACAAACCGATTGGTCCAAGATTACCGTCCTATCAACCAAGCAACTATTCAGAACAAATATCCGCTTCCTCGGATCAATGATCTGTATGATCAACTGGCTGGTTCATCAGTGTTCTCTAAACTCGACTTGAGGTTGGGTTACCACCAGATCTGTGTTCGTGAAGAGGATATTCCAAAGACCGCCTTCGTGACTCGATATGGTTCATTCGAGTACACTGTCATGTCATTCGGCTTGACAAATGCTCCAGCTACCTTCTCTCGTCTGATGAACTATATATTCATGGAATACCTCGACAAATTTTTCGTGGTATATCTAGATGATATCCTTGTATTTTCCAAGAATAAGGAAGAGCATGCTTAACATCTTCGCCTTGTACTGGAAAAGCTTCGAGAGCATGAACTTTATGCTAAATTTTCCAAGTGGGAGTTCTGGCTTCCTGAAGTAACCTACCTTGGGCACGTCATCTCCAAGGATGGTATTGTCGTCAACCCTGAACGAGTTCAGGCCATTCTCGATTGGACTCCTTCAAAGAATGTCAAGCAAGTCAGAAGATTTCTCGGTCTCGCCAGCTATTGCCGTCGATTCGTCGAGAACTTCTCCAAGATCGCCAAGACTCTGACTGGTCTACTTCACAAAGGCATCAAGTTCAAGTGGGCAGACAAATGTCAGGAAAGGTTTCATGCGCTCAAGGACAAGCTGACTTCTGCCCCAGTGCTTGTTCCACCTGATACTAAGAAGGACTTCATCATCTACTGCGACGCTTCCCGTCAAGGATTAGGCTGTGTCCTAATGCAAGAGCGTAGAGTAATTGCTTATGCCTCTCGTCAATTGCGCCCTCATGAAGATAACTACCTAGTTCATGACCTTGAGCTAGCTGCTGTCATATATGCTCTTAAACAGTGGCGACATTAGCTTCTCGGTAATCGTTGCGAGATATTCACCGACCACCAAAGTCCGAAGTACTTGTTTACTCAACCAGACCTGAACCTCCGTCAACAGAGATGGATGGAGACCATAGTAGATTTCGACATGGGTATTTCCTATACCCCGGGCAAGGCCAATGTGATGGCTGATGCCTTAAGCCGCAAGTTATATTGCAACCACCTCCATGTTCACAAGGTTCAAACCTCGCTTGTTGAAGAATTCAGAAAGTTGAACCTCCATATTGTTCCTACAGGAGCACTCGCTCCCCCTCCTCCAAAATTCCAGAAGATGAATCTTCGTGTTGTTTCCCAGGGTTCCCTTAATACCCTGGCTGTCGTACCCGATCTCATGAGCAGTATCAAGAATAGTCAGCATTATGACTCTGAAGTCGATCAGATTAAACACTATCTCGCAGAAGGAAAGGCCTCATTCTTCACTATTGCTGATGATGGCGCCTTGTACTTCAAAGGCCGCCTAGTGGTTCCGAGTAAGAGTGAAAACTGGGATATGACTCCAAGGGTTATGAAAGAAGCTCATGATACACCTTTGTCTATTCATCCCGGTAGTACCAAGATGTACCAAGACATTCGTCAGAGATTCTGGTGGTCTAATATGAAGCAAGACATTGCTCGTTATGTTGCTGAGTCTAATGTTTGCCGTTGTATCAAAGCAGAACATCAAAGGCCTGCTAGAACCTTGCCACCTATCTCTATTCCTGAATGGAAATGGGACCATGTTGAAATGGACTTCATCACTGGATTTCCCAAATCGCAGAAAGGTAATGATGCAATTCTTGTCGTCATTGACCGGCTTTCTAAAGTTGCACATTTTTTGGCAGTCAAAGAAACGATTACTGCTAGTCAGCTGGCAACTCTCTACATGTCGAAAATTGTTTCCCTTCACGGTATTCCACTAGTTATCAGTTCAGACCATGGCAGTTTATTCACTTCAAGATTCTGGGCAAGTTTCCAAGAAGCTATGGGAACATGATAACCCACAAGTGTAGGGGATCAGCTGTAGCCTCTTTTGATAAGTAAGAGTGTCGAACCCAACGAGGAGCTAAAGGCAGAACAAATATTCCCTCAAGTTCTATCGACCACCGATACAACTCTACGGACGCTTGACGTTTACTTTACCTAGAACAAGTATAAAACTAGAAGTAGTTTGTAGTTTTTGTGGGATAGGTTTGCAAGAATATAATAAGCATGTAAATATAAACTAGGGGCCCGATAAATAAACAATAAAGCTAATGATAGCGAGTGTGGAAATGTGGTGGTAGGAGTTGTGAAATTGCCCCTAAGCAATTGACTACGTTACTAGAACGATAGCAAGTTTTATGTGGGAGAGGCCTCTGCTAGCATGTCATCCCTTACTTGGAATTATATGCACTTATGATTGGAACTATTAGCAAGCATCCGCAACTACTAACGTTCATTAAGGTAAAACCCAACCATAGCATTAAGACATATTGGTCCCCCTTCAATCCCGTATGCATCAATTTCTACGAAGGTTGAAGTTTCTGTCACTCTTGCCCTCCAATACGTAGTCCTATCAACATACAACTAACCCTATGGTGTGATCCACGCGCGCGCTCATATGACGGGCACCAAAGGACAGCAACATAACCACAAGCAATTTAAATCAATCATAGCAATTCACCAATCACCGATAGGGCAACGATAATCTACTCAGACATCATAGGATGGCAGCACATCATTGGATAATAATATGAAGCATAAAGCATCATGTTCAAGTAGAGGGTACAGCGGGTTGCGGGAGAGTGGGCTGATGTAGATAGATCAGGGAAGGCGATGGAGGTGTTGGTGAAGATGACGGAGGTGTTAGTGTAGATCGTCGTCACACGATGATGGCCCCGGTGGCACCGGAAGCGAGGGGGAGAGAGCCCCCCTCCTTCTTCTTCTTACTTGACCTTCTCCCTAGGTGGGAGAATGGTTTACCCTCTGGTCCATGGCATCCATGGAGGCGGAGGGGCGAGAGCCCCTCCGAGATTGGATCTGTCTCTCTGCCTCTCTCTGTTTCTGCGTTCCTAGACTATGTCCCTTCACCGTTTCTTATATTCCCGGAGATCCGTAACTCCGATTGGGCTGATTTTTTGACATGATTTTTATCCGAATATTAGCTTTCTTGCGGCGAAAGAAGTTCATCAACCGCCTTACAGTGTGGCCACGATCGCCTAGGGCGCACCCCCTGCCTCGTGGCCCAATCCGGCATCGTCTCGTGTTGGTTCCGCTTCCCAAAATTCACATATATTCCAAAAAAAATCTCCGTCGGTTTTTATTTCGTTTGGACTCTGTTTGATATGGATATTCTGCAAAACAAAAAACAAGCAACATAAAGGAACTGGCACTGGGCACTGGATCAATAAGTTAGTCCCAAAAAATAGTATAAAAAGTTACCAAAAGTATATGAAAGTTGTAGAATATTGGCATGGAACAATAAAAAATTATAGATACGACAAAGACGTAAGAGCATCCCAAGCTTAATTCCTGCTCGTCCTCGAGTAGGTAAATGATAAAAAAGATAATTTTTTATGTGGAATGCTACCTAGCATAATCTTGATCATGTAATCTAATCATGGCATGAATATTTAGACACGAGTGATTCAAAGCAATAGTCTATCATTTGACATTAGGACAATAATACTTCAAGCATACTAATAAAGCAATCATGTCTCTTCAAAATAACATGACCAAAGAAAGTTATCCCTACAAAATCATATGGTCTGGCTATGCTCCATCTTCACCACACAAAGTATTTAAATCATGCACAACCCCGGTTTTAGCCAAGCAATTGTTTCATAATTTAGTATTCTCACTCTTTTTGAACTTTCACGCAATCCATGAGCGTGAGCCATGGACATAGCACTATGGGTGGAATAGAAGGTGGTGATAGACGAAAGGTGGGAGAAAGTCTCACATCAACTAGGCAAAATCAATGGACTATGGGATGTCCATCAATCGATATCAATGTGAGTGAGTAGGGATTGCCATGTAACGGATGCACTAGAGCTATAAGTGTATGAAAGCTCAAAAAGAAAACTAGCGGGTGTGCATCAACTTGCTTGCTCATGAAGACCTAGGGCATTTGAGGAAGCCCGTCGTTGGAATATACAAGCCAAGTTCTATAATGAAAATTCCCACTAGTATATGGAAGTGACAAAACAAGAAACTCTCTATTATGAAGATCATGGTGCTACTTTGGAGCACAAGTGTGGAAAAGGATAGTAGCATTCCCCCTTCTCTATTTTCTCTCATTTTTTTGGAGGTGCTTTTTTTAGCCCCTCTCTATTTTTTTTAGTTTTTTTAGGCCATCTTTTTTTATTTGGCCTTTCCTCACATGGGACAATGCTATAATAGTGAAGATCATCACACTTTTATTTACTTACAACTCAAAGATTACAACTCGAAGCTAGAACGAAAAATGACTCTATGTGAATGCCTACGGCGGTGTACCGGGATGTGCAATGATCTAGCATAGCAATGATATCAAAAAACGGACAAGCCATGGAAACATCATGCTAGCAATCTTACGATCATGCAAGGCAATATGACAATGATGATGCTTGTCATAATAAACGAAACAGTGGAGTTACATGGCAATATATCTCGGAATGGCTATGGAAATGCCATAATAGGTAGGTATGGTGGTTGTTTTTAGGAATGTATATGGTGGGTGTATGGTACCGACGAAAGTTGTGCGGTACAAGAGAGGCTAGCAATGGTGGAAGGGTGAGAGTGCGTATAATCCATGGACTCAACATTAGTCATAAAGAACTCACAAACTTATTGCAAACATTTATTAGCCATCTAAACGAAGTACTACACGCATGCTCCTAGGGGGGTGGTTGGTAGGAGTTAACCATCGCGCGCCCCGACCTCCACACAAAGGATGACACTCAATAAATAAATCATGCTCCAACTTCGTCACATAACGATTCACCATACGTGCATGCTCCGGGAGTCACAAACCTCAACACAAGTATTTCTACAATCCACAACTACCCACTAGCATGACTCTAATATCACCATCTTTGTATCACAAAACTATTGCAAGGAATCAAACATATCATATTCAGCGATCTACAAGTTTATGTAGGATTTTATGACTAACCATGTGAATGACCAATTCCTATCAACTCTCTAAATAGATATAAGTGATGCAAGAGAGTTTTAATTCTTTCTACAAAATTTATGCCCACGCTCTAACAATTATCAGTGAAGCAAAAGAGCATTCTACATATGGCGGTTTTCTATGTGAAGAGAAACAGGCAATCCGAACTTCAAATGATATAAGTGAAGCACATGAAGCATTCTATAAAGCCATACTCAAAAGATATAAGTGAAGTGCAAAGATCATTCTATAAATAAACCAAGGACTATCTCATACCAGCATGCTGCATAAAAGAAAAGGTGAAAACTAAATGCAAAAGACGCTCCAAGATCTGCACATCTCACATGAATGAAACGAATCCGAAAACATACCGATACTTGTTGAAGAAAGATGGGATGCCTTCCGGGGCATCCCCAAGCTTAGACGCTTGAGTCTCCTTGAATATTTACTTGGGGTGCCTTGGGAAAACCCATGCTTGAGCTCTTTCCTCTCCTTCTTCTCCTCACATCGAGACCTCCTCGATCTTCAAACACTTCATCCACACAAAACTTCAACAGAAAACCCGGTAAGATCCGTTAGTATAATAAAGCAAATCACTACTCTAAGTACTGTTGCAAACCAATTCATATTTTCTTTTTTCATTGTAGCTACTGTAATATAACTTTTCCATGGCTTAATCCACTGATAGAAATTGATAGTTTCATGAAAACAAGCAAACTATGCATAAAAAACAGAATCTGTCTAAAACAGAACAGTCTGTAATAATCTAAACATTCACCATACTTCTGATACATGAAAAAATGTTCCAAAATTATGAAAAATCAACAATTTTCATAGAAAGACAGTGCAAAAAATTTCAGAACCATTTGACGTTCCAGGAAAAAAATGTAAAATCGTGCTCTACAGCCAAAGTTTCTGTCCTGCACAACAAGCATTGTAAACATCCTAAAGGCAAACCTTGGCACATTATTTTTATAATACAATGGAATTGTACAAGGGGATAATTATTTTTGTTGAAAAGTTTCTGTAATTAAGATTCACAAAGTTTCCATGGGCATGAACAAAGTTCAAGGACGTCCCCCACTTTCACAATGCTTGTCTATATCACTTTCACTTTTATTTTTGAAAAAGTTTTGGGTTCCCCTCTTTTTTTTTAAACTTTATAAAAGCACACATCAGAAATAAATGACTCTCTAAAACTTCCGGGTTGTCTCCCTGGCAGCACTTTCTTTAAAGCCATCAAGCTAGGCATATAGTGCTCAAGTAATGGATCCACCCGGATCCCAAGGTATATCAAAGCCAATTTTAATTAGCAATGATTTAGCATTTAGTAGTGAGCACAAAGTGATATGTGTCATGAAACAACGAAGTCTAACTCTCTTCCTATGCATAGGCATGTCATACAAGAACAATTCATGCACATCAAGTAAAGGCCAATGCATAGTATAAGCAGTTTCTTTCAATTTTATCGCGTTGGAAACATAGAGAGGCGGAGATGTAGTTCCTATCTCATAATAATTGCAAGTAGGAGCAGCAAGCACATGCATATTATACTCATCAAAATCATCATGTGTAACAGAAAAAGGCAACCCATCAATATAATCCTTAATAAGTGCAAACTTCTCCGATATAGTGTAGTTTGGAGAATTCAGAAAGATAATAGGACTATCATGCGTGGGTGCAATAGCAACAATCTCATGTTTATCATAAGGAACTATAGCAAGTTCATCTCCATAAGCATAATTCATATTGGCATCTTGGCCACAAGCATAGAAAGCATAATCAAAAAGGGATATTTCAAAAGTATCAATGGGATCATAACAATCATCATAGCATTCATCCTTCGGTAAGCTCGAAGGGATATTAAAGAATGTGTGAGTTGAAGAGTTACTCTCATTAAAAGGTGGGCACGGGTAGCTAATCCGCTCATCCTCCTTTTGTTCTTCGTTCTCCTCCTCATATTTTTCATCCAATGAGCCCACAACGTCATTGATTTCTTCTTCCATAGACTCCTGCAAAATTTTAGTCCCTTCTTGCACAGTGGAGACCTTCTCAATAAACGCATCAATATTGGAGTTATATTCATAATTCAAATAGCAATACTTCAATATAGAAAGATTTTCAGGCCTAGAAACATCACCATCAAAAGCATCATTGTTTTTAAACAGATATTCAATTTCATAAGTAGCCATAAAAGCAACAAATTCTTCTATTTGTTCCACATCATAATAATCATATATACCATTAGCATAAGAAGCTAATGTTTCATTATCATTAAATTTGCATGAAAAGGGAAGGTGTGGAGCCTTCATCCTTGAGCAATAAGTATAATCATATCTCAAGCATAGTTGCCCAGCATACCAACGCAACATATAAATTTGATCCCATAATAGTTTCCCTTTTTGTGTCAAGCGATAATCCGTAAAGTATTCACGTTGATCCAACGTTACTCCCATTATATAGTTGAATGGGGTTTTCTCAGGATTATCAAAGTAGTACATAATATCTTTCACATACTGAGCATCGAGGGTTTTAGGAGGTTCCCCTTCTCCATGAGTAGCAAGTACACCTAAGTTTTTTTGGTATTTTGTGTTCCATATCCATAACTAAAGATAGAGAACAACTTAGAACAGCAAATAAAATCTACTTAGTGATAAAGCAAACAAGCACACACGAGAATATTCACCCCACGCTATTGCTCCCCAGCAACGGCGCCAGAAAAAGGTCTTGATAACCCGCAAGTGTTGGGGATCAGTTGTAGCCTCTTTCGGTAAGTAAGAGTGTCGAACCCAACAAGGAGCTAAAGACAGAACAAATATTCCCTCAAGTTCTATCGACCACCGATACAACTCTACGCACACTTGACGTTTACTTTACCTAGAACAAGTATAAAACTAGAAGTAGTTTGCAGTTTTTGTGGGATAGGTTTGCAAGAATATAATGTGCACGTAAATATAAACTAGGGGCTGTTAAGATAAAGAAACAATAAAGTTAATGATAGCGAGTGTGGAAAAGTGGTGGTAGGAGTTGCAAAATAGCCCCTAAGCAATTGACTATGTTACTAGACCAATAGCAAGTTTTATGTGGGAGAGGCCTCTGCTAGCATGGCATCCCTTACTTGTAATTCTATGCACTTGTGATTAGAACTATTAGCAAGCATCCGCAACTACTAATGTTCATTAAGGTAAAACCCAACCATAGCATTAAGATATATTGGTCCCCCTTCAATCCCGTATGCATCAATTTCTACGCTAGGTTGAAGTTTCTGTCACTCTTGCCCTCCAATACGTAGTCCTATCAACATACAACTAACCCTATGGTGTGATCCACACGCGCGCTCATATGATGGGCACCAAAGGACAGCAACATAACCACAAGCAATTTAAATCAATCATAGGATGGCAACACATCATTGGATAATAATATGAAGCATAAAGCACCTTGTTCAAGTAGAGGGTACAGCGGGTTACGGGAGAGTGGACCGTTGTAGATAGATGGGGGAAGGTGATGGAGGTGTTGGTGAAGATGACGGAGGTGTTGGTGTAGATCGCCGTCACACGATGATGGCCCCGGTGGCACCGGAAGCGAGGGGGAGAGAGCCCCCCTCCTTCTTCTTATTCCTTGACCTTCTCCCTAGGTGGGAGAAGGGTTTCCCATCTAGTCCATGGCCTCCATGTTCGCGGAGGGGCGAGAGCCCCTCCGAGATTGGACCTGTCTCTCTGTCTCTCTCTATTTTTGCGTTCCCAGATCTATCCCATCACCGTTTCTTATATTCCCGGAGATCCGTAACTCCGATTGGGCTGATTTTTTGACACGATTTTTATCTGGATATTATCTTTCTTGCGGCAAAAGAAGGGCATCAACGCCTTACGGTGTTGCCACGATGGCCCAGGGCGCGCCCCCTCCCTTGTGTCCCACTCGGGCATCGTCTCGTGTTGCTTCTGCTTCCCAAAATTCGCATATATTTCAAAAAAATCTCCATCCGTTTTTATTCCGTTTGGACTCCGTTTGATATGGATATTCTGCGAAACAAAAAACATGCAACATACCGGAGCGGGCACTGGGCACTGGATCAATATGTTAGTCCCAAAAAATAGTATAAAAAGTTGCTTAAAGTATATGAAAGTTGTAGGATATTGGCATGGAACAATCAAAAATTATAGATACGACGGAGACGTATCAGAACACATCTGTCATTCAGTACTGCCTTTCATCCTCAGTCGCAAGGGCAAGTTGAACGCGTCAACCAAGTTCTCGAAGACATGCTTCGAGCTTGTGTAATTTCCTTCCGCAAGAAATGGGAGGAATCTCTCCCGTATGCTGAGTTCTCTTATAATAATTGCTATCAAGCTAGTCTGAAGATGGCTCCCTTCGAAGTGTTATATGGACGAAATTGTCGAACCCCTCTGAACTGGTCAGAAACTAGGGAACGTTCACTCTTCGGTTCGGATATTATTCAACACGCTTAAGAGCAAGTCCGCGTCATCCGCGAGAATCTGAAGACTGCTCAGTCACGTCAGAAAAGTCAGTAGACCGTCATCATCAGGACATGGTCTATCAACCTGGCGAAAAAGCTTATCTTCGAGTTACACCAATGAAGAGTGCTCACCGCTTCGGGATCAAGGGCAAATTAGCTCCTCGCTATATTGTTCCATTCACTCTTCTTGGAAGGCGTGGAAAGGTGGCATATCAACTGGAGCTGCCATCGAACCTTTCTCAGGTTCACGATGTGTTCCACATGTCTCAACTCCGCCGTTGCTTCAAGGACCCAGTCTGAGCAGTGGATCACGAAGTGCTCGAGTTGCAACAGGACCTCTCCTATAAAGAGCATCTGGTCCGAATTCTCGACCAAGCTAAACGTAGCACACGTCAGAAGGTGATCAAGTTCCTCAAAGTCCGGTGGTCGCATCACTCTGAAGACGAAGCCACTTGGGAACGTGAGGATCGTCTTCGCAATGAATACCCCGCACTGTTTCCGTCTACCTCCTAAATCTCGGGACGAGATTTCTTGTAGTGGAGGAGAATTGTAATGCCCGGATAATTAGGCTACAGTAAAACTTCGCTAATGACGCCACGTCGTCCTGTTTACTGTTGATATTTGCGTGTTATTTCAAAACACTCTAAATTCAAATTTAAATTTAGCAAACAGTCAAAGTTGTCAAAACATTAAAACAAAAATGTTCGGTGTGTGACAAATATTTCTATGGTAATTATAGTGAAGAAAACATAATTTTACAAAGTGCATAAGTGCTTTAAACTAAATAAAACAGAAAAGGGAAATAAATAAAAGAAAAGAAAAACTACTAAACAAAAACAAAATAAAAGGAAAAGGCCCCCGGCCCAACTAGGCCAGACGGCCCAGCCGACCAGCCCAAC
>LR738711.1:268309784-268326790 GCA_902687465.1 Secale cereale | reverse complement strand
ACAGCCCCCGGTGAGGCCTCGGCCTCCTCTCCTCCTCTCCCCCTACCGCCTCCCTACCGCAGTCATCGCGCCCACCCACGCGCCAGTCGCCGCACCGGCCACGCCCGCTCGCCTGCTCATGCGCGCGCGCCACGCCCCCTCTCTCGCCCGCGATCCCGCCGCTCTATCACGCCGCCGCCGTCCCGCCACAGCCCGTCGTCCTGCGCCAGTACTCGCGGCCTCGCGCGGCCCCACGACACACGCGCGCGCACCACCTTGCTCCGCCAGCTGCCCTGCCGTGCTTGCTCCCCACAACTGCCGGTCTCCTCGGCCGCTCACCTCCGCCCGACTGGCCGCGTCGGCTCGCCCCGCCGCCGATGCCCTCCCGCCTCCTCTGCCTCGCCTGGAGCTGCCGCTCCTACTGCTCAGGCGCCGCCGCGCCCCGCATGCGTGAAGCCCCGGCGCCCCTGCTGCGCCCCCCTTGCCCCGCCGGCCGACGCGCCTGC
The DNA here is from genome assembly GCA_902687465.1 of Secale cereale. Taxonomy (NCBI): domain Eukaryota; kingdom Viridiplantae; phylum Streptophyta; class Magnoliopsida; order Poales; family Poaceae; genus Secale; species Secale cereale. Next base: position 268,326,305 of record LR738711.1, on the reverse strand, counting down.
TCGCCGGAGCCTTGGCACCCCTCGCCTCGCGCTTGGATTCGCCCGTTCGGCGCCCAGCGCTCAAACCCGTTAGCCCGACCCGCCAGGCCCCCCATGGCCTATGACAGGGGGCCCCACTGCCCCAGGACGAAAAAAAGGCTTTAAAAAGTATGAAAAAGAATATATATATATATATATATATATATATATATATAATAATAATAATAATTAGAATAATTAAAATATAATGAATTAATTAATTAAAGAATTAATTAATTTAATTAACCGTAATTAGTTTAACTAAATCACTAGTTAACCTAACTAAACTGTTAGTTAATTAGGCAGTCAATGACATGCGGGACCCGCACGTCAGTTTGACCAGTCAACACCCCTGTTGACTGCTGACGTCTGACGTCAGCATACACTATTCTGGATAATGTTGATTTATTTAATAATTAATAAATTAGAAAATGATTTAAAACATTAAAAAACAATATAAAATAATCCGTAACTCTGATGAAAATACTTTATATATGAAAGTTGCTCAGAATTTCGAGACGAATCCGAATACGCAGACTATTCATCAACCACATGTCCCTAGCATACTGAACCTGCAACTTTCCCCCTCCGTTTCATCCGCCCGAAAACGCGAAACACCGGGAATACTTTCCTGGATGTTTCCCCCCTTTGCCAGTATCACCCGGTACTACGTTAGGACACACCTAGCACCGTTACATGTCATGTCATGCATCGTCATGCATCTGTTTGCATTGTATTTATTGTTTCTTCCCGCTCTTCTCTCGGGTAGACTACGAGACCGACGATGCTGCTGCCCCGATCAACCACGGTGTTGACTACCCCACCTTCGCTGCCGAGCTTCTTGGCAAGCCCCCCCCCCTTGATCAACCTGATATCGCGTATTCTTCTCTCTACTGCTTGCCTTAGAGTAGTGTAGCATGTTACTGCTTTCGATAATCCTATTCTGCTACATAGCCTGTCATTGTTGCTACAACTGTTGATACCTTTACCTGCAATCCTACATGCTTAGTATAGGATGCTAGTATTCCATCAGTGACCCTACACCCTTGTCCATCTGCCCTGCTATTCTATCGGGCCGTGATCACTTGGGTGTGATCACGGGTATATGCTACATACACTTATACATGATATATGTTGTGACTAAAGTCGGGTCGGCTCGTTGAGTACCCGCGGTTGATTCACGGATTGGGGGCTGAAAGGACATACTTTCCCGACGGCCCTCTGTGTGGATCTTTTTGGCAGAGCGACATGGCAGGTTGAGACACCTAGGAGACATGTGGGCCTGGCCCTGGTCGTTGTCCGCGGTTATTTCATAATAACACGCTTAACGAGTTTGGATATTTGATCTGAGTCTGGCCGTTGGCCTATACGCACTAACCAGCTGCGTGGGAACAGTTATGGGCACTCGACGTCGTGGTATCATCCGAAGCCTTCTTGACGTCAGCGACCTAGCGGCGCTCATCGGATTGGACTGGAACGCTTATTCTGGTATTAGGAGAGGCTAGGTCTGCTTAGCGGCTGCCCGCGGAACGTGCATGTGTGCATTGGGCGATCGGCCCCTATGCGCTTAGGACTTAGACCGGCGTGCTAACCTCTCTGTTGTGCTTAGGTAGGGCTGCGACGTGTTGACCTTCCGAGGCCGGGCATGACCCAGGAAAGTGCGTCCGGCCAAATGGGATCGAGCGTGCTGGGTTATCTGGTGCACCCCTGCAAGGTAGTTAATCTATTCGAATAGCTGTGTCCCTCGGTAAAAGGACGACCTAGAGTTGTATTCCGACCTCATGACAACTAGAACCAGATACTTGATAAAATCCACCCAGATGAGTTCCAGATATAACTCGGTTGTTGCTCTCTCATAGGATGATGTGCGAGAGGATCGCCGAGTAGGATTATGCTATACGATGTTACTTGGTGAACTTACCATCTATTCTCTTCTACTGCTGCAAGATGGAGGCTGCCAGAAGCGTAGTCTTCGATTGGATAGCTATCCCCTTCTTATTCTCGCTTTCTGTAGTTCAGTCCACATATACTACCCATATCATTGTTACCATTGCATATGTAGTATAGATCCTTGCTTAGGAGTACTTTGGATGAGTACTCATGGTTGCTTTGCTCCCCTTTTCCCCCTTCTGTTCCTTCTTCTTGGATGATGCAACCAGATGGTGGAGCCCAGGAGCCAGACGCCACCTACGACGACTCCTACTACACCGGAGGCGCCTACTACTACGTGAAGTCTGCCGACGACGACCAAGAGTAGTTTAGGAGGATCCAAGGCAGGAGGCATGCTCCTCTTTCGATCTATATCCCAGTTTGTGCTAACCATCTTAAGGCAACTTGTTTAACTGTATGTCTGTACTCGGATATTTGTTGCTTCCGCTGACTCTTCTATGATCAAGCACTTGTATTCGAGCCCTCGAGGCCCCCGGCTTGTAATATGAAGCTTGTATGACTTATTTTACTTTTAGAGTTGCGTTCTGATATCTACCAGTGAGTCCCTGATCTTGGTCGTACACATTTGCGTGCATGATTAGTGTACAGACAAATCGGGGGCGTCACAAGTACCAAAAGCTGTGTTGTGTGCACGGGCACACTCCCGCTCGACGTGTATGCATAGATTGATTCGACATTGGCAGGCGGTTTCTCAATTGCCCCTTAGAGTTTAGTGCTAATTAAGTTCATCATTTTACTTTAGTTAATGCCACCGCTCATCCAGAATACTACTCCCTCCATTCCTTTATCTAAGGTGTATTATTTTCAGCACGTTAACCAAGGCACATAATTATGGACTATTTAGGACGAAATTACCCTTGTATAATTTGTAGATTAGTGGCAAGTATCCAGGCTAGGAAAGAAAGAGATACACGCAATCGGGAGAGAGATAGTTTCCTTTCTTTGTCTACAAGGAGAAATACACACAATCAGGGGAGAGATACTTTCCTTTTTTTGGAGGGCCAAGATTGGAATTACGAGGAATTAGAACAAATGCACCTTACATTGTGGAATTTTATCAAAAAACAAATACACCTTATATAAAGGAACAGAGGGAGTATTTAACATTGGCAGGGATATGAGGCTTGTGCCTTTGTTAACTGGCTGGATGAAGAATGGCATGGCAGGGCTTGGAGTGTTATCACCAAGCTCGCAGAAGATAACGTAAAGATGAAGAAGAAACTGGCTGATCTGGAATGTACAATCAGTACAATGAAGCAAGAAAGAATCAATCACAGGCAACAGATGAAAGCAAGAGACAAGAAGGAACTAGCATGTGTAGTTCTGGTTGTCGCATTAGCCATGTTCTATGCGCTATTTGCAATGATGATTAGAGGTTTTGTTTGACAGTATTGCTAAAGCACATCTAGATGTGCTCTAAGTAATGCACATCTAGATGTGCTCTAAGTAATGCACATCTAGGTCCTATGCCATTGATGTTATGCAAAGATTCATGCAGATATTTTTCTTTGTCTTTTTCTTTTCCTTTCTAGTTTGATTATTACTGGCTTTATCAATAAGAAGAGCTCAATGTAGTGCTTACCAACTATCCTACTACGTTCGTACCAGTACTATTGCATAATCCCAAAACTCGTTCCTTGTTTTAGTCCTTAGAAAGGAAACTAGCCAAATAGCCAATAGGAGTCCCGCACAACCTCGGGAATTTGGAGCGATTGGGTACAAATAATTGCGGTTGATTATATCAGCGGTTAGATAATAGGTCAACCCCCGCTTCAATTGGGAGTTCCTCTTCTCTGCATACCCCGCTTAAGTGTCCACCATCTTCATCGTCCCCAACAGGCCACGCTACACACTGGCACACACTCTGCAGCCATGTCGAGCGATAGCCAAGACGACCGTTCGGCCAGCAGTCTGGCGCCCGATGATAGGTCAACATCGGAATCATTCTGCTTGTCTTCCATGAGTCCGGCGTCGAGCCTAAACCTCGATTATATCCGGTTCATGGAAGGAACGCCGCCTCCGGAGTCATTAGACAACAACCAGTTGGACGAGGAGTCGTCGGAGGACGTAGAAGAGGACGACGATGATGATGACGAGGAAGGTCGAACGAGGAGGAGGAGGACGACGACATCAACAACGATGACGACGACAGCGGTGATGAAAAGCCAACGGTCAGCGGCAAGAAGCGTCCTCACCAAGACGATGTCGCGGGGCCATCCAACAAGAACAACAAGAAAAAGAAGGAATAAATTAAGCAGACTGTATATATCTCTGTTTATCCTATCAATCTCATCGCAGACGGTTAGTAATATGTATTCGAAAGTGATCTTCTACATTATCGCCAACAGGTTGGTTTGTTGAACTGTGTGCCCCGACGACCACACAATTCACCAAAAAAATCGTATGGGCTATCTATAATGATCGCACACAATTCTGATTACCGACATGTTTGCCGGGTATCACACATATCTTGTTATGCCGAATCGTTTGTGTTCACCTCACTCATCGCAAACGGTTCATCGGAGTGAACTATATGTCGTATAACGCACAAACCTTGATCTGCCCATTTCTGTTGTTCTGTCTCATCGCAAATAGTTCGTACAGATCAACCGTATGCCCCTCATCGCACACACAACTATAACCTGAACCATGTTTGATGCATCAGTCATCGCAAAAATTTTACACATTTCTGACGGTTTTCATACAGCACCGTTTGTGATGATTGCAACACACACAGTTCGTCGAAGGGTCTCTGATTGTAGTGTCGCGTTAGAAGCATCCTGCAGTAGTGTCACGCTTCATAATCCTCGCATGAATATCCAAGTCTTTAAGGTCACACCAATTTCCTCACTTTCAAAGTCTTCAAGAAAACCAAAGTCTTCAACTGAAGACATACATTTTTAGGGTTCAACTTTCTTCATAAACATCAAACTCCTCACAGACTTATAGTACATGTGTACACTCACAAACACATTAGTCCCTCAACCTATAAGTCTTCAATACAACCAAATTACTAAGGGGCACTAGATGCACTTACAAAGAGTAACTCTCCAACTCATACATTGTTTAATTTCCCTTCGTGCTTACCGAAGGATGAATGCCATGATCCCTTGGATTCATTTGAAATATCCCTTTTTGATGATGCTTGCTATGCTTGTGGCCAAGATGCCAATATGAATTATGCTTATGGAGATGAACTTGTTATAGTTCCTTATGTTAAGAATGAAATTGTTGCTATTGCACCCACACATGATAGTCCTATTATCATTTTGAATTCTCCCAACTACACTATATCGGACAAGTTTGCTCTTATTAAGGATTATATTGATGGGTTGCATTTTACCACTACGCATGATGATTTTGATGAATATAATATGCATGTGCTTGCTGGTCTTACTTGCAATTATTATCAGAGAGGAACTACATCTCCACCTCTCTATGTTTCCAATAAGATAAAATTGCAAGAAACTATCTATACTATGCATTGTACTTTACTTGATGTGCATGCATTGTTCTTTTATGACATGCCGATGCATAGGAAGAGAGTTAGGCTTCGTCATTGCATGATATATGTTTCTTTGTGCTCACTACTAAATTACAAATCATTGTTTATTAAAATTGGCTTTGATATACCTTGGGATCCAGGTGGATCTATTACTTGAGCACTTTGTGCCTACCTTAATGGCTTTAAAGAAAGTAATGCCAGGGAGACAACCCAGAAGTTTTGGAGAGTCATTTATTTCTAAGTGATTTTATAAAGTTTAAAAACAAAAAAATATAGAGGGGAACTTAAAAAAATTCAAAAAGAAAAATGGAAGTAAGAAAGACGAGCACCGTTGAAGTGGGGGAGCTCCTTGAACTTTGTTCATGCCCATGGAAACTTTGTGAATCTTGAACTACCAAAAATTTTCAACAAAATTAAATATCCCCTTGTATAAATCCATTGTATTATAAAAATAATGTTCCAAGATTTGCCTTTAGGATGATTAGATTGCTTGTTGGTATGTGCGGTGGAATAACACAAACTTTGGCTGTAGTGTGTGCTTTTTATTTTTTTACTCGAACGATAAAAGTTTTTGGATTTTTTACATAGTACTGATATGATTTTTTTTCCAGAATTTTTAGAGTTGCAGAAGTATGGTCAATGTTTAGATTACTACAGTATGTCCTATTTTTGGTAGATTCTGTTTTTGATGCATTGTTTTGCTTGTTTTGATGAAACTATCGATTGTATCGGTGGTATAAGCCATGGAGATGTTTTCATTTTTGCTTCGTTCACGTGATATGTGTAAATCTTGGAGCGTGTTTTGTGTTTAGTTTTCACTTTTATTTTATGCACCATGCTGGTATGAGATAGTCCATGGTTGATTTTGTTGGAAATATGCCCTAGAGGCAATAATAAATTGGTTATTATTATATTTCCTTGTTCACGATAATCGTTTATTATCCATGCTAGAATTGTATTGATAGGAAACTCAGATACATGTATGGATACATAGACAAACACCATGTCCCTAGTGAGCCTCTAGACGACTAGCTCGTTGATCAATAGATGGTTACGGTTTCCTAACCATGGACATTGGATGTCGTTGATAACGGGATCACATCATTAGGAGAATGATGTGATGGACAAGACCCAATCCTAAGCCTAGCACAGATCGTGTAGTTCGTATGCTAAAGCTTTTCTATATGTCAAGTATCTTTTCCTTAGACCATGAGATTGTGCAACTCCCAGATACCGTAGGAATGATTTGGGTGTACCAAACGTCACAACGTAACTGGGTGGCTATAAAGGTGCACAACAGGTATCTCCGAAAGTGTCTGTTGGGTTGGCACGAATCGAGACTGGGATTTGTCACTCCGTATGACGGAGAGGTATCTCTGGGCCCACTCGGTAGGACATCATCATAATGTGCACAATATGTGATCAAGGAGTTGATCACGGGATGATGTGTTACGGAACGAGTAAAGAGACTTGCCGGTAACGAGATTGAGCAAGGTATCGGTATACCGACGATCGAATCTCGGGCAAGTGCTATACCGATAGACAAAGGGAATCGTATACGGGATTGATTGAATCCTTGACATCGTGGTTCATCCGATGAGATCATCGTGGAACATGTGGGAGCCAACATGGGTATCCAGATCCCGCTGTTGATAATTGGCCGGAGAGTTGTCTCGGTCATGTCTACATGGTTCCCGAGCCCGTAGGGTCTACACACTTAAGGTTCGATGACGCTAGGGTTATAGGGAAAGTATGTACGCGGTTACCGAATGTTGTTCGGAGTCCCGGATGAGATCCCGGACGTCACGAGGAGTTCCGGAATGGTCCGGAGGTAAAGATTCATATATGGGAAGTCCTGTTTTGGTCACCGGAAAAGTTTCGGGCGATATCGGTAATGTACTGGGACCACCGGGAGGGTCCCGGGGGTCCACCAGGTGGGGCCACCAGCCCCAGAAGGCTACGTGGGCTAAGTGTGGGAGGGGACCAGCCCCAAGGGGGCTGGTGCGCCCCCCACCAAGTCCCAGGGCGCCTCCAAGAGGGGAGGGGGGCAAACCCTAGAGCAGTTGGGCCCTAGGGCCCAATAGTGGTGCGCCTCCCCCTCTCTCCCCCTTGGCCGCCCCCCTAGATGGGATCTAGGGCTGGCCGCACCCTAGGGGTGGGAAACCCTAAAAGGGGGCGCAGCCCTCCCTTCCCCCTATATATATGTGAGGTTTTAGGGCTGCTAGACACACGAGAACGTCTCCCTCTTGGCGCAGCCCTACCCCTCTCCCTCCTCGTCTCTTGCAGCGCTTGGCGAAGCCCTGCTGGAGTCCCGCGCTCCTCCACCACCACCACGCCGTCGTGCTGCTGTTGGATGGAGTCTTCCCCAACCTCTCCCTCTCTCCTTGCTGGATCAAGGCGTGGGAGACGTCACCGGGCTGCACGTGTGAAGAACGCGGAGGCACCGTCCGTTCGGTGCTAGGATCTTCGGCGATCTGAATCGCGGCGAGTACGACTCCATCAACCGCGTTCTTGAACGCTTCCGCTTAGTGATCTACAAGGGTATGTGGATCCAACTCTCCTCTCGTAGATGCATCTCCTAGATTGATCTTGGTGAACGTAGGAAAATTTTTGTTTCCCATGCGACGTTCCCCAACAGTGGTATCAGAGCCAGGTTCTTGCGTAGATGTTTTCACGAGTAGAACACAAAGGGGTTTGTGGGCGTTGATGTTTAGATTGCTTCCCTCCTTGGTCTTTCTTGATTCAGCGGTATTATGGGATGAAGCGGCCCGGACCAACTTTACATGTCCACGTACATGAGACCGGTTCCATCGACAGACATGTGACTTTTGTTGCATAAGATGGCTGGCGGGTGTCTGTCTCTCCTATCTTAGTTGAATCGGAATAGAACAAGGCGGTCCTTGTAGAAGGTTAAATAGCAACTTGAATATCACCGTTGTGGCTTTGCGTAGGTAAGAAGCGTTCTTGCTAGATACCCATAGCAGCCACGTAAAACATGCAACAACAATTTAGAGGACGTCTAACTTGTTTTTGCAGGGTATGTATGTGATATGATATGGCCAATGACATGATGAGATATATTTGATGTATGAGATGATCATGTTGTAATAGTTAATATCGACTTGCATGTCGATGCATACGGCAACCGGCAGGAGCCATAGGGTTGTCTTTAATTTTTGTATGACCTGCGTGTCAATCATTAAGCGCTATGTAATGCTTTACTTTATCGCTAAGCGGTAGCAATAGTAGTAAGAGCATGGTGGGCGCACGACAACCTCGATGGCGACACGATGATGGAGATCATGATGATGGGGATCATGGCGTGGCGCCGGTGACGATGGAGATCATGCCGGTGCTTTGGAGATGGAGATCAAAAGCACGAGTTGATGGCCATATCATGTCACTTATGATTTGCATGTGATGTTAATCCTATTATGCATCTTATTTTGCTTAGGACGGCGGTAGCATTATAAGATGATCCCTCACTAAAATTTCAAGATGAAATTGTGTTCCCCCCGAGTGTGCGCCGTTGCGAAGGTTCGTCGTTTCGAAGCACCACGTGATGATCGGGTGTGATAGACTCTACGTTCGCATACAACGGGTGCAAGCCAGTTTTGCACATGCAGAACACTCGGGTTAGACTTGACGAGCCTAGCATGTACAGACATGGCCTCGGAACACGGAAGACCGAAAGGTCGAGCATGAGTCATATAGTAGATATGATCAACATGAAGATGTTCACCATTGACACCACCTCATCTCACGTGATGATCGGACTTGGGTTGGTGGATTTGGATCATGTCACGCTCGGATGACCAGAGGGATGTCAATTTGAGTGGGAGTTATAAGTAATTTGATTAGTTAAACTCACTTATCATGAACAATAGTCTAAGTTGACTTTGCAAATTATGTTGTAGACCAATAACTGCGTTGTAGCTCCCTGTTTAATACGATCCTAGAGAAAGACTAAGTTGAAAGATAATGTAAGCAAGGATGCAGACTGGGTCCGTAGTCCGAGGAGTGTCCTCACTGCTGCACAGAAAGCTTACGTCTTTGATGCACCGCTCGATGTGCAAACCCCTACAACGTTGTCTGTGGATGTTGCGAACACCTGACAGAGACGTCCTGATGACTACTTGATAGTTTAGTGCACCATACTTCACGGCTTAGAATCGGGATTCCAATGACGTTTTGAACGCCATAGAACATATGAGATGTTCTAAGAGCTGAAATTGGGATTTCAGGCTCATGCCCGTGCTGAGAGGTATGAGACCTCTGACAAGTTCTTTTGCCAAAAAGATGGAGGAGAATGGCTCAACTAGTGAGCATGTGCTCAGAATGTCTGGGTGCTGAAATCACTTGAACCAAGTGGGAGTTAATCTTCCAGCTGAGATAGTGGTTGACAGAATTCTCTAGACACTATCACCAAGCTACTAGAACTTCGTGATGAACTATGACATGCAAAGGATGGAGATGATCCCGGTGCTGTTAGCGGTTCTTAGTACCGCAAAAGTAGAAATCAAGAAGGAGCATCAAGTGTTGATGGTTTAGCAAGACCACTGGTTTCAAAAGGGGCAAGGGCTAGAAGGGAAACTTCATGAATGGCAAACCAGTTGTCGCTCTAATGAGGGAACCCAAGGTTGCACCCAAACCTCGAGACTAAGTGCTTCGATTGTAAGGGTAACGATCACATGGTAGCGGAACCACCCCAAATACATGGTAGATATGATAGCTGGCAACTTCAACAAAGTATATTTGATATACGTGTTATTGATGTGTACCTTAGTAGTACTCCTTGTAGCACCTGGGTATTGGATACCGGTTCAGTTGCTATTATTAGTGACTTGAAGCAAAAGCTACGGACTGAACGGAGACTAGCTAAGGGTGAGGTGACGATGTGTGTTGGAAGTGTTTCCAAGGTTGATAAGATCACCATCGCACACTCCCTCTATTTTCGAGATTAGTGTTGAACCTAGATAAATGTTATCAGGTGTCTACGTTGAGCATGAAAATGATTAGATCATGTTCATCGCAATACGGTTATTCATTTGAGTTAGAGAATAATGGTTATTCTGTTTACATGAATAATACCTTTATGGTCATGCACCCAATGGTTCGTTGAATCTCGATCATGGTAATACACATAATGATAATAATGCCAAAAGATGTAGAGTTAATAATGATAGTACCACTTTCTTGTGGCACTGCCGCTTAGGTCATTTTCGCATAAAATGCATGAAGAAACTCCATGCTGATGGACGTTTGGAGTCACTTGATTTTGAATCGCTTGACACATGCGAGCCATGCCTCATGGGCAGGATGACTGAGATCTCGTTTTCAGGTACAATGAAACGGGTAAGTGACTTATTGGAAATCATACATGCTGATGTATGTGATCCAATGAGAATTAAGGCGTGTGGTGGATATCGTTATTTTCTCATCTTCACTGACGATTTGAGTAGATATGGTATATTTACTTAATGAAGCAAAAGTCTGAAACGTTTGAAAGGTTCAAAAAATTTCAGAGTGAAGATTAAGAATCATCATAACAAGAAGATCATGTTCCTACGATCTGATCAAGGGGATATTATCTTAATTATGAGTTTGGCAATCACTTAAGACATTGTGGAATTGTTTCGCAGTTGAAGTCCCCTGGAACACCACAGCGTAATGGTGTGTCCGGACATCGTAATCGAACCTTATGAGATATGGTGCGATCTATGGTGTGTCTTACCGATCTACCGCTATTATTTTGAGGTTATGCATTAGAGACAGCTGCATTCACTTTATATAGGGCACCATCTAAGTCCGTTGAGACGACGTTGTATGGTTTGGCAAGAAACCAAAGTTGTCGTTTTCTTAAATGTTTGGGGCTGCGATGCTTATGGCTTCAGCCAGGAAAAGCTCGAACCCAAAGCGGACAAATATATCTTCATGGAATACCCACTGGTAACGGTTGGGTATACCTTCTATCTCAGATCCAAGGACAAAAATGTTTGTCGCTAAGAATGGGTCCTTTCTCGAGAAGGAGTTTCTCTCGAAAGAATTGAGTGGGAGGAAGATAGAACTTGATGAGGTTGTCGAACCCTCACTTCAACCGGAGAGTAGTGCAACACAGAAAGATGTTTCTGTGGAACCTACGACAGTTGAAGAGGAAACTAATGATAGTGATCATGAAGCTCCAGATCAAGTTGCTATCGATCCTCGTAGGTCGACAAGGATATGTACTACTCCTGAGTGGTACGGTGATCCTGTCTTAGATGTCATGTTGTTGAAACAACAATGAACCTACGAACTATGGAGAAGCGATGGTGGGCCCATATTCCGACAAATGGTTAGAAGCCGATAAATCCGAGATAGGATCCATGTATCAAAACAAAGTATGGACTTTGGTGGACTTGCCCTATGATCGACAAGCCATTGAGACAAATGGATCTTTAAGACTAAGACGGATGTGGACGGTAATGTCACCGTCTATGAAGCTCGACTTGTGGCGAAGAGTTTTCCACAAGTTCAAGGAGTTGACTACAATGAGATTTTCTCACCCGTAGCGATGCTTAAGTCCGTCGGAATCATGTTAGCATTAGCTGCATTTATGAAATCTGGCAGATGGATGACAAAACAAGTTTCCTTACCAGTTTTCGTAAGGAAAGGTTGTATGTGATACAATCAGAAAGGTTTTGTCGATCCTAAGGATGCTAAAAGATATGCTAGCTCCAACGATCCTTCCATGGACTAGAGCAAGCATCTCGAGTCGGAATATACACTTTGATGGAGTGATCAAAGTTTTTGGGTATACAAAGTTTGGTGGAAACTTGTATTTGCAATAAAGTGAGTGGGAGCACTACAACATTTCTGATAAGTATATGTGAATGACATATTGTTGATCCGAAATGATGTAGAATTTCTGGAAAGCATAAAGGGTTGTTTGAAATGAGTTTTTCAAAGGAAGACCTAGATAAAGCTGCTTACATATTGGGCATCAAGATCTATACAGATAGATCAAGACGCCTGATGATACTTTCAAAAGATCACACACCTTGGCATGATTTTGAAGAAGTTCAAAATAGATCAGTCAAGGAAGGAGTTCTTACCTGAGTTGTAAGGTGTGAAGTTGAGTAAGACTCAAAGCTTGACCACGGCAGAAGAAAGAGGAAGGACGAAGGTCGTCCCCTATGGTTTTGTCATAGGCTCTATACGATATGCCATGCTAAGTACCGCACCTGATGTGTGCCTTGCCACATGTCTGGCAAGAGGGTACAAAGGTGATCCAGGAGTGGATTACTAGATAGTGGTCAAAATTATCCTTAGAGGAATAAGGAAATGTTTCTCGGTTATGGAGGTGATAAAGAGTTCGACGTAAAGAGTTACGTCGATGCAAGCTTAACACCTATCCGGATAACTCTAAGTGGAGATACCGGATACGTATAATGGAGCAACAGTTTGGAATAGCTCCAAGTGGAACGGGGTAGCAGCATCTACGATATGACATAAAGTTTTGCGAAGTACATAGGGAACTGAATGTTGCAGACCCGTTGACTACAACCTCTCTCACAAGCATAACATGATCAAACACAGAACTCATTGAGTGTTAATCACATATTGATGTGAACTAGATTACTGACTCTAGTGAACTCTTTGGATGTTGGTCACATGGCGATGTGACCTGTGAGTGTTAATCACATGGCGATGTGAACTAGATTATTGACTCTAGTGCAAGTGGGAGACTGTTGGAAATATGCCCTAGAGGCAATAATAAATTGGTTATTATTATATTTCCTTGTTCACGATAATCGTTTATTATCCATGCTAGAATTGTATTGATAGGAAACTCAGATACATGTATGGATACATAGACAAACACCATGTCCCTAGTGAGCCTCTAGACGACTAGCTCGTTGATCAATAGATGGTTACGGTTTCCTAACCATGGACATTGGATGTCGTTGATAACGGGATCACATCATTAGGAGAATGATGTGATGGACAAGACCCAATCCTAAGCCTAGCACAGATCGTGTAGTTCGTATGCTAAAGCTTTTCTATATGTCAAGTATCTTTTCCTTAGACCATGAGATTGTGCAACTCCCAGATACCGTAGGAATGATTTGGGTGTACCAAACGTCACAACGTAACTGGGTGGCTATAAAGGTGCACAACAGGTATCTCCGAAAGTGTCTGTTGGGTTGGCACGAATCGAGACTGGGATTTGTCACTCCGTATGACGGAGAGGTATCTCTGGGCCCACTCGGTAGGACATCATCATAATGTGCACAATATGTGATCAAGGAGTTGATCACGGGATGATGTGTTACGGAACGAGTAAAGAGACTTGCCGGTAACGAGATTGAGCAAGGTATCGGTATACCGACGATCGAATCTCGGGCAAGTGCTATACCGATAGACAAAGGGAATCGTATACGGGATTGATTGAATCCTTGACATCGTGGTTCATCCGATGAGATCATCGTGGAACATGTGGGAGCCAACATGGGTATCCAGATCCCGCTGTTGATAATTGGCCGGAGAGTTGTCTCGGTCATGTCTACATGGTTCCCGAGCCCGTAGGGTCTACACACTTAAGGTTCGATGACGCTAGGGTTATAGGGAAAGTATGTACGCGGTTACCGAATGTTGTTCGGAGTCCCGGATGAGATCCCGGACGTCACGAGGAGTTCCGGAATGGTCCGGAGGTAAAGATTCATATATGGGAAGTCCTGTTTTGGTCACCGGAAAAGTTTCGGGCGATATCGGTAATGTACTGGGACCACCGGGAGGGTCCCGGGGGTCCACCAGGTGGGGCCACCAGCCCCAGAAGGCTACGTGGGCTAAGTGTGGGAGGGGACCAGCCCCAAGGGGGCTGGTGCGCCCCCCACCAAGTCCCAGGGCGCCTCCAAGAGGGGAGGGGGGCAAACCCTAGAGCAGTTGGGCCCTAGGGCCCAATAGTGGTGCGCCTCCCCCTCTCTCCCCCTTGGCCGCCCCCCTAGATGGGATCTAGGGCTGGCCGCACCCTAGGGGTGGGAAACCCTAAAAGGGGGCGCAGCCCTCCCTTCCCCCTATATATATGTGAGGTTTTAGGGCTGCTAGACACACGAGAACGTCTCCCTCTTGGCGCAGCCCTACCCCTCTCCCTCCTCGTCTCTTGCAGCGCTTGGCGAAGCCCTGCTGGAGTCCCGCGCTCCTCCACCACCACCACGCCGTCGTGCTGCTGTTGGATGGAGTCTTCCCCAACCTCTCCCTCTCTCCTTGCTGGATCAAGGCGTGGGAGACGTCACCGGGCTGCACGTGTGAAGAACGCGGAGGCACCGTCCGTTCGGTGCTAGGATCTTCGGCGATCTGAATCGCGGCGAGTACGACTCCATCAACCGCGTTCTTGAACGCTTCCGCTTAGCGATCTACAAGGGTATGTGGATCCAACTCTCCTCTCGTAGATGCATCTCCTAGATTGATCTTGGTGAACGTAGGAAAATTTTTGTTTCCCATGCGACGTTCCCCAACAGATTTATAGAATGCTCAATTCACTTCACTTATATCATTTAAGTATGGCTTTATAGAATGCTTCATGTGCTTCACTTATATCATTTGAAGTTTGGTTGTGTGTTTCTCTTCACATGGAAAACAATTATTTGTAGAATGCTCTTTTGCTTCACTTATATATATTAGAGCTTGCTATTTTCTAGAAAGAATTAAACTCTCATGCTTCACTTATATCTATTTAGAGAGTTAACGGGAATTGGTCATTCACATGGTTAGTCAGAAAATCCTACATAAAACTTACGGATCACTGAATATGATAGGTTTGATTCCTTGTAATAGTTTTTCGATATAGAGATGATAACATGTGGGAGGTACTAGTGTATATTTGTGTCGGGGAAACTGATCGCCCACGAACACCTATGGGATCGGAGCCCATTTTCGGTACGGCAAGGGGGCGGAGGATGCACAAAGAGCAGATCGAGGCAAACACGCGAGCAGTTTACCCAGGTTCGGGCCGCACGGGGCCGTAAAACCCTACTCCTGCCTTGGTTTGTATTGCGTTCTTGGCTCGGGAGCGAGAAGAGCTACAGTGCTGATCGCTAGGACCGAGCGCGAGCGTGATCAATGATCGGAACCCCCCTCTACGTTGCGCATGGGCCTCCTTTTATAGGTCAAAGGGGTCACCGATAGGTGGCAACGCAGTCGAGGGTAAAAATGTAAAATGGGTGGTAGTTGGAACAGTGTATGCATAGTGCTCTATACCTAACTCTGACGGAAGGGGACAAGGGCATTAAATGCCCGTCGCCGTCGCTCCAAACAGTGCAAAAAGCGTCTGTCAGGGCGCCACCGTCCGCCACGAATGTGGCCTTGTCATCGCAGCTTGCCACCGTGTACCCCAGGCTGCACAGCCTTCCGCCACGTGTGCCTGGAAAGGTCCCAGGGCGACGCGTGGGCGGATGAGCTGGAGCGCGGGTACTTAGTGGAAGTTTGCCGCGGCAAGCGCCTTGGTGTGGCTGCTATCTTGTCGCGCCCGGAAGCTTGTCGCTCTCCGGGCCTTGCCGAGACGCATGGCGCGTCGCGGCAAGTCTCTTGAAGTGCCATATTTGGGCCTTCCCGGCAAGCTTCTCTTGCCGGGGCCTTGTCTCTTTAACTTGAATACTTTGTTCTTGAATGGCTCCAAAGGAACCTCAGTGAGCCTTGGCGGTCGCGCGGCAAACCCCGCCACGGGACGCTGCAACTACCCGTGCACAAGTTCGGGATACTAAGGTACCCCTACTTTAGTACACCGACAGGAGCCCCCGGGCCTGGGCCACACACGGTGCCGAGCGTTGTTGGGCCAGGCCCAAAACAGTGCACGGGTAGGCGCGGCCCGCGACACGCCGTATCCCACTCCGTATCCGCCGCGTCCCTCCCTAACGGCACGCGTCGATCGCGGCGTCGTGGGAGAGATCGTGGCCTGTTTCTTTAATGGGGAAATGTGGAACGTCCCCCCCTCCCCCCTTAAAAGCAGGGGAAATAGGGGGAGTTCCTTACATTCGCCCGCTGCTTCTTCATCCTCCAGAAACCCCCGC
>LR738711.1:268282141-268309678 GCA_902687465.1 Secale cereale | reverse complement strand
TCCGCCGCCGCCAGCATCACCAGCGCCGTAGACTTCCCTATCGTCCCTGCCATGGCCCCGAAGGGCGAGAAGGCGAAGGCCGCGAAGACTGCCAAGGCGCTGCGGCTAGCAGCAATGCGGAAGAAGATGGCGGTCTTCCCGCCACAGCTTAGTGCGGAGGAGCTGAAAGACGCCTTCTACCTCTTCTGATCGAGGGAGACAAAGGCGCATCCGCGCACCAAGGTACTCCCCGCCATGGCCTGCGAGATGTTTCCAGATGGCTATGCCTTTTTTGCTTTGTTCTTCTACTGCGGGCTCTGCCCGCCCTTTTCGGAGTTCTTCTACGACGTCATGAATACCTACGGGTTCCATCTCCTTGACTTTACCCCAAACGCCGTCTTGACCATGGCCATTTTCGCACATCTGTGCGAAAATTTCGTCGGAGTTTACCCCAATGTAGCTCTCTTCCGCCATTATTTCATACCTCGAGTTGACTCGGGATCACCTCTGTCTGGCAGGATCTCTTGGATCTTTAGGCTCCATAAGAAAGAGGCTTACTTGACGGGGGAGCTCCGCGGCATGTGGGATGAGTGGAGGGCCAACTGGTGTTGGATTATAGAGGATGACCCGCAGCCGTTTACTTCCCGGCGTCAGGTAGAAGCAGTGCGTGGCAATGATTGGAGTCACCTGGCCCCTGAGGACGACAAGCTGAAGATAGCCACCGCTCGGATCCTTCGCCTCCGGCAAGCCAGGCTCACTGTAGGTGCCGTCGGGGCAGACCTTCTCCGCCGCCGCATCGCTCCCTTGCAGGAGAGGAAGAGGGTTGCTTGGGAGTTCAAGAACGCGGCAGACAACATGAGACTGCGCCCGGGCCTCAATTACAACTTCACTGTCCTGGAGCTCAACGCAATGCTCCAAGCGCTATTTAAGTACGACTCCGCCCATCCTGAGTGGTTCGTGTTGCCGCCGGGCGTAGTTCCATTGTGCAATAGCTCTGCGCTCAGTGCCATCCGCGCGGCGATGCCATTGTGTGATTCCCACGGGATCAACCCCACTTGGCGGGAACCTTCCGAAGAAACCGTGCAGACGTTCTTTGACAACCTGGTGGAGTCGCCAATCAACGCCGACGAGAAGAGGGGACTCACCCGCGACACCATCGACGAGGAGATGTCATATATTGCCACCAGGTTGGAAGAGGCAGCTGCAGCCAGGGCCGCGGGTGAGTTCGGGTATACTGTGGGAGAAGCGGAGGCAGCGGAGGCGACAAGCCTCGCCGAGGAGGAAGAGCTTCGCAAAGCGGGAAAGCTTGCCGGGCGACTTGCCGGGACAAGCGAGCCCACTGAGCAAGGCGCCGAGTCGAGCGGGCCCGCCGAGCAGGGCGTCGGGTCAAGCGACCAGCAGGGCGTCGGGTCAAGCGACCCTGCCGAGGAATCGGGCGGCTCGCTGGGCCTCGACTCCTCTTCATCGTCCTCGGGTAGCTCACCGCCACCAGTGAGCCCTCCAGCTGCGCCGAGAAGGCGCCTTCGCAAGGCCGTAGACGCGACGGGGCGGCAGGCGAGCCAGCAGCCGCAGCGCCGCCCGACGCGCACCGCCGCGACGGGCAAGGCCGCCAAGGGAGCGCCCCTTGCCTCAGCGGCAACAGGAGGGGGATCTTCCCGGACTGGCGCCCCTGTGCCCGCCGCCCCTCGCGCTTCGGCGGCAACCGGAGCGGGGTCTTCTCAGACCATCGTCTCGGCCCCCGCCAAGCGGCCAAGGGAGCCCACTCCCCCAGCTCCTCGCGCCGGGACACGCAAGCCGGACTTTGAATTTTCGGCGCTCAGCTCCGACGACGAGGAGGAAGAAGAGTAAGTCTTCGCGATTCTTGTTTCTCTCTGGTTTTCTATTGATTCTTGCCTTGTATCTTTTTTGCCTGATTCTGATCCTGTCTCTCTTCCAGGACTCTGGCCCAGAGGGCGGCAAAGAGGGCCAAAGTCCCAGTAATCGTCATTGAGGACGAGCCCGCCGCCGCAGCAGGGGGTGCGCCTGCGACAAGCTTGCCGGACCCGGCAGCTGTTCCCCGGAGCAGCCCCCAGTGTAATTCTTCTGTCCACTCTCCGCTCGTCGGGTGCGCGTGGGCCCTCTATCCTTGTTGATGTTTTGTTTGTTTGTTAACTTGTGCAGAAGCAGAGCAGCAGCATCAGGAGTGCCAGGAGGCCGCCCCCGACGCGCCGCACGTCTCGACCGTACCGCCAAGGGGGAGCTCCCCGGCAAGGGAGGACACTCCGCCAAGGGCGAGTACCCCGCCAAGGGCGAGTACTCCGCCAAGGGCGAGCACGCCGCCAAGGGACAGCGCCAGCGGCCCTCCGCCAGCGGGAGCTACCACCACGCCACCGAGGGAGAACTCCCCGGCAAGGAACCCCACCGAAGAGGAGGCCCGCGCAGGTAACCCTTGGACTTTTCTTCTCTTGAATTTTTCTTTTTGGATATTTGCTTGATAGTTCTTCTCTTCTTTTCTTCTGTCAGATCCGTCCGCCGCAGAGCCGATGGAGACGGAGGCCGCCACCGAGGAGGACGCGCGCGGCAACAGTGGTGACGCCGCAGCTACTGAAGGGGCGGCTGGTGCTGACGCCTGCCACCGACGAGGTCGCCAAGGCTGCCGGCGCGGCGGCTGAGGAGGGATCCGGCAGTCACACTGACGGCCCTGAGGCCGCAGGAGCGTCAGACGCTGCGCCGGCTGCCGATCCCCCTGCCGCCGCGGCCGAGCCAAGCGCTTACCTGGAGGCCGGCAATGGAGTCTTCATCCAGCTCCCGTGGGCGTCCACGTCGAGGGCGCCCGCGGAGGGAGAGGTCTTCGACGGGGAGGTTCTTGCCTCCGCCGGATTGAAGCTCGTCGATGCGCCAAGCAGCAACAGCGAGCCTGAGGAGTAGCGGCTTCTGCGGAGGCTTCTATCTCTGTACCACGCCAGGCAGGCCAAGGTGGAGTCCCGAGAGGCTCTGGCCGCCAGGGCGTGCGCTGACTTGGAGAAGCGCGCGGAAGAGCTCTGGGCCGCAAACCAGGCGGCTCTCCGATCCTTGGCGGAGGAGCGGGAGCTGCTCGCCGAGGCGCATCAGGCGTTTATCTTGGAGAAGGCCGAAGCGGAGGAGCAGCAACGGCTCGCCGCCGAGGAGTTGTCCCGGCGAGAAGGCGAACTGACGCAGCGGAAGGTCGACCTCGACAGCCACGAGGACGAGCTTGCCGCGCGCGAACAGTCTCTTGGCAGAGCTCTGCAGGAAGCGAAGGAAGCCGCTGCGGCTGCTGAGACCGCCAAGAGGGACTTAGAGGCGAGGGTGGCACAACTGGAGGCCAACTTGAAGACGAGCGACGAGAAGGTTGCCGCACTTGTGCTTGAGAGGGAGAAGGACGCCCACAGTCACTCCGAGCTGCAGGTCCGCCTCTCCGACAAGGGTAAAGAGCTCGCCGTCGCCAAGGACTCCATCGCCGATCTGGAGCTGAAGTTGTCCACCCTCACCACGACGCTTGACGGCGCTAGAGAGCGGGAGACGGACCAGAAGGAGGAGCTCAGGGCCGAGAGGGCACTGTTGGAAAGCGCCGTCATCTCCCAAAACAACTTCAGGCTGACGGTGGAGCACTGGACAGAGGGTCTTGTTGCTGCCGCCGCCGACGTCGACAAGGAGCTGGCGGAGCTGGGGGCGGAGCACCTCGGGTACTCCACCGACGAGAATCTCCCCCACAGCGCCAAGTTGAGCTTGTTCTTCAGGGGGGTGGCGCCGGCCCTCCAGCAGCTCCGGGAAAGGATCCCAAAGCAGCTGGCGGACGAGTCACGCAGGCTCTGCGCGGGGGCCCTCGAGAAGGTGTTGATGAAGATAGTGCACCGCAACCCAGGCCTCAACCTCACCAACGTCTTCAGGACCTTGCCGCCGGACGTTGACCAGGAGGCGCTCAAGGCCCTTGTCGCGCCTATCATGAAGAAGGTGGGCGGCATCAAGAGGGTCGAAGGCGACCGCGCGGATTAGTCTTGTTTACTTTCTTCTTTCCTTGTCGCTGCCAACTATGTTATGAACAATAGTCTATTAGTACCGCGGCAAGTTTCTTTGTAATATAACTTTATTTTGGGTAGCCAATGCAATGTTACTTCCTTTACTGGACTTTCTTGCTTTGTATGCTTTCACCCTACGCTTTTAGGGAACTTGCCGGCGTAGGGACCCTTGCCGCGAGCGCTGAGTGCAGAAATTCAGCAGCCTGCTGGCAATGCCGTTGCCGACAAAAAACCTTGTCGCAGCTAGTCGCAGCACACTTAAGCTGTTGAGCGAACTCGAAAAACGAAGTAAGGGCGCGACACTTGTCGCAGCACACATAAGCCGTTGAGCATGCTCGAAACAAAGTAAGGGCGCGGCTAGCCACAAGTTGGTTACTCCGCGCACAGGTTTTCCATACAAAGTGCGGTCGTTCAAGGAAGATAACTCAAAAAATTTAAAAATTTGATTGTTCAAACTTTGGCAACTTAGCTTTTGTGTCGTTTGCTTCCCGGCAAGGTAAGGCTCTCTTGAACGGCACTTGGTCCATACCACTATCTCCTGGTCCATATCACTATCTCTTCCTCCCCCCCGGCAAACTTGTGCGCGAGGAAACTTCTTCTGCTTGAGAGAAAAGAAAAGAGAGAAAACGGAGATATGGAGTCTTGTGGCTCGTTATTGCTTACCGGGAATAGGTGCTGCACAAAGTGTCAGATAGTACATGCAAGAAAGCAAAAAGGGCATGAATTGACAAGTTGTGCGAGGCACATAAGTTTTACTGATGCACGGGGTCTGCGCCCGGCTTTGTACAAAGGATTACATGCAACATCGGCAAGACTTGTACAAAAGGTGGTTGCCGGAGCGGATCACGGCAACCGCGCCTTATGGGTAAAACTTCCGAAGATGCTCAATGTTCCAGGAGTTGCTCGCCGGTAAGCCTTCTTCGGTCTCAAGGTGGACAGCGCCGGGCCTTGTGACTTGTTTCACCCAATAAGGGCCTTCCCACTTCGGCGTCAACTTGTTGGAATTCTTGGCGGACTGAACGCGCCGAAGAACAAGGTCGCCTTCCTCGAGACTTCTGGCTTTAACCTTGCGGCTTTGGTAGAGGCGCAAGGCTTGCTGGTATCGAGCAGCTCGTACAGCAACCTGAAGACGGTCCTCCTCAAGGAGCAGTGCGTCATCTTGCCGCAGCTGCTCTTGCTCGAGCTCATCGTAAGCGAGCACTCGAGGCGACCCGTATACGAGTTCTGTGGGGAGAACTGCCTCTGCTCCATAGACAAGAGCAAAGGGTGTCTGTCCAGTGGCTCGATTTGGTGTCGTCCTGATCGACCAAAGAGCCGCTGGCAATTCCTCGATCCAGTTTCTTCCGCACTTGTGCAGCCTGTCGGAAGTTCTCGTCTTGAGTCCGCGCAGCACTTCAGCGTTTGCCCTCTCCGCTTGACCGTTGCTCCTCGGGTGAGCAACAGAAGCGAAGCAGACCTTGGCGCCAAGGTCCTGGACGTATTGCATGAAGGTGCGACTTGTGAATTGTGTGCCGTTGTCGGTGATGATCCTGTTAGGGATTCCGAAACGGCAAACAATTGACCTGAAGAACTTGACTGCTGACTGTGCGGTCACCTTTCTCACTGGTTCCACTTCCGGCCACTTTGTGAACTTGTCGATGGCGACGTACAAGTACTCAAAGCCCCCGGCTGCGCGGGGAAAGGGGCCGAGGATGTCGAGCCCCCAGACCGAAAATGGCCAGGATAAAGGGATCGTCTCGAGAGCTTGAGCTGGTTGATGTATCTGCATGGAATGGAACTGGCATGCTTCACAGTTGGTTACTTGCGCAGCTGCATCCTGGAGGTCTTCTGGCCAAAAGAAACCTTGCCGGAATGCTTTTCCGGCAAGTGCTCTGACGCCAATGTGGTGGCCACATATGCCTCCGTGTATCTCTGCCAACAGGTTTTGTCCATCTTCCCGGGAAATGCATTTCAATTTCACGCCGTTGAGTCTTCTTCTGTACAGTTCGTTGCCGAGAAACTGATACATACTTGACTGTCGGGTTATTCTTTCTGCTTCTTCTGGCTCTTCGGGAAGTTCTCCTGTTTGAAGGAAATGGACAATCTGCTGCGCCCATGCCGGAGCCTGCGGCTCGACAACAAGGACTAAAGGCAGCTGTGCTGCTGCGGGAACGTCAGCTTCTATGGCAAGAACCTGCGGTTCAGCCGGAGCTTGGCGTTCCCCGGCAAGCTTGCCGGAGCAAAACTTGTCGGGAGTGTTTGCTTCAACTATACAAACCCTAGGGCTTGCAGGAGCAGACTGCTCCTCAGCAATCTTGTCATTGATCTTGGGGACTTTGTTGGCGGCGGCTTCGGGAAGTTCTGCTGGCAAGTAGTCACCAGAAACCAACTTTCTCTTCTTACTTTGTCCAGTCGATGGTGCTACGGATGGTTGAGTTATCTTGAGCACAAAGATCCCCGGTTCCACAGGTAGCTTTAGTGCAGCACACTTTGACAGGCCATCTGCGATGTCATTCTGAGCTCTTGGAACGTGCTCGATCTGTAAACCTTCAAAGTGCTCTTCAAGCTTTTTCACTTCGTCGACGTATGCTTCCATCAACGGACTCTGGTAGCTCTTGTTCACTTGGCGGACGACCAACTGCGAGTCACCCCGCACAATCAGCTTCTTGATCCCAAGCTCTGCTGCGATTCTGAGGCCGGCAAGCAAACCTTCATACTCTGCAGTATTGTTCGTTGCTTGCTCCTTGGGAAAGTGCATTTGGACGACGTACTTGAGGTGCTCCCCGGTGGGCGCGACAAGCAACACGCCGGCACCGGCGCCTTGCAGCGAGAAGGAGCCATCAAAGTACATGATCCATTCTTTGCTTGCTTCTTGGACGGGGATGCTCGTCTCTGGAATCTCTTCGTCTGGCGTTGGTGTCCATTCTGCTATGAACTCTGCTAATGCTCTGCTCTGGATAGTTGAAGTGCTTTCAAACATGAGGCCAAAGCTTGACAGCTCTAGTGCCCACTCGACAATCCTGCCTGTCGCTTCTGGATTTTGCAGTATCCTCTTCAGCGGAAAGCGAGTGACCACTGTTATCTCGTGTGCTCGGAAGTAGTGGCGCAGCTTTCTCGAGGCCATGAGAAGGCCGAAAAGCAGCTTCTGCACACCAGAGTACCTTGATCTAGCCCCCTGCAGAAGGGAGCTGACAAAGTAGACTGGGTGCTGCACCATCTTCTTCCGCACTTCCTCTTGCATCTGCGCAGTTCCATCCTTGTCGGGACCAGAGCTCGTCGGAGAAGCCCCCTGCTTGTCACTGGATGTGCTTGCCGGGGCTGTTGGCTCATCATCTGCCTCCCTTTCTGCTACTAACGCAACACTAACCACTTGATTGGTTGCTGCTAAGTATAGCAGCAACTTCTCTTGCGGCTTAGGTGCGACAAGTATTGGAGTGGTGGACAGGTACCTCTTTAAGTCTTGCAGCGCTGCCTCCGCTTCCGGAGTCCATTTCATTGGACCTGCCTTTTTCAAAATTTGGAAAAACGGCAGGGCGCGTTCCGCTGACTTAGAGATAAATCTGCTGAGAGCAGCCACGCAGCCGGCAAGCCTTCGTACATCCTTGACGCGCTTCGGTGCTTCGATCTGCTCGATGGCTTTAATCTTGTCGGGATTGGCTTCAATCCCTCTCTGGGATACAAAGAACCCGAGAAGCTTGCTGGAGGGGACTCCAAACACGCACTTCTCGGGGTTGAGCTTGAGTTGGATCTTGCGCAGATTCGCAAAGGTTTCATCTAGATCTTGAATCAGAGTAGCCCTGTCCTTGCTGTTGACCACTATATCATCCATGTAAGCTTCTACATTTCTGTGTATTTGTGGCTCAAAAGCTGTATGGACTACCCTTGCAAACGTCGAACCGGCATTCTTCAATCCAAAGGGCATGCGTATAAAGCAATAAGTGCCACATGGAGTGATGACTGCGGTCTTCTCCTCATCTTCTTCAGCCATAAATATCTTGTGGTACCCTGAATATGCATCAAGAAACGAAAGCAACTCACATCCAGCCGTGGAGTCAACGATCTGGTCAATGCGCGGCAAGGGGAATGGATCCTTGGGACAAGCTTTATTCACATCGGTGAAGTCAATACAAAGCCTCCACTTCCCGTTCGCTTTGCGCACGACAACAGGGTTGGCCAACCACATGGGATGGAGTACACCTCTGACAAGGCCTGCCGCTTCCAGCTTCTTGATTTCTTCTGCTATGAACTCTTGGCGCTCCACTGCTTGTTTTCTAACCTTCTGCTTGACGGGCCGCGCGTGAGGACAAACGGCAAGCTTGTGCTCAATCACTTTCCTGGGAACACCGGGGATATCAGACGGTTGCCATGCAAACACGTCGACATTCGCCCGCAGGAAAGCAACGAGCGCGTTTTCCTATTTAGGATCGAGCGTGGCACTGATGGTGAAAGTACCACCAGTGCCGTCCTCCTTGGCGGACACCTTCTTGGTTGCGGGTGGAGCTGCCATCGCCTTCTTGCACTTGCCGGTGGAGCTCGATGGTGCATCCTCGATGGCAGCGCAGCACTCCGAAGAGGTGCGTTTGCCAGAGTGGGCCCCAGAGCTCTTGCCGGACTTGGTCTTGTTCTTCCCCCCGGGAGCTTCAGCGGCAAGTGTTTTGCTATCTGTTGCGGCGGCTGCATCCCGGTAAATCTTGTCGGCACAGATAAGGGCGTCCTTCTTGTAGCCGGGGACAGAGATGACGCTTATCGGGCCTGGCATCTTGAGCATGTTGTAGGCATAGTGAGAGGCTGCCATGAACTTGGCGAGCGCCGGACGTCCAAGTATCCCATTGTAAGGTAATGGGATATCGGCAACTTCGAAGGTGATCCTCTCGGTTCTAAAGTTCAGCTCTCCGCCAAATGTCACTGGCAGTGTGATCTTCCCCTTCGGCTTGCTCCTTCCCGGGTTGATTCCTTGGAATGTGCCGGTTTCCTCGAGCTCGCTGTCGGGGATCTGGAGTTTCCGGACCACAGCAGAGGAGATCAGGTTCAGGCCGGCCCCGCCGTCAATTAACATCTTGGTGACCTTGAGGTTGCGGATGGTTGGCGAAACCAACATCGGCAAACACCCGACCGCAGTGGTGCGATCAGGGTGGTCCTCAATGTCGAAGATGATAGGCGTGCTGGACCACCTCAGAAGCTTGCGCGACTCGATGGGTGGCTCAGCTGCATTAACTTCCCGCACCCATTGCTTGAGTTGGCGGTGGGAAGTATGCAGAGAAGCACCTCCATCAACGCACAGAACTTCTGTGGCCTTCTGGAACTCCTGCTCGCTGTTATCTCCGTCCTCCATGTCTTCGTCGTCGTCTTCGTTTTCGTCTTTGTCGCGGCCGCGGGGAGGTCTGTCTCCTTGCCGCTGCTTGGCCTTGCCGCGGCGTCTTTGAATGGCCACTTCTTGCCGGACTCTCCACCACCTCCCTGGGCCTTCTCCTTGTCGCGTCGCTCGTACTCAGCTTTCTGCTGCTCGACGAGGTACTCAACCCTTTTGCAGTTCTGGAGGTCGTGGCCCTTGGTGCGGTGGATCTTGCAGTACTGCTTGTCGGAACCGTCCTGCTTGTCGGCGGCCGTGACAGTTTGGCAGTTGGTGCACGCGGCAGTATCCTTGCCGGAGCCACCAGCCTGGGGTTTCTTGGCGCCAGCCTCCTTGCCGGACTGCTCCACGACCAGCACTTCTTTGTTCTTCTTCTTTCTGTTGTTCTGCCGCCGGTTCTTTTTTGCCGGGGTGGTGTCCTCGCTATCTGATCTGCCTGCTCCAGTATCCTCTCCGGGAAGTTTCCTCCCCTCCTCAGCGTGTGCGCACTTGTCGGCCAGGGCATAAAGCTCACTGACATCTCGGATTTTGCACATCGCCATCTCCTCCCTCATCCTGCGATTACGCACGTTTTGGTGTAACGCGCTAATAACCGCGACAGGGTGGACGTCCGGGATGTTGTGCTGCACGTGGCTGAATCTTTGGATGTACTTACGCAGGGACTCCCCTTCTTTCTGGGCAAGTATGTGAAGGTCGCTCTCCTGGCCATGGGGCTTGTGGCCACCCGTGAAGGCGCCGACAAACTGATGGCACAGGTCGGCCCAAGAAGAGATGGAGTTCTCCGGCAAGTGCATGAGCCAAGATCTGACGTTTGGCTTGAGCACCAGCGGGAAGTAGTTTGCGAGTATCTTCTCATCTCGTCCCCCGGCAGCCTGCACCGCGATGGTGTAGATGCTGAGGAACTCCGACGGATGAGTCTTGCCGTCGTACTTCTCGGGTACGTCGGGCTTGAAGTTCTTCATGCTGGGCCACTGGACTTGCCGCAGCTCACGGGTGAACGCAGGGCATCCTGCCGCGTACGGAAGGTCGCCTGGTCCCCCGGGCGCGTGCACATCAACAGCGGGCCCAGCGCGCTGGTCAGATTGACGCCGCGCTTCTCTTCGACGCTCGATGCGGGTTCGAGCGTCCTCTTGCCGTCGGTCGTCAAGGACTTGGCGTTGATCGCGACGAGCTCGCAGATCTGACGACGCTGTGGAGTCGTCGTCGAGGTTGATCCGATGAGTCGGCGATTTTGGCCTTCGGGGCGGGGAGTGCACGGTGGTTGCACCCCCGGCAGTCTTGTCGCCATCAGCCCGCGCCTGGCTAACTTGCCGCGGCTGCGACGTCCTCGGCTGCTGCGGAGTGTCATTGTTGGCGAAGGCGATGAGGCTCTGGATGGTGGCCCTCCAGTCGTCGGCCTTGTCTGCCGCTGGAGGGAAGTCGAGAAGTAGCTGAGCTCGAGCTAGAGCTTCTGCTGGAGTGGCGGGGAGTGGTGGCGAGCGGTGCGAGGAGCGAGATATGCTCGGACTTCTAACTGCGTTAGAAGGACCAGCGTCTCGTCCCGGCGACCGCGCCTTGCTCATGCCAGCGTGTTGGCCTTGAGCGTCTCGCGAACCGCCAGCTTCACCTTGACCCAGCAAGCGTATGGTACCTTGTGTACCACGTCGCTGCCGGTCCCGCGCCTCCTGAGAGGGGCGCGGTGCGTGCACGGACGCCGAGGTCTTGGAGTGTGCTCGGTCGTCCGTCTTGTCCTTGGACTTGGCGGCGCCGTGAGTTTCCTCGCCGACGTTCGTCCTCCCACCAGCGTCTACCCCACCGGTCGTTGGCTCCGGTGGCAGTGGGATCGACGCGGACGGGCCTGCTACCTCCGAAGCTTTCTTCTTCGGCGGCATGTCGATGAAGCTGACGAAGCTGATGGAGATTTCGCTCGCGTGAACGCCGGATCAGGTTCACACAACCTCGACGCTTCCCCCTACCTGGCGCGCCAAAGATGTCGGGGAAACTGATCGCCCACGAACACCTATGGGACCAGAGCCCCTTTTCGGTACGGCAAGGGGGCGGAGGATGCACAAAGAGCAGATCGAGGCAAACACGCGAGCAGTTTACCCAGGTTCGGGCCGCACGGGGGCGTAAAACCCTACTCCTGCCTTGGTTTGTATTGCGTTCTTGGCTCGGGAGCGAGAAGAGCTACAGTGCTGATCGCTAGGACCGAGCGTGAGCGTGATCAATGATCGGAACCCCCCTCTATGTTGCGCATGGGCCTCCTTTTATAGGTCAAAGGGGTCACTGACAGGTGGCAACGCAGTCGAGGGTAAAAATGTAAAATGGGTGGTGGTTGGAACAGTGTATGCATAGTGCTCTATACCTAACTCTGACGGCAGGGGACAAGGGCATTAAATGCCCGTCGCCGACGCTCCAAACAGTGCAAAAAGCGTCCGTCAGGGCGCCACCGTCCGCCACGACGGTGGCCTTGTCATCGCAGCTTGCCACCGTGTACCCCAGGCGGCACAGCCTTCCGCCACGTGTGCCTGGAAAGGTCCCAGGGCGATACGTGGGCGGATGAGCTGGAGCGCGGGTACTTAGTGGAAGTTTGCCGCGGCAAGCGCCTTGCCGCGGCTGCTATCTTGTCGCGCCCGGAAGCTTGTCGCTCTCCGGGCCTTGCCGAGATGCGTGGCGCGTCGCGGCAAGTCTCTTGAAGTGCCATATTTGGGCCTTCCCGGCAAGCTCCTCTTGCCGGGGCCTTGTCTCTTTAACTTGAATACTTTGTTCTTGAATGGCTCCAAAGGAACCTTAGTGAGCCTTGGCGGTCGCGCGGCAAGCCCCGCCACGGGACGCTGCATCTGCCCGTGCACAAGTTCCGGATACTAAGGTACCCCTACTTTAGTACACCGACAATTTGTGTTTAGTAGGAATATTGGTGTTAAGGTTTGTGATTCCCGAAGCATACATGTATAGTATCCCGTTATGCTAGGAAGTTGGAGCACAATTTATCTTCGATTGTCTATCTTTGTGTGAAGGTCGGGGGCACGCGATGGTTAACTCCTACCAACCACCCCCCCCTAGGGACATGCGTAGTAGTACTTTGCTTCAATGGCTAATAAACTTTTGCAATAAGTATATGAGTTCTTTGTGACTAATGTGAGCCCATGGATTATACACACTCTTACATTTTCGCAATATGCTAGCCTCTTCGGTATCATGCATTGCCCTTTCTCACCTCGAGACGTGGTGCAAACTTCGCTGGTGCATCCAAACCCCGTGATATGATACGCTCTATCACACATAAGCCTTATTATATGTTCCTCAAAACAACCACCATACCTACCTATTATGGCATTTCCATAGCCATTCCGAAATATATTGCCATGCAACTTCCACCGCTTTCGTTTTGATGGCTTGAGCATTCATTGTCATATTGCTTTGCATGATCATATAGCTGACATAGTATTCGTGGCTCAGCCACCGTTCATCATTTTTATACATGTTACGCTAGATTATTGAACATCCTGGCACACCACCGGAGGCATTCATATAGTCATACTTTTTTCTAGGTATCGAGTTGTAATATTGAGTTATAAGTACATAGAAGTGTGATGATCATCATTATTCATTATTAGAGCATGTCCCAGTTACTAAATGATGATGGAGACCATGATTCCCCCACAAGTCGGGATGAGATTCCGGATAAAAAGGAAAAACAATAAAAATAAAAAAAGAAAAAGAAAAAAGGTAAGAAGAAACAAAAGGGGCATGCTAATTCCACACTTGTGCTTCAAAGTAGCACCATGTTTTTCATATAGAGAATCTGCTATGTTGTCACTTTCATATACTAGTGGGAATTTTTCATAGTAGAGTTTGATGCATACCAACTTAGTTTCATATTGAGGTTTCATATTGAAAGTGCGTTATGTCGACTAGAGGGGGGTGAATAGGCGATTTTTACAAATTCGTCACTGAGGAAATTCTAGCTGAGGAATTTCCTAGGCAGGGAACTACTTAGCAGCGGAATAGATACTCAAGTGCAAGCATAACAAGACAGTAGCATGGTCATCATGATGAAATGAAAACAAGCACAGAGTACAAGTAGCGTGTAAACAGGATAAGCAGGCTGAGGACTGAGCACTAAAGAAATTGGGTTGAGGAAATTGAGAAAGTCTTCAGTCAAAGTATTCAAATAGTACAAATCAAGTTCATCAACACAAGAATGAGTAAATGAAACGGTTGAGGAAATAGAACCAGTAGGCTTGATGAAGACAATGATTTTTTAGACCAGTTCCAACTGCTATGACAGTTGTACGTCTGGTTAGGGCGGCTAGGTATTTAAACCTGAGGACACACAGTCCCGGACACCCAGTCCTGGACACACAGTCCAAGACACCAAGTCCTCACCGTATTCCCCTTTAGCTGAGGTCACACAGACCTCACCCAATCACTCGTGGTAAGTCTTCACATGTGACTTCACCCGGCGATCCACAATTCCTCTTGGATGCTCTAGACCATTGACGCCTAACCGTCTGGAAGATCACAGTCTTCAAAGGTAACAAGAGTCGGCTCCACATAGGAACACTCTCTTCAGTGATGCTCAATCACTTTTGGGTTTTAGGTGTTTGGGTTTGGGGTTATTCCTCACTTGATGATTTTTGCTCAAAGTCCTCGTAGGATGGGTTGCTCTTATGACAAGTGTCAGTTTCTCTCGGAGCAGCCAACCAACTAGTGGTTTTAGGGGGTGGCTATTTATAGCCTAGGGAGCATCCCGACATGATAAGACATAAATTCCCTTAAATGATATGATCGTTAGGTGGATAAGATATTTTGGGACAGCTGGTGCATAGCACAACAACGGTCGGAAATTGAGCTCTCAAATTCCTCAGGGCTATCATGTTCCTCACTTGTAGGCAACCCGCACTGGCGAATTCCTAACTCCTCAGTCAGAAGAAATTCCTCAGAGATCAGAAGAACTTCATTTGTATCACTGAAGAAATTGACTGAACTGTATGAGATTTCCAATGGCTTCACTCGAAAGGATTGGGTACTGTAGGCTTTGAGTTGAGCATCACTTGGAAATATGTTTCCTTAGTTTTACCTCGACCCCCTTTAACAGTACGGTGTTTCCTATGACTCAAGAAAGAGAAAATGAACTACGAAAACAAATGTCTTCACGCTTCATAATCCTCGCATGAATATCCAAGTCTTGAAGGTCACACCAATTTCTTAATTTTCAAAGTCTTCAAGAAAACCAAAGTCTTCAACTGAAGACATACATTTTTAGGGGTCGACTTTCAACATAAATATCAAACTCCTCATAGACCTATAAGACCTGTGTACACTAAAAAACACATTAGTCCCTTAACTTATAAGTCTTCAATAGACCAAAATCACTAAGGGGCACTAGATGCACTTACAATCTCCCCCCTTTTTGGTGATTGATGACAAATAGGTTAAGTTTTCAACGGGGATAAACATATGAAGTGTAACAACTGATATTGAGGAATTTGATTACAAGATATAGAAGAACCCCCCTGAAAGTGTGCACTTTTGAGGATTTTGCTTGAGTTAGCAAATGCACATTGTAGAGTAATATCATGGATATCTCTCCCTATATCTTGTAATTCATACACGCATTTAACATATGATATGAAGAATTTGAAATGCATGATGAAATATGGTGTCTGACGAAATTGAGCATGCGTGCAATAAGGTATTGAGGAAATAAGCATGCAGAAAGCAGTTCAAAAAGTGTCAGACCACCATCGGACTTAAGTTTACAACTCATAAGAGCAAACACCTCAGAAGAACGAGAGTTGTAACTTAACAAAATATAGCCCATAATAGAGACCCGCTTGAAGACTAACTCAAATTTCTCCCCCTTTGTCATCAAATGACCAAAAGGGGCAAAAATGAGGACTAACGCCCCTGAAGAATATCATCATGAAGTTGATGGAGGAGCGCCAACGTTGTTGGGGTCGTCCGTTGATGTAGGCCCTGTCGTAGTGTCGTCCAAGTCTTTAGCTTCATCTGTCGCGCGTGATGAAGAAAATGAGCTAGTGACCAGCTGAGGAACTTTGACCTTCTTGAATTTCTTCGAAGGTGGCTGAGACCAGCCAAAGTCCTGTTGGAATTCCATCTCCTTGAGTTGTTCGGCATTGAAGTGATGTGAAAGAATGGCCCAAGTGCGGTCGAAGATCTCATGTGCATAGTAGTGATTCTTCTTCACAGTGTTCTGAGTGTCAGTCATGTTTTGAAGAATTGCAGCAAACTGGCGCTTGACCCACTTGTGATTTCGATCAAATTTCTGATGAAGGCTGAGGAGAAGCTCATGATCAGTTATCACACGAGGAACAGTAGCTTGAGGAATGTGCTTTGAAGCATTTGCAACAGTGTCTTGGGTTGCAGAATCATTATTGGTGGAATAGGATGCAGGTTTGCAAATCTTCCCATCCAAGGGACGAGTTCCTTCATCAATGATTGCAGCTTTGCCTTTTCCGTCAATTAAGGAGATTGTCCATTTGAGGACTTCAAGTGGAGGCAGATAGCTGAGGTAATTCTGAAAGTCAGCCTTGTATGCAATTGAAGACCTTGTTCTGATGAATCTCATAATCCAGGGAGCATAAGGCTTCAATTCAAAAGGTGACAGTGCAACATTTGCCAAAGTCCTCATGAAGAAATCATGATAGTTGATGGGAATCCCATGCATGATATTGAACAGTTGATTCTTCACGATGCCAACAACGTTTTCTTCTTCATAGTTGTGGCCTTTGATCGGACTAAAAGTTTTGGTGAGAATACGGTAAATTGTCCTTGGCACATATTGCAAATCCTTCACTAGGAAGGTTGTTCTTGGAGGGTTGCCAGCCTTCAAAGGCTTTACCAGCACTTGCATCAGATGATTTGGAAGTTCAGGTTCCTCATAAATCAATCTTCCGCCTTCAGCTGGAGGGTGAACTAGGATGGCATGAAGCAATTAAGAAGTCGGAGCTTTATAGTGAGCGTTGTCAGTCATCCAGTCCTACACCCATGAGTTGATGTTAGCAGCATTACCAGTCAGGTGCAAGGTTACATAGAATTGAAGAGTTATCTCTTCATTCCAATCACATATATCAGAACAGAAGCTCAGAAGCCCAGACTCATCAAGCAAATTCAGCACAGGCTCAAAGCAAGGTATGGACTCCATGTCAACATGAGGAATTTGACGATGCTCAAATACCTTATCCTTGTTGAAAAGCAGTGAAGAGTAGAAGTTCATCTGAGTGGCAGTCTAGAACCGTTTGCGGCGAAGTCTTGTTGAGTCATAGGGATTGAATTCTGTGAAGAATATGCGTTCAACAACGAAATCATCTGCCTTGAAATTTTGCTTTGTAGCATGAGGGTTCTTCTGCTTGGGATGAAGATACGATAATGAAGATTTTGCAACCTCTTGATTTATGACTTCTGGAGCTGCTGCCTGAGGAATTTGAGCTTCAGGTTCTTCAACAGCTTTGGGCTGATCTTGTTCTTGAGCTGATGCAGCTGGAACTTGTTCGGGGAAGGACAAAAGTGGAATGTGAAGTTCTTCAGAGCCCATTTGTATTTCTTCAGTTTGAGCAGGGGACTGAGGAACTTGCTGCAGTGGTGTGGTCATTAGGGAATTTGGGTGAGTCATTTCCCAATAATCATCATTGAGCACTGATACGTCTCCAACGTATCTATAATTTTTTATTGTTCCACGCTATTATTTATGAAGTCTTGGATGTTTAATGGGCTTTATCATTCACTTTTATATCATTTTTGGGACTAACCTACTAACCCAACGGCCCAGTCCAGATTGCTATTTTTTGCCTATTTCAGGAATATCAAATGGAGTCCAAACGGAATGAAACCTTCGCGAGAGATATTTTTGGAGGAAATCACGCTCGGGAAATGTGAGGACCAAGTCATGGGACGGAAGGCCTACCCTCGAGGGTGGGGGCGCGCCCCCCTTCCCAGGGTACGCCCCCTGCCTCGAGGCTGGCCGACACGCCCCCCGGTGCCCTCCCTCTTCCTGTATATACCTACGTACCACAGAAACTCCATACGTAGATAGAAAACCCTAATTCCACCGCCGTAGCTTCTATTCCCGTGGAGATCCCATCTTGGAGCCTGTTCCGGGAGGGGGATCCATCACGGAGGCCTTCATCATCATCATCATCGCCCTCACCATGAGTTGTGAGTAGTTTACCACAGACCTTCGGGTCCATAGCTAGTATCTAGATGGCTTCTTCTCTCTCTTTGGATATCAATACAAAGTTCTCCTAGGTCTTCGAGGAGATCTATTCAATGTAATCTCTTTTTGCGGTGTGTTTGTCGAGATCCGATGAATTGTGAGTTTATGATCAAGGTTATCTACGAAAGATATTTGGTTCTTCTCTGAACTTTTTATGTGTGCTCATAATATCCTTGCAAGTCTCTTTGAATTATTGGTTTGGTTTGGCCTACTAGATCTATAGTTCTTGCAATGGGAGAAGTGCTTGGCTTTGGGTTCAATCTTGCAGTGTCCTTTCCCAGTGATAGTAGGGGCAGCAAGGCACGTATTGTATTGTTGCCATCGAGGATAAAAAGATGGGGTTTACATCATATTGCTTGAGTTTATCCCTCTACATCATGTCATCTTGCTTAAGGCGTTACTCTCTTGGTATGAACTCAATACACTAGATGCATGCTGGATAGCGGTCGATGTGTGGAGTAATAGTAGTAGATGCAGAATCGTTTCGGTCTACTTGTCTCAGACGTGATGCTTTTATACAATGATCACGCCTAGATAGTCTCATAATTATTCGCTTTTCTATCAATTTCTCGACAGTAATTTGTTTACTCGCCGTAGAATACCGCTATCATGAGAGAAGCCACTAGAGAAAACTATGGCCCCCGGGTCTATTCTCAACATATCATTCTACATCTACTTTACTTTTCTTGCTTATTTTCTGTTTTATTAAACTAAAAATACCAAAAATATAATTATCATCTCTATCAGATCTCACTCTCGTAAGTGACCGTAAAGGGATTGACAACCCCTTATCGCGTTGGCTACGAAGTTCTTATTTGTTTGTGCAGGTGCGAGGGACTCACGCGTGGTCTCCTACTGGATTGATACCTTGGTTCTCAAAAACTAAGGGAAATACTTACGCTACTGTGATGCATCTCCCTTTCCTATTCGAGGGAATACAACGCAAGCTCAAGAGGTAGCAAGAAGAATTTCTGGCGCTGTTGCCGGGGAGGCTTACGCAAAAGTCATATACCAAGTACCTATCACAAACCCTTATCCTTTGCATTACATTTATTTGCCTCTTGTTTTACTCTCCACCACTTCACCCTTGCCATTTTATTTGCCCTTCTTCCACCGTGTGTTTTTCTTTCGCTTGCTTTTTGTTCGCTTGTGTGTGTTTCTTGCTTGTCACTATGGCTCTTCCTACTAGTGTTGACCCTCACCTTAAGAGGCTGGAGGAGATTGAAAATAATGTTAGACATTTTATGACTATACAATTTGAGCATAATGACTTCTTCAGAAGCAAGCTTAAAGAACAGAAAAAGTTTATGGAATATATGAATAAGGACCTTGATGATATGTCTAAGGAATTTTATGGCTTGAAATCTCAGTTTGCTCATCTTGAGAACTTAATTGCCCAAATTTCGGATAAATAGTCCACCTTGATTAATAAGATGGCTGCTAAACCGGAAGAGCATGAAAATAAAGATGAAGATCTGAAAGTTATTGATGTGTCTCCTATTAGAACCTTGTTTTCTAGTATTAATCTTGATGAAAATAGGATTGGAGATGATTCTGCTTTAAGGTGTCCCAATGATTCGGAGTTTTTAAATCTTGATGCTAAAATTGCTAAAAGTGGGAGTGAAGATATTAAAACTGTGCATAGCGATGAACCCACTATTTTTGATTTCAAGGGATTCAATTATGATAATTGCTCTTTGATTGATTGTATTTCCTTGTTGCAATCCATCCTAAATTCTCCTCATGCTTATAGTAAAAATAAAGCTTTCACTAAACACATAGTTGATGCTTTGATGCAATCTTATGAAGAAAAACTTGAGTTGGAAGTTTATATACCTAGAAAGCTTTATGATGAATGGGAACCAACTATCAAAATAAAAATAAAAGATCATGAATGTAATGCTTTATGTGATTTGGGTGCTAGTGTCTCCACTATCCCAAAAACTTTGTGTGATTTGCTAGGGTTCCATGAGCTTGATGATTGTTCTTTAAATTTGCATCTTGCGGATTCCACTATTAAGAAACCTATGGGAAGAATTAATGATGTTCTTATTGTTGCCAATAGGAATTATGTGCACGTAGATTTCATTGTTCTTGATATAGATTGCAATCCTTCATGTCCTATTATTCTTGGTAGACCCTTCCTTAGAACGATTGGTACAATTATTGATATGAAGGAAGGAAATATTAGATTCCAATTTCCGTTAAGGAAAGGCATGGAACACTTTCCTATACAGAAAATCAAATTATCATATGAATCTATCATGAGAGCCACTTATGGATTGCCTTCCAAAGATGGCAATACCTAGATCCATCTTGTATCGTGCCTAGCTAGGGGCGTAAAACGATAGCGCTTGTTGGGAGGCAACCCAATTTCATGTTTTTTGCTTTTGTTGCTGTTCGGGAATAAATATTGCATCTAGCCTCTGATTATATGTGGTTTCATGTTTTGTTTAGTGTTTGTGCCAAGTAGAACCTTTGGTAAGACTTGTGTGAAGATTATATGATCTTGCTGTGAAAAACAGAATCGTTAGCGCTCGCTAAAGTAGTCGTGGGATTTTACTGGAGTGTGATTTTTAGTTGATTCTTTTTGCTTCTGATTGGTAGACAAATTGCGCAAATTTACCAATTTAGTTTGAATTTGTTGGAGTTCCAGAAGTAGGCGAACCCTGCAGATTACTACAGACTGTTCTGTCATTGACAGATTCGGTTTTTCGTGTGTTGTTTGCTTATTCCGATGCATCTATGAGTAATATTGGAGGATATGAACCATAGAGAAATTTTAGTACAGTAGTTTTAACACCAATAAAAACAAATAATGAATTCCTTGTTGTACCTTTGAGTAGTGGTTTGCTTTCTTTTACTAACGGAGCTCACGAGAATTTTTGTCTAAGTTTTGTGTTGTGAAGTTTTCAAGTTTTGAGTATTGCTTTGATGGACTATGGAACAAGGAGTAGAATAGGCCTAAGCTTGGGGATGCCCATGGCACCCCAAGTAAATTCAAGATAATCAAAAGCCTAAGCTTGGGGATGCCCCGGGAAGGCATCCCCTCTTTCGTCTTCATCCATCGGTAACTATACTTGGAGCTATATTTTTATTCGCAACATGTTATATGTTTTGCTTGGAGCACCTTGTATAATTTGAGTCTTTGCTTGTTAGTTTGCCACAATCATCCTTTCTGGACACACCTATTTGAGAGAGTTAAATATGGCCTAGAAATTGTTAGAACACTCTATGTGCTTCACTTATATCTTTTGAGTTGAATAGTTTTTGCTCCAGTGCTTCACTTATATCTTTTAGAGCATGGTGGTGGTAATATTTTGTAGAAATTGTTGAACTCTCATGCTTCACTTATATCTATTTTGAGAGTCTATTAAAACAGCATGGTAAAGTTTTTAGGCTAAAGAAACTAGTCTTCACATGATAAACATTGAATGTCAATGTAGTAGAAAAAAATCACATCAAGTGCATTGAATAGAAAGAGATGTTGGATGCTTGATAATTGTTTTGAGACATGAGGATAGTGATATTAGAGTCATTCTAGTGGAGTTATTATGAAATTGAGAAATACTTGTGTTAAGGTTAGTGATTCCCGTAGCATGCATGTATGGTGAACAGTTGTGTGACTAAGTTAAAACATGAGATATTTGTAGAGTGTCAACCTTTGTGTGGAGGTCGGGGGCGCGTGATGGTTAACTCCTACCAACCTCCTCCCTAGGGGCATGCATTGATTGCTTTGTTTTGATGACTCGTAAATTTTTCCAATAAGTATATGAGTTCTCATGACTAATGTTGAGTCCATGGATTATATGCACTCTCACCCTTCCACCATTGCTAGCCTCCCTTGTACCGCGCAACTTTCGCCGGTGCCATAAACCCACTATATATCCTTCCTCAAAACAGCCACCATAGTGTTCCTCAAAACAGCAACCATACCTACCTATCATGGCATTTCCATAGACATTCCGAGATATATTGCCATGCAACTTTCCACCGTTCCGTTTATATGACAAGTATCATATTGTCATATTGCCATGCATGATCATGTAGTTGACATCGTATTCGTTGCAAGGCCACCATGCATAATCTTTACATACATGTCACTCTTGTTTCATTGCACATACCGGTACACCGCCGGAGGCATTAACATAGAGTCATACTTATTTGTTGTAGTATCGAGTTGTTATTTCGTGTTGTAATGAAAGTGTGATGATCATCATTATTAGAGCATTGTCCCATGGGAGGAAAGGCTAAATCTATAAAGCCCCTCCGCAAAAAGAAAAAGAAAAAAAAGGCCAAAGAAAAAAAGGCCCAAAAAAAGAGAAAAAAATAGAAAAAAGGAAGAAAAAGAAAAAAAAGGACAATAGCTACTATCTTTTTTCCACACTTGTGCTTCAAAGTAGCACCACGATCTTCATTGTAGAGAGTCTCATGCTTAGTCACTTTCATATACTAGTGGGAATTTTCGTTATAGAACTTGGCTTGTATATTCCAACGATGGGCTTCCTCAAATGCCCTAGGTCTTCGTGAGCAAGCACGTGGGATGCACACACTAGTTTCTTTTGTTGAGCTTTCATTCATATTTAGCTCTAGTGCATCTGTTGCATGGCAATCCCTACTCACTCACATTGATATCTATTGATGGACATCTCCATAGCCCGTTGATACGCTTAGTCGATGTGAGACTATCTCCCTCTTTTTGTCTTCTCCACAACCACCTCTATTCCACCCATAGTGCTATATCCATGGCTCACGCTCATGTATTGCCTGAAAGTTGAAAGGTTTGAAAAGATAGAGCATGAAAACAAATGCTTGGTTGAAATCGGGGTTGTGCATGATATGCATATTTTGTGTGATAACAAGGGAGCATAGCCAACACTATATGATTTTGTAGGGATAACTTTCTTTAGCCATAGTATTTTGAGAAGACATGATTGCTTTGTTAGTATTGCTTGAAGTATTGTTATTTCTTATGTCAATATAGACTTTTGTCTAGAATATTTCTGATCTGAACACTCATGCCACAACTAAGAGAATTACATTGAAAAACTATATTGGTTAGCATTCCACATAAAAAAATTCTTTATCATTTACCTACTCGAGGACGAGCAGGAATTAAGCTTGGGGATGCTTGATACGTCTCCAACGTATCTACATTTTTTTATTGTTCCATGCTATTATTTATGAAGTCTTGGATGTTTAATGGGCTTTATCATTCACTTTTATATCATTTTTGGGACTAACCTACTAACCCAAAGGCCCAGTCCAGATTGCTGTTTTTTTGCCTATTTCAGGGTTTTGCAGAAAAGGAATATCAAATGGAGTCCAAACAGAATGAAACCTTCGCGAGAGATATTTTTGGTCGAAATCACGCTCGGGGAAACGTCAGGACCAAGTCAGGGAACGGAATGCCTGCCCTCGAGGGTGGGGGCGTGCCCCCCTTCCCAAGGCGCGCCCCCTGCCTCGAGGCTGGCCCACACGACCCCCGGTGCCCACCTTCTTCCTATATATTCCTACGTACCCCAGAAACTCCATAGGCAGAGAGAAAACCCTAATTCCACCACCGTAGCTTCTGTTCCCGTGGAGATCCCATCTTGGAGCCTGTTCCGGGAGGGGGATCCATCACGGAGGCCTTCATCATCATCATCATCATCGCCCTCACCCTGAGTTGTGAGTAGTTTACCACAGACCTTCGGGTCCATAGCTAGTATCTAGATGGCTTCTTCTCTCTCTCTGGATCTCAATAAAAAGTTCTCCTCGGTCTTCGAGGAGATCGATTCGATGTAATCTCTTTTTGCGGTGTGTTTGTCGAGATCCGATGAATTGTGAGTTTATGTTCAAGGTTATCTATGAAAGATATTTGGCTCTTCTCTGAACTTTTTATGTGTGCTCATAATATCCTTGCAAGTCTCCTCAAATTATTGGTTTGGTTTGGCCTACTAGATCTATAGTTCTTGCAATGGGAGAAGTGCTAGGCTCTGGGTTTAATCTTGCGGTGTCCTTTCCCAGTGACAGTAGGGGCAGCAAGGCACGTATTGTATTGTTGCCATCGAGGATAAAAAGATGGGGTTTACATCATATTGCTTGAGTTTATCCCTCTACATCATGTCATCTTGCTTAAGGCGTTACTCTATTGGTATGAACTCAATACACTAGATGCATGCTGGATAGCGGTCGATGTGTGGAGTAATAGTAGTAGATGCAGAATTTTTTCGGTCTACTTGTCTCGGACGTGATGCCTATATACAATGATCATGCCTAGATAGTCTCATAATTATTCGCTTTTCTATCAATTTCTCGACAGTAATTTGTTTACCCGCCGTAGAATACCGCTATCATGAGAGAAGCCACTAGAGAAAACTATGGCCCCCGGGTCTATTCTCAACATATCAATCTACATCTACTTTACTTTTCTTGCTTTTATTTGCTATTTTATTAAACTAAAAATACCAAAAATATATTTATCATCTCTATCAGATCTCACTCTCGTAAGTAACCGTAAAGGGATTAACAACCCCTTATCGTGTTGGCTGCAAAGTTCTTATTTGTTTGTGCAGGTGCGAGGGACTCGTGCGTGGTCTCCTACTGGATTGATACCTTGGTTCTCAAAAACTGAGGGAAATACTTACGCTACTGTGCTGCATCTCCCTTTCCTCTTCGAGGGAATACAACGCAAGCTCAAGAGGTAGCAAGCACCAGTGTTGTAGACCCATTGTCCACATCCTCATCTTCTTCCATTTCTTCAACGCCGGTCTTTTCTCTAGTGAACTGAGGCTCGGGCGATGATACCAGAGGAGTTGAAGGGATAGCATCCGCTTCAATTTTTTCATCCAACTGCTCCGAAGAAGCAGCGGAAGGATTTTCTTTAGCATTGACATCAGGAATTTGATAATCCTCACCAAAGGGAACAATCTCCTTTGATGGCACAATGGAATTGGAACAACATCAATGGGATCCGTGATGGAGCTTGACAAGGTCCTCACTTTCTTGGGAGCTGAGGATTCTTCAGTTGATGATGCTTTCCTTTTCTTCATGGCTGCCTTTTCTGCAGCATTGGTCTACTTCACTTCTGATGCAGAAGGAAGTTTGATAGTCCTCACAAGTGAAGACTTTGCAGGAGGTGAAGATGACATTTGTTCAGTTTTTCAGGCATGACTATTGCAGTCGCCTTGGCATTCTCAGTTTCTTCATGCGCTACTTCAGCTTCTTCAGTAGCCCTGGGTTGTTCTTCAGGCGCAACATTGGAAGTTGGCCTGGCAGTTTCTTCAGCGTCTGGAATATCTTCATCAGTCCTGGCACGTTCAGTTTCTTCAGCAATGACATTCTCAGCTACGCTTTCAGTTTCCTCATCAAGATGAATTGCTTCTTGTGAGAAACTTTCACCACCAAGTTGGAGTGACTTGGAGAGCTTGACGAATCTAACTTTGGCTCCTAGCCAATCAACATGATATCTGTCAAATTTATCACTGAGGCCTTTGATTTCAGATTGCAGTTTCACAAGGTCCTCAGGAGACATGTTCACAACATTTTTCTTCAGGAATCATTCTTTCCTGTACTGATCCTTCTTTGCTTTCCTGGCTTGTTCAAACTTCTATTTTTCTACTCCAATGAAAGCAGCAAACATATGACTCTGACCAAGAGTGAGATTCATGTCAGGGAGCGTCGTGTTGGGATCCTTGTGCCATAGATCAATGTAATCAAGGATCTTCTTGGGATCCAACATGAGAGGCACATAAATGCCCTTGGCTCCAGCGGCCTTCATCTGCCAATCCCAAATTGTCGGGTCGTGGGTTCCAGCAAAACCCTTGAGGTTCGAACACTTGGGTGCGCACGAAGATCTCTCCTTTCCGCTCTAGCTCGCTCTCGCACCGATTCCTGGTCTAGCTCGTCGAACACGAAGAACGAGGGACACAAGGGTTTATATTGGCTCGGGCCATCGTTGTGGTGTAACACCCTAATCCAGTGTGGTGTGGTGGAATGCCTTGTAGGCTAAGGATGAACTACTACATGGGAAGAACAGCCTACTGAGGAGAGGTATTCTTGTGCTCGGATGAGCTTGAGTGGAATGAATCTGATTGCCCTAGGTTGGGCTGGCTCAAGATGAGACGCCCCTCTATGGTCGTGGCTAGTCCTATTTATAGAGGCCAGGGTCCTCTTCCCAATATTGAGCGGGAAGGGATCCCACAACGGCCAAGTTTGAAGGGGGACAGCTAGTACCAGCTATCCTGACAATAGGTGGTCTTCGCCTGCCAAAGGCTCTAGTGGTGACGCTGCCATGGGCTCCTCGGTGACCTCCGCTCTGCCGTCCTGCTGGTCTTAGTCTCATTGCACCGATATGGAAACCTTTGCCTGACGCCTCGGGACTCCTCGCCTGCGCTTCCCCCTTTAGCACCAAAGAG
The DNA here is from genome assembly GCA_902687465.1 of Secale cereale. NCBI lineage: Eukaryota > Viridiplantae > Streptophyta > Magnoliopsida > Poales > Poaceae > Secale > Secale cereale. The sequence continues at coordinate 268,283,737 of LR738711.1, read as the reverse complement.
AAAACTGGCATCCTGCGCCCACTAGCGCCCGCCTGGCCTTGGTCGTCATGGCTCACGTCACGGGAACCTCGCAAGGTGCCCCTTGCCTTGATATCTCCGCTCCTCGGGAGCTAGCCTAGTGAGGTCGCCCCAGGGGAGGTCTTGTGTCGTCTGCCTCGCGAGGCTTGGCCCCTCGCGAGGGTATTGAGTGGTTGCTGATGAGGTTGGGCCGTACCAGGCCGCTGACGAGCCACGCTCTTGGCCGCAGGCAGGCAAGTCTGGGTACCTCCGTTCCCAGAACGCCGATAGTAGCCCCCGGGCCCAAGGTGAGCTCGGACTTGGCATTGCGGCGAAGCCAAGGGTCAAGTGCGGAGCACTGCGGGCCCCAAAAGCCTGCGGCCTTGATTGACGCGTGGCGATTGACGGGACGTGGGCGTCTCCACTTCCCCCACGCAGCCTCGATTTTCGCCCGTCTAGACGGCCACTATTGCTTACACAACTCCACCTCCTTTGTCGGTAGCACGCCCGCAGCTTCTTCGTCTTCTCGATCCCTCCTCCTGGTTCGATTCGACACCAACTCCTTCCGCCACCATGGTCCCCAACCGAAAGAAGGAAGGGGGGAGGAGTCTCGTACCTCAGCTCCCTCGCCGCCGGCCTTCGGGCCCGCCACCGAGCAGTCGGTGGTGATCAACGAAGAGATGAGGGACAAGGTGCGCCCGGCACTCGCCGCCGATTCCAATGAGTGGGGGCGACAGTGGCTTGGCCCGCTTCCCGCGCTGAAATCGACAGGACGGCCATCGAGGTCCCCCTCCATCTTCACGCCCTCTATGCAGGCCTGATTCCTCCCTTCTCTGATTTCTTCAAGGTGGTGCTCTCGCATTACCAGATCAGCGCGCTGCATCTTGAACCCCAATCTATCGTTCTCCTCGCTGTTTTCGCATCTGTCTGCGAAGCCATGGTGGGCATTGCTCCGCCACTTCTTCTCGGTGCACCAGACGGATGCGCTCCAGTGCTCAGGGTGTGTACCTTTTCAGGCCATTGCGGCAACGGTCGGCTCGGGGATCGATTTCGACCTTTCGCCGGTCGTTAGTGGCTTTAAGAAGCGATGGGTGTTTGTGGATGTCGGTGTGCGCAACCCCTTGCTGCTACTTCCGCAGATTTCGTCTGCCCCGAGCTCCGGCTGGAAGCATGAGAAGCTCACCGACCAGTGACTAGCTCACGTTTGGCTCCGGCTAGCCAGGCTGACGAAGCTTGGGGTGACGAAGCCCATGGTGGTGAAGGAGTACATCCTGTGCCGCATTGCTCCACTTCAGCGCCACTCTCGGCAGAGGACCTTCTCTGGCTACGGGGACTGCATGAGGCTCCAAGCTCCTGATCTTCCTCGCGAGGTACAGCGCACGGTGCTTGAGCTCCTGACGGGCGACCCAACGCCAGCTTGCTTGCCGGAGGAAGGTTGTCTTCTATACTACTGCACAAACAAGGTGGAGTTCGTGAAGCAGATGCCCCCCTTCGACGAATGGGGTTTCGTCCGTCCGACCTTGTTGGGTCTCGCGAGAACCCCGTCTGCGCGGCTCCCTTGTCCACCGCTATCGCGGTGATCGCCCTAGAAGGGGTCAC
>LR738711.1:268205619-268282094 GCA_902687465.1 Secale cereale | reverse complement strand
GGGGGGATAGCCGCCGCGTGCTGGTGGTGTGGCCGCTTCGGCGTCGATGTCTCATGGGGCTCCTGAAGCGCTGTCCCCTGGGGTTTGGGAGAGCCACCCAAAGGGGATGGCTGAGGGGCCGGCGCTGCCTGGTGCTCCTGAGGCCAAAGCCCCCGAGGGCCCCTCGAGTCGTTCTGAGGCGGGGGGAGGGGCCCCGCACAGCCTAGCGTTTCGGGGGGTGCCTCCCCTGGAGCCGCCCTGATCGCGCCTGGCACTGCTGACTGCATCTAGGGCTTCGGCCGGCTCCAGCTGAACTTCGAAGCACTCCGCAAGAGGAAGGGATCTCCAAGCTGTAGTGGTGATGCCTTCCGGCCATTGAAGCAGAGGAAGTACATTGTCATTGACGAGTGAGTACCTTATCTTTGTAATTCCTTGAGTGATGACTTCCCTCCTGATTGTGATTCCTCAGGGATCCTTCTACCAAGGCGACGAAATCTCCTGAGAAGTTGTCCCTTGCTGCCTCGAGTTCGCCGTCGATCCTGGGCGCCCTCAGCCAACGTGCCGCCTCCCGCACGAGGCCGTCCAGGAGGGCGGATATGCCGGCCTGGCGCGTTGACCCTCTGTTCTTGTCGTTTCTGTTGGGGAACGTAGTAGAATTTTAAAATTTTCTACGCATCACCAAGATCAATCTGTGGAGTCATCTAGCAACAAGGGAGAGGGGAGTGCATCTACATACCCTTGTAGATCGCGAGCGGAAGTGTCCAAGAGAACGGGGTTGATGGAGTCGTACTTGTCGTGATCCAAATCACCCATGACCGAGCGCCGAACGGACAGCACCTCCATGTTCAACACACCTATAGTTGGGAGAGACGTCTCCTCCTTCTTGATCCAGTAAGGGGGAGGAGAGGTTGATGGAGATCCAGCAGCACGACGGCGTGGTGGTGGAAGCAGCGGGGATCTCGGCAGAGCTTCGCCAAGCTCAGCGAGAGGGAGAGGTGTTACGGGGGGGAGAGGGAGGCGCCAGGGGCTAGGGTGCGCAACCCTCCCTTCCCCCCTCTTTATATAGGGGCCCTAGGGGGCGCCGGCCCCTAGAGATTCCATCTCAAGGGGGGGGGGCAGCCAAGGGGGGACTTGCCCCCCAAGTTTGGTGGGGCGCCCCCCACCCCCAGGGTTTCCAACCCTAGGCGCAGGGGGATGCCCATGGGGGGCGCACGAGCCCACCAGGGGCTGGTTCCCTTCCCACTTCAGCCCATGGCGCCCTCCGGGATAGGTGGCCCCAGCCAGTGGACCCCCGGGACCCTTCCGGTGGTCCCGGTACAATACCAGTGACCCCGGAAACTTTCTCGGTGGCCGAAAATGGACTTCCTATATACAAATATTTACCTCCGGACCATTCCGGAACTCCTCGTGACGTCCGTGATCTCATCCGGGACTCCAAAGAACTTTCGGGTTACCGTATACTAATATCTCTACAGCCCTAGCGTCACCGAACCTTAAGTGTGTAGACCCTACGGGTTCGGGAGACACGCAGGCATGACCGAGACGACTCTCCGGTCAATAATCAACAGCGGGATCTAGATACCCATGTTGGGTCCCACATGCTCCTCGATGATCTCATCGGATGAACCACTATGTCGAGGAATCAATCAATCCCGTGCGCAATTCCCTTTATCTATCGGTACGATACTTGCCCGAGATTCGATCGTCGGTATACCGATACCTTGTTCAATCTCGTTACCGGCAAGTCTCTTTACTCATTCCCGTAACCCATCATCCCGTGAACAACTCTTTGATCACATTGAGCTCATTATGATGATGTCCTACCGAGTGGGCCTAGAGGTACCTCTCCGTCACATGGAGTGACAAATCCCAGTCTCGATTCGTGCCAACCCAACAGACACTTTCGGAGATACCCCTAGTGCACCTTTATAGCCACCCAGTTACGTTGTGACGTTTGGTACACCCAAAGCATTCCTACAGTATCCGGGAGTTGCACAATCTCATGGTCTAAGGAAAAGTTATTTCACATTGGAAAAGCTTTAGCAAACAAACTACATGATCTAGTGCTAGGCTTAGGATTGGGTCTTGTCCATCACATCATTCTCCTAATGATGTGATCCCGTTATCAATGGCATCCAATGTCCATGGTCAGGAAACCGTAACCATCTATTGATCAACAAGCTAGTCAACTAGAGGCTTACTAGGGACACGTTGTGGTCTATGTATTCACACATGTATCACTGTTTCCGGATAATACAATTAAAGCATGAACAATAGACAATTATCATGAACAAGGAAATATAATAATAACAATTTTATTATTGCCTCTAGGGCATATTTCCAACAGTCTCGCACTTGCACTAGATTCAATAATCTAGTTACATTGTGATGAATCGAACACCCATAGAGTTCTGGTGTTGATCATGTTTTGCTCGTGGAAGAGGTTTAGTCAACGGAACTGCGACATTCAGATCCGTATGCAGTTTACAAATATCTATGTCTCCATCTTGAATATAATTCCGGATGGAGTTGAAACGGCGCTTGATGTGCTTGGTCTTCTTGTGAAACCTGGGCTCCTTGGCAATGGCAATAGCTCCAGTGTTGTCACAAAAGAGAGTCATCGGGCCCGACGCGCTTGTAATAACTCCTAGGTCGGTGATGAACTCCTTCATCCAGACTCCTTACTGTGCTGCTTGAGAAGCAGCTATGTAATTCGCTTCACATGTAGATGCCGTCACGACGCTTTGCTTGCAACTGCACCAGCTGACTGCCCCACCATTCAAATTATACACGTATCCGCTTTGTGACTTGGAGTCATCTAGATCTGTGTCGAAGCTAGCATCGACGTAACCCTTTACGACGAGCTCTTCGTCACCTCCATAAACGAGAAACATATCCTTAGTCTTTTTCAGGTACTTCAGGATGTTCTTGACCGCTGTCCAGTGTTCCATACCGGGATCACTTTGGTACCTCCCCACCAAACTTATGGCAAGGTTCACATCAGGTCTGGTGCACAGCATGGCATACATAATATAATCTATGGCCGAGGCATAGGGGATGACAATCATCTTTTCTCTATCTTCTGCCGAGGTCCGGCATTGAGCTGTGCTCAATCTCATACCTTGCAATACTCGCAAAAACCCTTTCTTGGACTGATCCATATTGAACTTCTTCAATATCTTGTCAAGGTATGTGCTTTGTGAAAGACTAATGAGGCATCTCGATCTATCTCTTTAGATCTTGATGCCTAATACGTAAGCAGCTTCTCCAAGGTCCTTCATTGAAAAACACTTATTCAAGTAGGCCTTTATGCTTTCCAAGAGTTCTACATCATTTCCCATGAGCAATATATCATCCACATATAATATGAGAAATGCTACAGAGCTCCCACTCACTTTCTTGTAAATACAGGCTTCTCCCCAAGCATGTATAAACCCAAACGCTTTGATCAACTCATCAAAGCGAATGTTCCAACTCCGAGATGCTTGTACCAGTCCATAGATTGAGCGCTGGAGCTTGCATACCTTGTTAGCATTCTCAGGATCGACAAAACCTTCCGGCTGCATCATATACAGTTCTTCCTTGAGGAAGCCATTAAGGAATGCTGTTTTGACGTCCATTTGCCATATCTCATAATCATAGAATGCGGCAATTGCTAACATGATTCGAACGGACTTCAGCATCGCTACGGGAGAGAAAGTCTCATTGTAGTCAATTCCTTGAACTTGTCGATAACCTTTAGCGACAAGTCGAGCCTTATAGATGGTCACGTTACCATCTGCGTGAGTCTTCTTCTTAAAGATCCATTAATTTTCTATGGCGTACCGATCATCGGGAAAGTCCACCAAAGTACATACTTTGTTATCATACATGGATCCTATCTCGAATTTCATGGCTTCAAGCCATTTGTTGGAATCCGGGCCCGCCATCGCTTCTTCATAGTTCGAAGGTTCACCATTGTCTAACAACATGATTTCCATGACAGGGTTGTCATACTACTCTGGTGCGGAACGTGTCCTTGTGGACCTACGAAGTTCAGCAGTAACTTGATATGAAGCTTCATGATCATTATAATTAACTTCCTCCCTAGTCGGTGCAGGCACCACAGAAACATCTTCCCGCGCTGCGCTACTTTCCGGTTTGGAAGGAGTGACAATCACCTCATCAAGTTCCACTTTCTTCCCACTCACTTCTTTTGAGAGAAAATCTTTCTCCAGAAAGGATCCATTCTTGGCAACAAAGACCTTGCCTTCGGATCTGAGGTAGAAGGTGTACCCAATAGTTTCCTTAGGGTATCCTATGAAGATGCATTTTTCTGATTTGGGTTCGAGATTTTCAGGTTGAAGTTTCTTGACATAAGCATCGCATGCCCAAACTTTTAGAAACGACAACTTAGGTTTCTTCCCAAACCATAGTTCATATGGTGTCGTCTCAACGGATTTAGACGGTGTCCTATTTAAAGTGAATGCGGCAGTCTCTAAAGCATAACCCCAAAATGATAGCGGTAAGTCGGTAAGAGACATCATAGATCGCACCATGTCCAACAGTGTACGATTACGACGTTCGGGCACACCATTACGCTGAGGTGTTCCAGGCAGCGTCAATTGTGAAACAATTCCAGAGTTCCTTAGGTGCGTGCCAAATTCGTGACTTAAATATTCTCCTCCATGATCCGATTGTAAGAACTTTATTTTTCTATCACGTTGATTCTCAACCTCATTCTGAAATTCCTTGAACTTTTCAAAGGTCTCAGACTTGTGTTTCATCAAGTAGACATACCCATATCTACTTAAGTCATCAGTGAGGGTGAGAACATAACGATAGCCACCGCGAGCTTCAACACTCATTGGACCACACACATCAGTATGTATGATTTCCAAAAAGTTGGTTGCTCGCTCCATTGTTCTGTAGAACGGAGTCTTGGTCATCTTGCCCAAAAGGCATGGTTCGCACGTGTCAAATGATTCATAATCAAGAGACTCCAAAAGTCCATCCGCATGGTGCTTCTTCATACGTTTGACACCAATATGACCAAGGTGGCAGTGCCACAAGTATGTGGGACTATCATTATCAACCTTACATCTTTTGGCATTCACACTATGAATATGTGTAACATCACGTTCGAGATTCATTAAGAATAAACCATTGACCAGCGGGGCATGACCATAAAACATTTCTCTCATATAAATAGAACAACCATTATTCTCGAATTTAAATGAGTTGCCATCTCGCATTAAACGAGATCCAGATACAATGTTCATGCTCAAAGCTGGTACTAAATAACAATTATTGAGGTTTATAACTAATCCCGAAGGTAGATGCAGAGGTAGCGTGCCGACGGCGATCACATCGACCTTGGAACGTCCCGACGCGCATCATCATCTCGTCCTTCGCCAGTCTCCGCTTATTCCGCAGCTCCTGCTTTGATTTACAAATGTGAGCAACTGCACTGGTATCAAATACCCAGGAGCTACTACGAGCGCTGGTAAGGTACACATCAATAACATGTATATCACATATACCTTTGACGTTTCTGGCCTTCTTATCTGCTAAGCATTTGGGGCAGTTCCGCTTCCAGTGACCCATTCCCTTGCAATAAAAGCACTCAGTCTCAGGCTTGGGTCCATTCTTTGGCTTCTTCCCGGCAACTGGCTTACCGGGCGCGGCAACTCCATTGCCGTCCTTCTTGAAGTTCTTCTTACCCTTGCCTTTCTTGAACTTAGTGGTTTTATTCACCATCAAAACTTGATGTTCTTTCTTGAACTCCACCTCCGCTGATTTCAGCATTGAATACACCTCGGGAATGGACTTCTCCATCCCTTGCATATTGAAGTTCATCACGAAGCTCTTGTAGCTAGGTGGGAGCAACTGAAGGATTCTATCAACGACCGCGTCATTTGGGAGATTAATTCCCAACTGAGACAAGCGATTGTGCAACCCAGACATTTTGAGTATATGCTCGCTGACAAAACTATTCTCCTCCATCTTACAACTGTAGAACTTGTCGGAGACTTCATATCTCTCGACTCGGGCATGAGCTTAGAAAACCAGTTTCAGCTCTTGGAACATCTCATATGCTCCGTGCTGCTCAAAATGCTTTTGGAGTCCCGATTCTAAGCTGTAAAGCATGCCGCACTGAACCAGGGAGTAATCATCACTAGGCGACTGCCAGACGTTCATAACGTCTTGAGCTGCTGGGAAAACGGGTGCATCACCTAGCGGTGCTTCAAGAACATATGCTTTCTTGGCAGCTATGAGGATGATCCTCAAGTTACGGACCCAATCCGTATAGTTGCTACCATCGTCTTTCAGCTTGGTTTTCTCTAGGAATGCGTTGAAGTTGAGGGCAACATTAGCGTGGGCCATTGGATCTACAAGACATATTGTAAAGATTTTAGACTATGTTCATGAAAATTAAGTTTATCTAAACAAATTTAATGAACTCCCACTCAGATAGACATCTCTCTAGTCATCTAAGTAATACATGATCCGAATCGACTAGGTCGTGTCCGATCATCACGTGAGACGGACTAGTCATCAACGGTGAACATCTTTATGTTGATCGTATCTTCTATACGACTCATGTTTGACCTTTCGGTCTTCCGTGTTCCGAGGCCATTTCTGTACATGCTAGGCTCGTCAAGTGAACCCTAAGTATATTGCGTGTGTAAATCTGGCTTACACCCGTTGTATGCGAACGTTAGAGCCTATCACACCCGATCATCACGTGGTGCTTCGGAACAACGAACCTTAGCAATGGTGCACAGTTAGGGGGAACACAATTCTTGAAATTTCAGTGAGAGATCATCTTATTTACTACCGTCGTTCTAAGCAAATAAGATGTAAAACATGATAAACATCACATGCAATCAAATAGTGACATGATATGGCCAATATCATTTTTTGCTCCTTTTGATCTTCATCTTCGGGGCTCCATGATCATCATCGTCACCGGCATGACACAATGATCTCCATCATCATGATCTCCGTCATCGTGTCTTCATGAAGTCGTCTCGCCAAACATTACTTCTACTACTATGGCTAACGGTTAGCAATAAAGTAAAGTAATTACATGGCGTTTTCAGTGACACACATGTCATACAATAAAATAAGAGAACTCCTCTGGCTCCTGCTGGTTGTCACACTCATCGACATGCTAGTCGTGATTCCTATTACAAGAACATGATCAAACTCATACATCACATATATATCATTCATCACATCCTTTTGGCCATATCACATCACACGGCACATGCTGCAAGAACAAGTTAGACGTCCTCTAATTGTTGTTGCAAGTTTTTACGTGGCTACTATAGGTTTCTAGCAAGAACGTTTCTTACCTACGCCAAAACCACAACGTGATATGCCAAATTCTATTTACCCTTCATAAGGACCCTTTTCATCGAAACCGATCCGACTAAAGTGGGAGAGACAGACACCCGCTAGCCACCTTATGCAACTAGTGCATGTCAGTCGGTGGAACCTGTCTCACATAAGCGTACGTGTAAGGTCGGTTCGGGCCGCTTCATCCCATGATGCCGCTGAATCAAGATAAGACTAGTAGCGGCAAGTAAATTGACACGATCTACGCCCACAACAACTTGTGTTCTACTCGTGCATAGCAACTACGCATAGACCTAGATCGTGATGCCACTGTTGGGGAACGTAGAAGAATTTTAAAATTTTCTACGCATCACCAAGATCAATCTATGGAGTCATCTAGCAACAAGGGAGAGGGGAGTGCATCTACATACCCTTGTAGATCGCGAGCGGAAGCGTTCGAGGGAACGGGGTTGATGGAGTCTTACTCGTCGTGATCCAAATCACCGATGACCGAGCGCCGAACGGACAGCACCTCCGCGTTCAACACACGTACGGTGGGGAGAGACGTCTCCTCCTTCTAGATCAAGCAAGGGGGTGAGAGGTTGATGGAGATCCAGCAGCACGACGACGCGGTGGTGGAAGTAGCGGGGATCTCGGCAGGGATTCGCCAAGCTCAGCGAGAGGGAGAGGGAGGCGCCAGGGGCTAGGGTGTGCAGCCCTCCTTGCCCCCTCTTTATATAGGGGCCCTATGGGGGCGCCGGCCCCTAGAGATCCCATCTCAAGGGGGGGGGGGCGGCCAAGGGGGGGACTTGCCCCCCAAGTTTGGTGGGGCGCCCCCCATCCCCAGGGTTTCCAACCCTAGGCGCATGGGGAGGCCCATGGGGGGTGCACCATCCCACCAGGGGCTGGTTCCCTTCCCACTTCAGCCCATGGGGCCCTCCTAGATAGGTGGCCCCACCCGGTGGACCCCCGGGACCCTTCCGGTGGTCCCGATACAATACCGGTGACCCCCAAAACTTTCCCAATGGCCGAAACTGGACTTCCTATATATAAATCTTTACCTACGGACCATTCCGGAACTCCTCGTGACATCCGGGATCTCATCCGGGGCTCCGAACAACTTTCGGGTTACCACATACTAATATCTCTACAACCCTAGCGTCACCGAACCTTAAGTGTGTAGACCCTACGGGTTCGGGAGACACGCAGACATGATCGAGACGACTCTCCGGTCAATAACCAACAGCGGGATCTGGATACCCATGTTGGCTCCCACATGCTCCTCGATGATCTCATCAGATGAACCACGATGTCGAGGATTCAATCAATCTCGTGTGCAATTCCCTTTGTCTATTAGTATGATACTTGCCCGAGATTCGATCGTCGGTATACCGATACCTTGTTCAATCTCGTTACTGTCAAGTCTCTTTACTCGTTCCCGTAACACATCATCCCATGAACAACTCTTTGATCACATTGAGATCATTATGATGATGTCCTACCGAGTAGGCCCAGAGGTACCTCTCCGTCACACGGAGTGAGAAATCCCAGTCTCGATTCGTGCCAACCCAACACACACTTTCGGAGATACCCGTAGTGCACCTTTATAGCCACCCAGTTACGTTGTGATGTTTGGTACACCCAAAGAACTCCTATAGTATCCGGGAGTTGCACAATCTCATGGTCTAAGGAAAAGTTACTTGACATTGGAAAAGCTTTAGCAAACGAACTACACGATCTAGTGCTAGGCTTAGGATTGGGTCTTGTCCATCACATCATTCTCCTAATGATGTGATCCCGTTATCAATGACATCCAATGTCCATGGTCAGGAAACCGTAACCATCTATTGATCAACGAGCTAGTCAACTAGAGGCTTACTAGGGACACGTTGTGGTCTATGTATTCACACATGTATCACTGTTTTCGGATAATACAATTAAAGCATGAACAATAGACAATTATCATGTACAAGGAAATATAATAATAACCATTTTATTATTTCCTCTAGGGCATATTTCCAACAGTTCCTCCTTCGTGGTCCCGCCAAGGGTGTAGGAGGCGTGCCAAGGGCTCCCCCATGGTCGTAGACCGCAGTTGGGTCACCTCGGCCCTGGTGTCTTCTTCGAGCAGCGAACCCTGGCCCCTCCTGGTCCCAGCCGAGGCCCGAAAGACGACTGGGACGGAGGAGACCCCGAGCCCCCCACTGGGAGGGGACGAGCCTCCTCGAGCTTCTTCAATGGCCTCTAGTGCCGAGGAGGGTCCCGGTCATGTGTTCGAGTTTACGCGCAAGCGGGGCGCCGCCCGTCATGAGTTTCTTCAGGAGGCGATGAGTGCGCTGAATTGACTCGGGGAAGAGCTTGTGGATATCGATGCCCGTCTCGAGACTGAGGGCCTCCGGCTGATGGACGAATGGCATCGACTGAAGGTGGCCATCAAACTCAGGCGTCTCCAGCGCGAGCGTGCCAACACGAAGGCCAAGGCGTCCCTTGCACCCTCACATGAGGCCAGCACCCGAGCCCTGGAGGAAGCTAGGGAGGCTGACCGCCACCACGAGGTTGCAGAGAAGCGCAGGCAGGAGCTTCAGGCCCTAAGCGCCCGCCTAGGACAACGAGCTGAGGCATGCAGGACCGCCTTGGCGTCGATGAAAGGGACGCCTTCCGAAGAGGCGGAGATCTTGCGGCGTGAGGAAGCGTTGATGATGGAGGCCATGGAGCGCAGCCTTGAGCTCGAGCGGCTGGAGGCGAGGGAGCGCCACGTGACTCTCGCCGAGGATGCTGTCTCCGCTCACGAGGCCAGAGTTCAGGAGGAAATCGACTAGAGGGTGGTGAAGGCCTGCGCAGACCTTGCCAAGGAGTATGGCCTGAAGTTGGGGCTCTAGCGGGCGGAAGCTGATGGGAGAATTGCTGCCCTCGGGATGAAGCTGGAGGAGGTAAAGCAGCGCGAGAGGGTCGCTACGGCAGCCCAGTTTTCTGCTCAGGCCAAGCTGGACTCCATGCAGGCCGACCTCGCCTTGCTCCAGTGGCAGGTGGATGATGTCGCGGCTCTCGTGCGGCAGAGCAAGGACGAGTCTTGCCATCGACTGCTGCTGCAGCACGAGCACGCCCCCATGCTCCAGGCTCTCCGGGTGAAGGCTAACCGGGCGCTGGGGGCCATCTGCGAGGAGAACGTCCCTCATCCCCACGTGGAGGATTATGCTGGCCATCTTGTCTTTTTCACTGAGGCTGTGGCGCGCCTAGAGAGCCGGGCCACGAGGGCCCGCCAACTTGTTGAATAAAAGAGTCGAAGCCTCCTCGGGCACACATTCTCCCGGGTCTTGAGTTACCTCCAGAACATCGACCCCCACTTTGATTTTGATGCCGCCATCTCCCCAGTGCCCGGGGCCATCCGAGACAACCTAGCGCATTGGGTGGATGAAATTGTGGATTCTCTGGTCAGGGCCTTTGCTACTAAGGATGACGAGGCCGTGGTCGCGGTAGATGAAGGCGGCGCGGTTGACGATGGTGAAGACGAGGCCAGCGATAGCGCCGGTAGTGTGCACGAGAGCGGCTCGGACGGCACGGGAGCGACATGTCCGATTTAGCTTGTACTCCTCCGCCTCGATCCTGCACGCAAGGACATGGACATGGTCCCGTAGGGTATGAGAGAATTTTGATGGGGGAGCCCCCTATGTGTGTAAACTGATGTTCTACTCTCCTTTTTTGCTTCTTCGAGCCGAACCAGGAACGTGCGTCCTTGAGTTTTCTGAGATGGGTTGTCATTGTAACTCACCTACATCTTACCTGACCTCGTGCAGGTTACGAGGCCGTTGGTACACCTCTCTTCTGGGGTAGATCACTAGGGATCCGCGGCCTTGAGCTTCCCGAGCAAGATGTGGCCCCGCTCCGGGGAGCGGTGCCAGGGGTGTCCTGCGGACCGCGGCAGGATGCCTACGCGGCAATTTTGCGGCACGTAGGCTCTTGCCTCGACGGGGTACTGCCGAGGTTACAGATATCCGCCAGGTGGGATCGGCCTTCTGGTCCCCGAGCCGGAGGGCTCGAGGTACGAGCTTTAAAAACAGCCAAAAGGCGACAAAATCCAGCATAAATCAACAGAAAATTCCCCCCATTTTTGGCAACGAGCAAGACTTCAAATTCGATCCGAAAAGGCGACGAACCAAGTTATAAAGAAAGAGAGAGGAAAACAAATAGCCGCGTCCGGCACCTATCTAGTCTTCCGGTCTTCCACCAGCGCGGAGCTAAGTGCTACGACTAGGATGTGGGAGGGAGCCCCCGAGGCCCGAGGGCGGCACTCCGGAGACTCCAGGGCGTGTACAGCCCTGCTCATTATTACGTGAGAGTGTCACGAGTGGAGACCTTCACAGGCGTGAGCCTTACTTCATATCGCCAGACGAGGACCCTGCCTTGCGCCGTCCCCGACCACCGTTGGGGCGTCCGGAAACCAGGATGAGACCAAGGGGCAAGGGGGATGCCATCGGCGCCCTCGGCGACCACAGGCCCTCTGCCGGGGGGAAGGGCTTGTCGATGCTCCCCCCAGTAGAGGACCTACCTCCGCATGCTACCTTGCCCCACGCGGCGGGGGCGAGGCCGCGGCTCCAGGCCCTCCACGTGCAGCCCCTAGTGTTTTGCTCCGATCGAGGGAGGAACCGTCACTCTTGGATCTCCAACCATCACCGTGGTCTGGTTCACCTGCAGCCCATTATTAATGCATGCCTGCTGCTGCGATACCTGCTGCACCCTGTCGTCGTCGCTGAAGGAGTCGACGGAGCCCCCAGGTGACTCGTGGTAATCTACTGCTTCGAGCGTCCCGTCGTTCCATCTCTGCCCGAGGAAGGCATTGGGGCCTTCCCCGAACGCGTGCGCCAAGTTCACCATGCGAGGCACGTAGGCATCGTCGGCTACCCCATCGAGGACACCACCCGAGTGCCCGCCACGTTGAACTTCCAGCTATGGCACCTGGCCTTGGCGGTCGCTGGGTCATACTCCGGCGCGCCCTCGTAAGGGGCCGCCAGCGCTTGCTCCCACCTGTGACGAAGTTGCTGCGGTCGGACGGATGGGGCCAGCGCCCATGTTGGTGTCGTAAGGCCCCCCATCGCCCCAGGGGGCGCGCAAGCTTGTTGGGACCTCGCGTGCGCCTCAACCGCGACCTGGGGCGTGGGTCAGGAACAGAACGGCGGCGTGCCCTTCAGGCGCAGTCCAACAGTTCAACGATGCGTTCCCGTAGTACGTCGTGGCCGCCCTCGGCCAGCCTACATTGTAACAGCTCTCGCGCCACGATGAGCGCATCCCTCAAGTTCGCCTACTCCCATCGGGTGTGCGGTGCTGTTGCCGCGGCGTAGTTCGAAGATCGCGTTGCGGAGCGCGTGCGCCGTGACGCCAGGGCGGAGGTTGCAGGTCTGCACCGCCCGCGGCCGGTGGCGTTTAGGTTGTGCGGGGGTCGCCTAAATCGCGGGGTTGAGCCCTTCATGGGCGGACGGCGCCGCCCGCACGGGCCAGCGGCCCAGCGGTCAGCATGAACCCCCTGATCGTCGGCCATCGGGACTGCGGAGCGGTAACGAACCGAACGACGGAAGAGAAGATCGGGCGCACCCCTACCTGGCACGCCAAACGTCGGATCGTGGGTTCCGGCAAAACCCGTGAGGTTCGAACACTGGGGTGCGCACGAAGATCTCTCCTTTATGCTATAGCAAGCTCTCGCACCGATTCCTGGTCTAGCTTGTCGAACCCGAAGAACAAGGGACACAAGGGTTTGTACTAGTTCAGGCCACTGTTGTGATGTAACACCCTAATCCAGTGTGGTGTGGGGGGATTGCCTTGTAGGCTGAGGATGAAATAGTACATGGGAAGAACAGCCTCCTGAGGTGAGGTGTTCTTGCGCTCGGATGAGCTTGATTGGAATGAATATGATTGCCCTAGGTTGGGTTGGTTCAAGATGAGATGCCCCTCTATGGTGGTGGCTAGTCATATTTATAGAGGCCCGGGTCCTCTTCCCAAATATTGAGCGGGAAGGGATCCCACAACGGCCAAGTTTGAAGGAGGACAGCTAGTACAAGCTATCCTAACAAAAGGTGGTCTTCGCCTGCCAAAGGCTCTAGTGGTGACGCCGCCATGGGCTCTGCGGTGACCTCCGCTCTACCGTCCTGCTGGTCTTGGTCTCGTTGCACAGATATGAAAACCTTTGCCAGATGCCTCGGGACTCCTCGCCTGCGCTTCCCCCTTTAGCACCAAAGAGGAAACTGGCATCCTACGCTCACTGGCGCCCGCCTGGACTTGGTCGTCATGGCTCACGTCACGGGAACCTCGCGAGGTGCCCCTTGCCTTGATATCTCCTCTCCTCGGGAGCTAGCCTAGTCAGGCCGCCCCAGGGGAGGTCTTGCGTCGTCCGCCTCGTGAGGCTTGGCCCCTCGCGAGCGTCTTGAGTGGTTGATGATGAGGTTGGGCCGTACCAGGACGCTGACGAGCCACGCTCTGGGCCGCAAACAGGCAAGTCTAGGTACCCCCGTTCCCAAAATGTCGACACTGATGATAGCAGCTAGTTCTTCATCATCAGCTTCATCGTTATCAAATGGAACTTGAAAGGCCACCTTCATCTGAGGACTTGGCCTCTTTCCGCGGCCTGCAATGGTCTTCACTTTCAGCACGGCCGGACCAGGTGATGATTTTGGTGGAGCTGATGAACTTGCAGAGGCTCCTAAAGCAATTGAGAACCCTGTGGTTCGTTGACATGTTGCAAGGTGCACTTGAGTTGATGATTTTGCAGCAGCAGCTGAAGATTGTGCGGCAACAGAGGGAACTGATGCAGCCCTTGAGGAAGTTGCCAGAGGAATATGTCCGGAAGGCTTTGAGGAACTTGGCCTTGAGGGCATTACTGTTGAGGAATGTGGCTTGACGGCCGATTTCTTCGGCATGGTCTTCTTAGGCTTACTACCAGAGGTCTCAGCAGCAGAGTCTTCATGGAATTTCCTCACTGCATCTCTAGTTGCACGTTGGAGCTTTGCTTGACGCCTGGCCCATTCCTTTGGAAATTCCTCACCATGCCTGACGCTTGAGGATTCTGCAACTTGGCCTGGTGCCAGAGGAGGTCTTGTGCATGGAGGGTTGACAACGAATTTCTTCATGTACTTTGGAGTCACATATCGGTACTCCCTCAATTCCTTGGCCCATCTTCTCTCAATCCTCTGAATGCGCACTTTGCACTGATTTTTTTTCTTTTCCTTGAGTTTCCTCATCTGGTGTGCAATATTCAGCATATATGTCTTCAGGGATTTCAAAAGCAGTGTTTATCTCAGGTCCCTTCCCTCCCTTCCGTGGTCTCTTGCCTTCAGCCATTTTCCTCACTTGAGGATTTTGAACAATTGAGGTTTCTGAGGAAGTATGTAACTTTTCTTCGAGGAATGCTGCAAATGAGTTAAGTTGATGAGAACCTAGAGATTCAGCAGCAGACATTTGTACCTGTGAACAGAGTATAGGTGCGAAGAATTCGGAGAGGTCATATGCGTTCTCAGAAATTTTTCAAAAGCATCAAGTTTGAGGAATTTGACCATGGGAGTCTTGAAGACTTTCACTAAGTGTTCTTGCTTTAGGTTCCGGAGTTGTATAGATCAAAAAATCCACACAGTTGAGGAATCATGAAGAAAAACTCATCTTAGAGAAACAAATCAAGAGCAGACATATTTGAGGTGTTCAAGTAGTGGGGAGTTGAAGAATAAACACCTTTCGAAGAAATTGTGAAAACATGAGAATCAAAGAAGGGTAGTAAAATTAGATTTTAATTACCCTTGGTGAAGAACACCACAAACTAGATGAACTATGGTGAAGTTCGTCAGTCCGGATCTCCCACGCCCTAACTTGGCAGAAGGAGACAGCTACGGCGGCTGTGGAGTGAAGATTTCCGCAGCCGGCACGAGTACGACGACGAGGAGCTCGAGGCAGCGAAGCTCTTCCTCACCGACGTCGATGAAGGTAGCGGCGGTGCTAGGTCTATGAGCTCGAGCGAGATGGATATGTTGAGCAGAGTAAATGAGGAACTATGAAAGGGGAGGGGTATTTATAGCCAACGGTGAAAAACTACTCATCCAAAGAAATTGGACGAACGTGCCCCTGCTCTTTGCTATCCTAGCGACATGTGTCACCCACATTCTGAGGATTGAAGATAGTGGGGATCATGGGGGAGTTGTTTAATCCATCGTGGGATGCGGAAAGGTTTGAGCGGCCAAAGACAAAAAATTTGGATAAGAAAATTTTAACGTTGCATTCACAAATTCTCCAGCTGTCAAGGAGAGAGTGAAGATTTTGAACAAGTTTTGAATAGAATGCATATGAAAAAATGTGAATAGACTGGATTGAGTTAAGCATAGAGGGGAAGGGTCTGATCACATTCGCTTAGAGGAAAAGTCAACTTGAAGAATTAGCAATAAGTTAATGATGTAGAGGACGTAAAAACTCAAACATTATATATATGAAGAAAATCAGAGAAAGTTGAGGAAATTGCAAATTTTGAGGAATTTGAAAATTGAAGGAAAACTCGAATCTCAACTTTGGGTGGTGGCGTAACCCACCGTATAAGAATGATGATTTCAGACACTGCGTACAATTGTTGTAGGGCTCTGAGAATCAATTTCTTCATAATTTCTTCACACTTAGAGGGTTAGTCTTCATTGATTGAGGAAAAAACGTAACTTCGTGTGTTGCGCATCAAAGTCATCAATTTTTCATAAGTGTTAGGATGTGTGTCCTTTCAAAGAACATTCACAGATCCTAAGATATTTAGCTCACACCGCAACTTGCAAAATCTCTTCTCATCCAAGGGCTTAGTGAAAATATCTACCAGTTGGTCTTCAGTCTTCACGTGGTAGATGGAAATGTCGCCCTTGAAGACATGATCATGAAGAAAATGATGACGGATCTGGATGTGCTTTGTCTTCGAGTGCTGAACTGGGTTGTGAGCAATCTTGATGGCACTCTCATTGTCACAGTAGAGTGGCACATTCTTCATGATGACGCCATAGTCCTTGAGTGTTTGCTTCATCCATAGTAATTGAGCATACCATGAACCAACAACTATGTACTCAGCTTCAGCTGTGGAGAGTGATACACAGTTCTGCTTCTTCGAGGACCAACATACTAAAGATCGTCCGAGGAAATGGCATGTGCCTGATGTAGACTTGCGATCCACTCGATCACCAGCATAGTCAGAGTCAGAATATACAATGAGATCAAAATGAGAGCCCTTGGGATACCAAAATCCAAGTGTTGGAGTGTGAGCTAGATATCGAAGAATAGGCTTCACAGCCTTATGGTGTGATTCCTTCAGTGTAGCTTGAAATCGGGCACATATGCAAACACTAAGCATAATATGTTTCCTAGATGCACATAGATACAATAAAGAGCCAATCATGAAGCGTTATACCTTTTGATCAAAGTCTTTACCATTTTCATCGGTGCACAGCTGGCCATTTGTGCGCATAGGGATTTTGACGCCTTTGCAATCTTGCATGCCTAATTTCCTCAGAACATCCTTGAGGTATTTCTCTTGAGATATGAATATGCCATTGTGTTCTTGACGAATTTGAAGGCCTAGGAAGAATTTCAGCTCTCCCATCATGGACATTTGATATTCTTCACGCATCATGTAGCCAAATTCTTCACTATAACGTTCATCAGTACACCCAAAGATAGTGTCGTCCACATAGATTTGACACACAAATAATTCATCATCATATGATTTAGTGAAAAGAGATGGGTCAAGTGAACCGGGTTTGAAGCCTTTCTTCATGAGGAATTCCTTCAAAGTATCATACCACGCCCGAGGGGCCTGCTTGAGGCCATAGATGACCTTGTTGAGTTTGAAGACTTTGTTAGGATGTTTAGGATCTTCAAAACCTGGGGGTTGAGCAACATATACTTCTTCCTCAAGCTTACCATTGAGGAATGCACTTTTCACATCCATTTGATATAAGATGATATTATGATGGTTAGCATAAGCAAGTAATATGCGAATAGCTTCAAGTCTAGTGACAAGAGCAATGGTTTAATCGAAATCAATTCCTTCAACCTGTGTATAGCCTTGAGCTACGAGACGAGCCTTATTCCTCACCACAAGGCCATTTTCATCTTGCTTGTTTTGATAGATCCACTTGGTGCTGATGATATTGTGCTCCCAAGGATCTGGACGCATGAAGAGTTCCCATACGTGGTTGAGCTCGAATTGATACAATTCCTCTTGCATAGCTTCAATTCACTCAGGTTCCAGAAATGCCTCATCAACTTTGGTGGGCTCTGTGATAGAGACAAAAGCAAAGTGCCCACAAAAGTTAGATAAGTGTGAAGCTCTTGAGCGTGTGAGAGGACCTGGTGCATTGATGTCGTCGATGATTTTCTCGATCTGCATTTCTTTTGCGACACGAGGATGAGCTGGTTGAGGACTTTGGTCTGGCTGAGCATTTTCTTCAGCAACAGTTTCTTCAGGAGCACCGGAATGATTTTCTTCATTGTCAGGTGATAACCCACAAGTGTAGGAGATCACAACAGTTTTCGAGGGTAAAGTATTAAACCCAAATTTGTTGATTCGACACAAGGGGAGCCAAAGAATACTCTAAAGTATTAGCAGCTGAGTTGTCAATTCAACCACACTTGGAAACTTAGTATCTGCAGCAAGATAGTTTAGTAGCAAAGTAATATGATAGTGGCGGTAGCAGCAATAAAAGTAAAGATAGTGTTTTTGTAGTGTTTGTGATATAAGCAACGGAAAAGTAAATATCAACTAGCAATATAGGTAAAGCTCGTAGGCATTGGATCGGTGATGGGAAATTACGTCGGATGCAATTCATCATCTAGAAGTTATAACCTAGGGTGACATAGAACTAACTCCAGTTCATCAATGCAATGTAGGCATGTATTCCGAATATAGTCATACGTGCTTATGGAAAAGAACTTGCATGACATCTTTTGTCCTACCCTCCCGTGGCAACGGGGTCCTATTGGAAACTAAGGGATAATAAGGCCTCCTTTTAATAAAGTGTTGGACCAAACCATTAACACATAATGAATACATGAACTCCTCAAACTATGGTCATCACCGGGAGTGGTCCCGATTATTGTCACTTCGGGGTTGCCGGATCATAACACATAGTAGGTGACTATAGACTTGCAAGATAGGATCGAGAACACACATATATTCATGAAAACATAATAGGTTCAGATCTGAAATCATGGCACTCGGGCCCTAGTGTCAAGCATTAAGCACAGCAAAGTCATAGCAACATTAATCTCAGAACATAGTGGATACTAGGGATCAAACCCTAACAAAACTAACTCGATTACATGATAGATCCCATCCAACCCATCACCGTCCAGCAAGCCTACGATGGAATTACTCACACACGGCGGTGAGCATCATGGAATTGGTGATGGAGGAAGGTTAATGATGACGATGGAGACGATCTCCACTCTCCGGAGCCCCGAACGGACTCCAGATCAGCCCTTCCGAGAGAGATTAGGGCTTGGCAGTGGCTCCGTCTCGTGAAACGCGATAATTCTTTCTCCCTGATTTTTTTCTCCATGAAACGGAATATATAGGACCTAGGGATACGTCGGTGGAGCATCGGGGGGCCCTCGAGGCAGGGGGCGCGCCCTGGGAAGGGGGGCGCGCCCCCCACCCTCGAGGATAGGGTGTGGGCCCCCCGATGCAGATCTTCTTGCAGATATTTTTTATATTTTATGAAATAATTCTCCGTTGATTTTTAGGCGATTACGAGAACTTTTTATTCTGCACAAAGACAACACCATGGCAGTTTTGCTGAAAATAGCGTAAGTCCGGGTTACTTCCATTCAAATCATGCAAGTTAGAGTCCAAAACAAGGGCAAAAGGGTTTGGAAAAGTTGATACGTTGGAGACATATCATCAGGAATGACTTCTTTGGTTGATTCTTCAGTGGGGATGATATCTTTAGTAGCTTTGAACTTGATGGATTCCTTAGGAGGTAGTTTACCTGACACAGGAGGCAGGTGCTCTCTTTGCGAGCCATTAGTTTCATCAAATCGCAGATCTACAGTCTCAACAATCTTGTGAAGATGATTGATGAAGATTCTGTAGGTGTGCGAGTCCTTTCCGTAACCAAGCATAAAACCATCATGTGCTTTCGGTGCAAATTTGGAATTGTGATGAGGATCTCTAACCCAGCAATTAGCACCGAAGACTTTGAGATAACTCACATTGGGTTTCTTGTTAGTGAGTAGTTCATATGAGGTTTTCTTGAGGAGTTTGTGAAGATATTCCCTGTTGATGATGTGGCACACATTGTTGATAGCCTCAGGCCAGAACCGAAGAGGCGTCTTGTATTCATCAATCATAGTGCGAGCCATCTCAACAAGAGTCTTGTTCTTCCGCTCCACAACACTGTTCTGCTAAGGTGTGTAAGGGGCTGATAGCTCATGAGTAATACCAAGTTCAACAAGATAGTCATCAAGACCAGTGTTCTTGAACTCGGTCCCATTGTCACTCCGGATATGCTTGATCTTCACATCGAAATTCATTGAGGCCCTTGAGGAAAACCGCTTGAAGATTTCCTACACTTCATGCTTAAATGTGATGATATGCACCCATGTATAACGAGAATAGTCATCAACAATGACAAAGCCATAAAGAGAGGCTGCATTTCGGAATGCAGAGTAATGTGTAGGCCGAAGAGGTCCATGTGAAGCAATTCAAATGGACGAGTGGTAGTCATGATAGTCTTCGAGGGATGCTTGGATTTGGTCATCTTTCTAGCTTTGCAAGCCCCACAAAGATGATCTTTGAGGAATTTGACACCCTCAATTCCAAGAATGTGCTTCTTCTTCACTAATGTGTGCAAGTACCTCATGCCATCATGACTGAGTCGTCGATGCCATAGCCATCCTTCTGAAGCTTTTGCAAGTAGGCATGTGGCAGGTTGTGGTCCTGTAGAGAAATCAACAATATACAAGTCTCCTCTCCTAAAGCCTTCGAATACTTTGGAATTTTTAGATTCTAAAACTACAACACAACAATATTTGCCAAAGAAAACAACCATATCAAGATCACAAAGCATTGAGATAGACATGAGGTTGAATCCAAGAGACTCGACGAGCATGACTTTGTCCTGGTGTCGATCTTTTGAGATTGCAACCTTACCTAGACCCAATGCCTTGCTTTCCTTTATCAGTGTAGGTGATATGCTTCAGGTGAGATGGAGATAAAGCAGAGTCCATCAGTAGGTTCTTGTCACCGGTCATCTGATTTGTGCATCCACTGTCGAAGACCCACTCAGTAGCTTTGAGGGAGTCATCATGTAGAAGAATTAGTATATCTTACAACTCATATGCTTCATAGTGAAGAATATGACATCAATTTCATCAGAATGAATTTCATCAATAATAGCAATATGTGAAGAATGAGGA
This sequence comes from Secale cereale, assembly GCA_902687465.1. Taxonomy (NCBI): domain Eukaryota; kingdom Viridiplantae; phylum Streptophyta; class Magnoliopsida; order Poales; family Poaceae; genus Secale; species Secale cereale. Next base: position 268,261,376 of record LR738711.1, on the reverse strand, counting down.
CGCGAGAAATGAATGAATCATTTCTTCATGATTAGCTTGCGTTCTTCAAGTATTTTCAGGTCTCCAGCAAATTCTTCAGACGTTTAAGTTCGTCTGGAGACCTGACCTTGCATAAGAGATTAGTTATTTTTCTTCACCACCCACATCTGGAGGGGTGGCAAAGAGTTCATCATTTAACAGGCACCAATTGAGAATGGTGGCATTGAAGCAAGTGCACTTCGTTTCACAGGAGAGGGGTTAGAGTATGAGTAAGTAGAGAAATTCTTCGAGGACTTATGAACATAATGATTTGAAGAATAATGCACATATTCATAATCCTTCTTTCCCTGCGAAACAGACGTGTTAGCACGATGATGATCATATGAGGAATTTGATCCACTTGAGGAATTTGGTCCATATGAGGATTTGGATCCATATGAAGATTTGGATCTAGGGTTCCTGTTCTTCACAAGAGGTGTCATGAGGACATTCACTTGAATATTTTCAAGGTGCCTCTTAGGGACCCATATTTTCTTCATACGGGGATCATTCCTGCAGTTAGTTCCAACATATCTGGCAAATACTTCACCATCTTGATTTTTGAACAGTTTATAGTTGGAGTCAAATGACTCATCGGAAGAATATGAAGAGTCACAAGTAAAGCTAGATAAGGTAGATGGATCTACGGGAGGTCCTTTTGCAGCAACCCATGAGGTTTTGGGATACTACTCAGGTTTCCAGTAGGTCCCATCAACATTGAGTTTCCTCTCAAAGGCAATAACCTCTTTCCTGGGGTCCCTGCTTAGAATCTGCTTTTTAAGCACATCACAAAGAGTCGGATGACCTTTGAGGATTTTGTGCATGCCTATCACATACAATTCCTTCAACCCTGCATTTTCGTCAGTAGCATCGGTGTTTTCCTCTGTTGAGGAAATTTTCACCACAAAAACAGTTAAAGAATTTGTAACAGTAGAAGCATTTGAACTTTCAGGTGAAGAATTTGTAGTTTCACGTTCAATGCATTTAAGACGTGGTGGAATGAATTCCTCCTGAGCAGCGCTGATCTGTTGAGCAAGCAATGAATCGCGTTCCTTCTGAAGATCTTCATAACTCTCCCTTAGCTTCTCAAGATCTTGCTTTCTTTGAAGAAATTCATAGGAAAGCTTCTCATGATCAGATAAGCGAGTGTTATGATTATCCTGAAGGTTATCCAACTTGGATTGAAGTCTCTGAAGATTTTCAATCAAGATTTTAGATCGATCCATTTCTTCACCCAACATATCATCGCTCTCATTAAGCATATTATGAACTTTCTCCAAAGCTTTTTGTTGTTTAGTGGCAAGGGAAGCAAGTTTGGTATAGCTGGGTCCAAATTCATCACCAGATTCATCATCACTAGACTCAGATAGATAGCATTCAGTTACCTTGGCACCTTTGGCCATAAGGCATGGTGCAGAGGATGATGATTCCGGATTGAACGTCGTGGCCTTGAGAGATTCCTTGAAATCCTCAAACCATGGATCATGACGAGTTCGATGACCTTCATAAACCTCAGAGAGTCGGTCCAAGATCAGCTTCGCATGGCTGAGATGCATAATGTTCCTGAACTGATTTTGGGACAGACAGGAACAGATGATGTCCTTTGTGGTGAGGTTGAGTAGAGTGTAGTTGCAAATATTATCAGCCTCTGCCATCTTGCATAGGTCGGTAAGACCAATCTCAGTGACGGTCCACAGCTCGCTGTTCATCACCATGAGGCGCTTCTTCATCATGGCCTTCCACTTGGGATAATCATGACCGTCAAAGATTGGGCATGACACAGTCTTCATTCCTGCGGTCGACATAACTAAAACTCCAGGCGGTTAAACCAAAATCACACAGAACAAGGGAGTACCTTGCTCTGATAACAATTGAAAGTGCACTATATCGACTAGAGGGGGGGTGAATAGGCGATTTTTACAAATTCGTCACTGAGGAAATTCTAGCTGAGGAATAGATACTCAAGTGCAAGCATAACAATACAGTAGCATGGTCATCATGATGAAATGAAAAAAAGCACAGAGTACAAGTACCGTGTAAACATGATAAGCAGGCTGAGGATTGAGGACTGAGGAAATTGGGTTGAGGAAATTGAGAAAGTCTTCAGTCAAAGTCTTCAAACAATATAGATCAAGTTCATCAACACAAGAATGAGTAAATGAAAGGGTTGAGGAAATAGAACCAGTAGGCTTGATGAAGACAATGATTTGTTAGACCAGTTCCAACTGTTGTCACAGTTGTACGTCTAGTTAGGACGGCTAGGTATTTAAACCTCAGGACACACAGTCCCAGACACCCAGTCCTGGACACACAGTCCAAGACACCAAGTCCTCAACATATTCCCCTTGAGCTAAGGTCACACAGACCTCGCCCAATCACTCGTGGTAAGTCTTCATAGGTGACTTCCAAACCTTCACAAACTTGGTCACCCGACGATCCACAATTCCTCTTGGATGCTCTAGACCATTGACGCCTAACCGCCTGGAAGATCACAGTCTTCGAAGGTAACAAGCGTCGGCTCCACACAGGAATACTCTCTTCAGTGATGCTCAATCACTTTTGGGTTATAGGTGTTTGGGTTTGGAGTTTTTCCTCACTTGATGATTTTCGCTCAAAGTCCTCGGAAGATGGGTTGCTCTTATGACAAGTGTCAGTTTCTCTCGGAGTAGCCAACCAACTAGTGGTTGTAGGGGTGGCTATTTATAGCCTAGGGAGCATCCCGACATGATAAGACATAAATGCCCTTAATTGATATGACCGTTAGGTGGATAAGATATTTTGGGACAGCTGGCGCATAGCACATCAACGGTCAGAAATTGAGCTCTCAAATTCCTCAGTGCTATCATGTTACTGAAGGAAATATGCCCTAGAGGCAATAATAAAGTTGTTGTTTGTATTTCCTTATATCAGGATAAATGTTTATTATACATGCTAGAATTGTATTAACCAGAAACTTAGTACATGTGTGATTACATAGAAGAATGATGTGATGGAAAAGACCCATCCGTTATCTTAGCAACTTGATCGTTGTGTTTTACTGCTATTTCTTTCTTCATGACATATACATGTTCCTATGACTATGAGATTATGCAACCCCCGAATACCGGAGGAACACCTTGTGTGCTATCAAACGTCACAATGTAACTGGGTGATTATAAAGATGCTCTACAGGTGTCTCCGAAGGTATTTGTGGTGTTGCCATAGATCGAGAATAGGATTTGTCACTCCGAGTATCGGAGAGGTATCTCTGGGCCCTCTCGGTAATACACATCATAATAAGCCTTGCAACCAAATGACTAATGATCTAGTCACGAGATGATGTATTACGGAACGAGTAAAGAGACTTGCTAGTAATGATATTGAACTAGGTATGAGGATACCGACGATCAAATCTTCGGCAAGTAACATACCGATGACAAAGGGAACAATGTATGTTGTTATGCGGTTTAACCGATAAAGATCTTCGTAGAATATGTAGGAACCAATATGAGCATCCAGGTTTCGCTATTGGTTATTGATACGTATCCAACGTATCTATAATTTTTTATTGTTCCATGCTATTATTTATGATGTTTTGGATGTTTAATGGGCTTTCTTATACACTTTTAAATTATTTTTGGGACTAACCTATTAACCCAAAGGCCCAGTCCAGATTGCTGTTTTTTGCCTATTTCAGGGTTTTACAGAGAAGGAATATCAAACGGAGTCCAAACGGAATGAAACCTTCGGGAAAGATATTTTTGGAGCAAAATACGCACGGGACACTTGAGAACCACAGAGTAGGGTTGACGTGGCGTCCACGAGGGTGGGGGCGCCCCCCTCCCTATAGGGCGCGCCCCCTGCATCGTGGGCACCCAGTCTGGCCCCCGGTGCCCTCCTTCTTCCTATATATATCTACGTACCCCGAAACCATCAGAACAACAAAGAAAACCCTAGTTCCACCGCCGCAACCTTCTGTTCCTGTGAGATCCCATCTTGGGGCCTGTTCCGGAGCTCCATCGGATGGGGGATCTTCCATGAAGTGCTTCTACATCATCATCATCGCCTCACCATGAGTTGTGAGTAGTTTACCATAGACCTTCGGGTCCATAGCTAGTATCTAGATGGCTTCTTCTCTCTCTTTGGATCTCAATACGAAGTTATCCTCGGTCTTCGAGGAGATCTATTCGATGTAATCTCTTTTTGTGGTGTGTTTGTCGAGATCCGATGAATTGTGGGTTTATGATCAAGATTATCTATGAGAAACATTTGGTTCTTTTTTGAACTCTTTATGTATGATTATAATATCCTTGCAAGTCTCTTCGAATTATTGGTTTGGTTTGGCCTACTAGATCTATAGTTCTTGCAACGGGAGAAGTGCTTGGCTTTGGGTTCAATCTTGCGGTGTCCTTTCCCAGTGACAGTAGGCTCAGCAAGGCACGTATTTTATTTTTGCCATCGAGGATAAAAAGATGGGGTTTATATCACTATGTTTGAGTTTATCCCTCTATATCATGTCATCTTGCTTAAGGTGTTACTCTGTTGTTATGAACTTAATACTCTAGATGCATGCTGGATAGCGGTCGATGCGTGGAGTAATAGTAGTAGATGCAGAATCGTTTCGGTCTACTTGTCTCTGACGTGATGCCTATATATAATGATCATGCCTAGATAGTCTCATAATTATTCGCTTTTCTATCAATTCCTCGATAGTAATTTGTTTACCCGCCGTAGAATACCACTATCATGAGAGAAGCCACTAGAGAAAACTATGGCCACCGGGTCTATTCTCAACATATCAATCTACAATCTACTTTACTTTTCCGCTTTTACTTTTTGTTCTTATATCCAAAAATACCAAAAATATCAAACCATCATCTCTATCAGATCTCACTTTCATAAGTGACCGTAAAGGGATTGGCAACCCCTTATCACGTTGGCTGCGAAGTTCTCATTTGTTTGTGCAGGCGCGAGGGACTCGCGCGTGGTCTCCTACTGGATTGATACCTTGGTTCTCAAAAACTAAGGGAAATACTTACGCTATTATGCTGCATCACCCTTTCCTCTTCGAGGGAATACAACGCAAGCTCGAGAAGTAGCAGTTATTGACCGAAGATCAGTCTCGGTCATGTCTACATAGTTCTCGAACCCGTAGGGTCCGCACGCTTAATGTTCGATGACGATTGGTATTATGAGTTTATGTGTTTTGATGTATCGAAGGTTGTTCAGAGTCTCGGATGTGATCATGGACATGATGAGGAGTTTCGAAATGGTCGGGACATAAAGATCGATATATTGGAAGCCTATGTTCGGACATCGGAATGGTTCCCGATGAGTTCGGGCATTTACCGGAGTACTGGGGGGGTTACCAAAACCCCCCGGGGAGTGTATGGGCCTTATTGGGCCTTAGTGGGATAGAGGAGGAGGCGGCCAAGGTGAGGGGCGCGCCCCCCAAGCCCAATCCGAATTGGGTGGGGGGCCGAGCCCCCCTTTCCTTCTTCCCTCTCTCCTCCTTCCTTCCTCTCCTACTCCAACTTGGGAAGGGGGGAATCCTACTCCCGGTGAGAGTAGGACTCCCCTAGGGCGCGCCATAGAGAGGGACGGCCCCTCCCCTCCTCCACTCAGTTATATACGTGGGGAGGGGGCACCCCATAGACACACAGGTTGATTTGCAAGCCGTGTGCGGTGCCACCCTCCACAGATACACACCTCGGTCATATCGTTGCAGGGCTTAGGCGAAGCCTTCCGCCGGTAACTTCATCATCACCGTCAACACGCCGTCATGCTGACGAAACTCTCCCGCGACGCTCAATTGGATCAAGAGTTCGTGGGATGTCATCGAGATGAACGTGTGTTAAACGCGGAGGTGTCGTACATTCGATGCTTGGACCGGTTGGATCGTGAAGATGTTCGACTACATGAACCGCGTCACTAGACGCTTCCGCTTTCGGTCTATGAGGGTACGTAGACACACTCTCCCCGCTCATTGCTACGCTTCTCCTAGATAGATCTTGCGTGATCGTAGGAAAATTTTAAAATACTACATTCCCCAATAGTGGCATCATGAGCTAGGTCTATGCGTAGATGATATGCACGAGTAGAACACAATGAGTTGTGGGCGATAATAGTCATACTGCTTACCAGCATGTCATACTTTGATTCGGCTATATTGTGAGATGAAGCGGCCCGGACCGACATTACACGTACGCTTACACTAGACTCGTTTCACCGTTACGAGCACTCGTTGCTTAAAGTCGACTGGTGGGTGTCTGTCTCTCTCACTTTAGTTGAATCGAGTGTGGCTACGCCCGGTCCTCGTGAAGGTTAAAACAACACACTTGATGAAAAATCGTTGTGGTTTTGTATGCATAGGTAAGAACGGTTCTTGCTAAGCCCATAGCAACCACATAAAACTTGCAAACAACAAAGTAGAGGACGTCTAACTTGTTCTTGCAGGGCATGTTGTGATGTGATATGGTCAAGACGTGATGAGTTATACGTTATTGTATGAGATGATCATGTTTTGTAAATTATCGGCAACTGACAGGAGCCTTATGGTTGTCTCTTTATTGTATGAATTGCGAAGGCCATGTAATTCCTTTACATTATCACTATGAGTTAGCGATAGTAGTAGTAGCAATAGTTGGCGAGACAACCATGACGCTACGATGAAGATCATGGTGTCTAGCTGGTGATGATGGAGATCATGACGATGCTTTGGAGATGGAGATCAAAAGCACAAGATGTTGATGGCCATATCATGTCACGTATTTTGATTGCATGTGATGTTTATATTATTATGCTTCTTATTTTGCATAGTACGGGAGTAGCATTATAAGATGATCCCTTACAAAATTTGAAGGTACAAGTGTTCTCCCTGAGTATGCACCGTTGCGAAAGTTCGTCGTGCCGAGACACCACGTGATGATCGGGTGTGATAAGCTCGACGTTCAAATACAACGGGTGTAAGACAGTTTTGCACATGCAGATACTCGGGTTAAACTTGATGAGCTTAGCATGCACAGACATGGGCTCAGAACACTGGAGGCCGAAAGGTCGAGCGTGAATCATATAGTAGATATGATCAACATAAGATGTTCACCATTGGAAACTACTCCATCTCACGTGATGATCGGACATGGTTTAGTTGATTTGGATCACATGATCATTTAGATGACTAGAGGGGTTTCTATCTAAGTGGGAGTTCTTTAGTAATATGATTAATTGAACTTTAATTTATCATGAACTTAGTCTTGATAGTTTTGGCATATCTATGTTGTTGTAGATCAATGGCCCGTGCTACCGTTCCCTTGAATTTTAATGCATTCCTAGAGAAAGCTAAGCTGAAAAATGATGGTGGCAACTACATGGCCTGGGTTCGTAAGTTGAGGATTATCCTCATTGCTGCACAGAAGAATTATGTCCTAGAAGCACCGCTAGGTGACAGGCCTGCTGCAGGAGCAACTCCGTATGTTATGAACGTCTGGCAAGCTCGTTCTGATGACTACTCGATAGTTCAGTGTGCCATGCTTTACGGCTTAGAATCGGGACTTCAGCGACGTTTGAACGTCATCGAGAATATGAGTTGTTCCAAGAGTTGAAGTTAATATTTCAAGAAAATGCCCGAATTGAGAGATATGAAGTCTCCAATAAGTTCTATAGCTGCAAGATGGAGGAGAACAGTTCTATCAGTGAACACTTGCTCAGAATGTCTGGGTACTACAATCACATGACTCAACTTGGTTACAAAGTTGACGAAGATAGTGTTATTGATAGAGTTCTTCAATCACTGCCACCGAGCTATAAAGGCTTCGTGATGAACTATAACATGGAAGGGATGCAGAAGACAATTCCCGAGCTCTTCGCTATGCTCAAAGCTACGGAGGTAGAAATCAAAAAGGAGCATCAAGTGTTGATGGTTAAAAAAATCACTAGTTTCAAAAAAAGGGCAAGGGAAAGAAGGGGAACTTCAAGAAGAATAGTAAGACAGTTACTACTACCGCGAAGAAACCCAAGTCTGGAGCCAAGCCTGAAACTGAGTGCTTCTACTGCAAAGGGACTGGACACTGGAAGCGGAACTGCCCCAAGTATTTGGCGGATAAGAAGTATGGCAAGGTGAACAAAGGTATATTTGATATACATGTTATTGATGTGTACCTTACTAACGCTCGTAGTAGCACCTAGGTATTTGATACTGGTTCGGTTGCTAATATTTGTAACTCGAAACAGGGGCTACAGATTAAACGAAGATTAGCTAAGGACGAGGTGACGATGCGCGTGGGAAATGGTTCCAAAGTCGATGTGATCGCCGTCGGCACGCTACCTCTACATCTACCTTCGGGATTAGTTTTAGACCTAAATAATTGTTATTTTGTGCCAGTGTTGAGCATGAACATTATATCTGGATCTTGTTTGTTGCGAGACGGTTATTCATTTAAATAAGAGAATAATGGTTGTTCTATTTTTTTGAGTAATATCTTTTATGGTCATGCACCCTTGAAGAGTGGTCTATTCTTATTAGATCTCGATCGTAGTGATACACATAATCATAATATTGAAACCAAAAGATGCAAAGTTGATAATGATAGTGCAACTTATTTGTGGCACTGCCATTTATGTCATATTGGTGTAAAGCACATGAAGAAACTCCATGCCGATGGACTTTTGGAATCACTTGATTATGAATCACTTCGCGCTTGCAAACCATGTCAGGGATATTACTACCAGGTATAAACCGTCCAGGAGGGTCCGGTTTACGTTATCAAGATTATGTATTCAGAAGCCCAGCGGAGTATGGAGTAGAAGATTTGTCAGGCCCAAGATGCGATTATATCCCGATCACGTGACACTTACGTGATTGGGGCACAACCGCATTTCGGGTGCTTAGCAAGATGGATATCATTACATCGTACCATTACATACATACATGGGGGATACAACAATACATACAAGTTACATGAATACAACAACATCAATACAAAGCATCCGACTATGGATGCAAATAGGAAAAGAACAACGACATCCATCTGCTATCCCAGGCTGCCGACCCGGAACCTAACCCAAGACTGAAGAAGAAGAAGAAAGGAACTCCAACACAACGAACAACGCTCTCACGTCAAGTCATCGGAAACCTGCACCTGCAACTGTTGTTGTAGTATCTGTGAGCCACGAGGACTCAGCAATCCGATAACCATGGGTAACAAGACTATCAAAGCTTAATAGGTAGGAAGAGGTAAAGTGGTGAGGTTGCAGCAGCGGCTAAGCAAAATATGGTGGCTAACTTACGAGCACGAGAATAAGATGAGCATCAACGCAAACGGTCGCAAACTAGTAGTGATCGCTAAAGATCCTGAACTACCTACGAGTCAAACATAACCCCACCGTGTTCCCTTCTCAAAGTGAAAAGAGACAGTCACGGTTACTCACACAGTTGTGTGTTTTACTTCGGATCCTCTGTCAAGTTTTTTACAACCGGACATTAACAAATTCCAATCTGCCACATAACCACGGGCACGGCTTTCGAAAGATCATAACCCTGTAGGGGTGTCCCAACTTAGCCCATCACAAGCTCTCACGATCAGCTGAAGTGATAAATATAATATCATCACCCCTTATCTTATGGTAATCCGATCAGGCTCGGCATCCCGATGCACAAGACATTTCGACAATGGTAAAACAAGTCCAGCAAGACCTCCCGGCGTGCCGACACCCTGATAGTAGCCGCGCGTATCTCGTCTCAGGCCACGTCCGGATGAGCGAAGCGTACAGGAGCCAGATACCCCAAGTTGCCAAGGGGCAGTCCCGCACAGTGCTCTATTTGGGACCAACACCATCAGCACTGGCCCCCCTGCTATGTAGAAGAATCCCCGGGGACGCGACCCCCTATACAAATTTATTTATTTAATCAAGTTATTATTATGAGGCAAATTAACACCAATGTTGGGCCTTGCTGGAGGAGTTTTATTCAAAGACGAACAGTCAATGGGTCCCCATATACCCAACCGTGTAAGGAACGCAAAATCAAGGAACATAATGCCGGTTTATCGGCGCCTAAGCTGGCATGAGTGGAACAAAACACCGAGCACAAGGCCAAGCCTTCCACCCATGCCCAGTATATAGGTGTGTTAATAATAATATAACATATTATGATATTCCAACAACAAGTTCCCTCCTGGAACGATCTTCATCTTCACCTGCAACTAACAATGCTATAAGAGGGGCTGAGCAAGCGGGTAACATAGCCAAACAATGGTTTGCTAAGAAGGTTTCAAAGGTTAGAGGTTTCATGGCAACAAGGAGAGGGGCTAACAATAAATGATGGGTGGCGCGACATATAACGATAGCATCGAGACAACTAAGCATGGCAATGGTAGTAAAGGTATCCAAGGGTATGGTCATCTTGCCTGAGATCCCGCAAGGAAGAAGAACGGAAACGTGAAGAAAACGAAGAAGAAGCCTTGAAGAAGAACCATGGGTAGACGAATGAATCCCCACGAACGCAACGGAACAAGCACTAACGAGAAGAAGCAAGCAATACGGTAAACACGCAACACAAGAACATAACAATATGCTCAACCAAGTATGATGCAAAACAAGTCTACATAGGATGCACTACAAGTCCATACAGGAAGCAAAATATGCAAGGTAGGAAGCATAGGAGAACAACACAAGTCTATATATGATGCAATACATGGCAAGGTATGATGCATGACAAGTCTATACATGAAGCAATACATGGCAAGGTAGGAAGCACAGAAAAACAACACAAGAACATGACAATATGCTCAAGCAAGTTTGATGCAAGACAAGTATATATAAGATGCAAAACATGGCAAGGCAGGAAGCACTCAAAACAACACAAGTCAACAAGTTTAAATGAGGCCGGAAACTACATATAATAAAACTGGTAAGTCCTCATATGCATAGTTTGAAAATTAGTTCATATCTGAGCCAATATTAAGTTAAAGTTGTTAAACAGCAATTTAACATGCACCATCATGATCTACATGAAATTCTAGTCAAGTTTCATATAAAGTTTGTTTAATTTGGAGCTACGGCCTAGAAGATATGAGCAAAACAAGACAAGCATGGCAACGGTGCAAGATGCACCCAAACATTAAGCAAACATACTCCAAACATGTAAACAAGATGATATTATGATTATACATGCAAAATCACACAAGTTTCATATAAGGCACACCCAAAACGGAGCAACGGGCTAAAAGATACACATGAAACAACATATAACAACAAGCTGAAGTTAACAGCCACATAGCAACTTGGAAGCAAGATATATGTACTCTACAACACTCAAACATGGTGACAAGAAGCATGGACATGAAGTAGACATATCCTACAGCAAACAACTCCATTGGAGCAACTCCATAGGAGGCATGGATCAATAGCAACAAGCTACAACATTTTGATCATGACAATAAAAACCTGACAGCAATATTTTATAGCAACTTGGGAGCAAGAATTAAATAAGCTACAGCAACCCAAATGAGCAAGTGAGGACATGGATGTATAGACAACAACATATACAACAAGGAATGATCAATGGCCACCCCAAAACTAACATGGATTTGCCTAGGGCATCAAGCAAACATAGCATCAGGATAAGACAGATTCCAGACTTAGTGAGATTTCACTAAGTGTTAAAACAGTAACATTATCATGGCATGTTTGCGAGCATGTTTAAGTCAACACAAGGCATATCATGGAAAGTTAAATGCACCACATCAAAGAACACATCATGGAGAATCTAAAACATCTAGGCATGTGACAAGCGGACAAACACAACAATAGCAACGAGCTCCTCAACTAGGCATCTCGTAACAAGTTACCAAACCTAACAGCCAAATGCACTTTTGCAATAGAGATAAACATGGCAATATGAACTCAAACAAGCATGCTATAGCAACCAACATGTAGAGCATCTCATGATGAACATTTTGACATATCATTTGCTTCATTTGGATAAACATGCACCAAGTTATCATATCTCAAACATGGCAACAAAATAACAAGTAGCATCAGTTTATAACAAGTAGCACTCTCGCAACAGAGATTAGAGCATCTACATGAACTCAAATGAGCATGGCACAATGGAACAAAGTGTAGAGCATATCACCACGATCATTTTGACATATCATATGCACAAATTGGACATACACACAATTATTTACAGGCACTCAAAGATGCAACAAAATACTAACAGAAAAGGGCATAGCAGTTTTGACATAGGGGAAAAAACACAACGGGCGATGGATACCTAAACGGTGCTCAGGCACTGGATAGGGGTTGCTCACATTGGGCCTGGCCCGAGACGCGGAGAGGAGGAGGCCCGGTGCTGCTGGGTCGAAACTGGCGGTGGGGCCCACGAGGAAGGACCGGGCCGGGAGGTGGCTGGGCTGGCCGGAGGGAGTCGCGAGGCCACGACGGCGGATCGGGAGGATGGGAGCGGGCGTCGTCCTCCTCCCCAAGAGGCTCCAGCCCGGCGGCGCCAAGGTCAACGGCGAAGCTTGACGGCGCGGACCGGTCGGATCAAGCCAGATCCGGCCGGACGGCGCGGATCCAGACAAGGGAGCCCCGTTCCCGGCGGTGACGGAGGCTGAGGATGACGGTGGGGCCGTGGCTCGGCGGCTGCAGGCTGGACGGCGGATGCTGCTCGGGCAACGGCGGTGGAGCCTCAGCGGTGAGCTCGGCGGGCAGCGGCGGGGCCGATCGAGCGGGGCGGTGCTGAGCCTGTAGGTGCGGGGTCAACGCTTGGCGGCTCGGGAGCTCGGGGTCGAGGGGCTCCTCCCCTCGATCCAGAACGGCAGGAGGAGGCGGGTGCTGGCTGACGCACGGCGGCGGGGCGGACGGGCTCGTTCGGGCCCGGTTGCGGAGCAAGGCGGGCCAGAGATGGGCCTAGCGCGGTGGAGGCGGGGAGAGGCCAGGTGGCCGAAGCCAGTTGGCTGGAAGGGCTGACTGGGTGGCGGCTGGCCACTCAGGAGATGCCAAGTGGCAGAAATGAGGTGGCGGCGGCGCTGATGTGGCCAGGTGGCGGCGGGGCAATGGCCTGGCGCTGAAATTGATGCGGGAGGAGGCGGCTGGAGCTAGGGGAAGGGGCTAGGGTAGGTTTTTAGGACAAAAATGGCAAGGGGTTGTCTTTATATAGGGAAAGGGGGCTAGGGTTAGTGGAATTGCTCCGTTTCGGAGCCGTTCAATCGCCATCGGACGGTCCGGAGCGGAGGGGGTTTGTAGGTGGGCTAATGGGCTGTGCCAAGAGGCCAAGATCTGATAGGAGAGGAGAGAAGGGAGGCCCACGGGGGTTTTCGGAGACCGAAAACATCCGACGTTTTAACCGGCGACTAGTGCCGCTATATATATATATATATATATATCCATTTGGGCTATCAAACGGACTCCGAATGCGATGAAATTTGGCAGGCGGCCTGTCTACACTATAATAAGACCACACGCCAAGTTTCAACCCATTCCGAGAACATTTTTCGGCCACTCATAAAATAAATATTCGGAGGCACCGCGGGCGCGTGTGAGTGTGTCTGGGCTCAGAACGGACAATGGAGAGGACGAGGGAAATCGGACGGATGCAAGTTTTGAAAACATGCTGATGCAACACACATGATGACATGGCAAGATGCAACATGCAAGCAGATGACATGGCACTGACAACGAATAACTGACTGACATCTGGGGCACCGGTCTCGGGGTGTCACAACACTCCCCTACTAACAAGAGATCTCGTCCCGAGATCTTAGGAACGAGACGGAAAAGAAAAGGAAGAACAAAGTTCTTCGAGGACAAAAGGGTGAAACCAAAGAATGTTCAGAGGATGAGCCACTCAAAAAGAAGAAGAAAGCAACGAAGAAGAACGAAGTTGCAAGGACTTCGTTAAATATGAGGACAAGGAATACGACGAGAATCAAGGAGATTGAAAGGCTCGAAATAAGAGCTGAAGGAATAAGAATGATTTCGAAACCACTCCGGTTAACAGAGATAGAAAAGAAATCTCCACGAAGGAATTCGGGCAGCTCTCCGGCTAAAAATGGAATGAATAGCACACCGGTTGAACATGGATGGAAAGGAACAAGAACCTGAGACGATGGAATAAAAAACCTGACGAAATGAACAAGACAATGCCTCCGGGGTAATTGAAAGAACGGAATTAAAAGAATGGAGAAGAAGATGACAACTTCCATCACGAATGAATTCAAAGCATCCTTGCGAAGAAAGGGTGAACTAAGTTATTGGAATAAAATGAATGAATTGATATGATAGCACCGGAAAGAATTGTTGAGCGAACCACCGTAATAGTTGAAGTCGAGTGAAGAAAAGAAACAAACCACCGAGAAGAATTACAATCGAGTGAAGAACGAGAATGACCACCGTAAGGAATGAAATTGAACGATGCAAGAGGACAAGCCACCGTAAAGAATTGAGATTGAGTGAACACAAGAGAATGAATCTCCGGGAAGAATAAGCACTGGAGGAAATTAGAATAACGAGAACGAAGAGATCACGAACTAATTAAGAATATTTGAAGGAAGCACCGGACAAATGTGAGACGAACGAAGAGGCATCGATGAAGAATATTTGATGGGCAAAGTTGAAAACTGAGAACGAAGAAATCTTCTGAATGATGGCCTTCGGAGGAACACAAGAAAAGAATTCATGAATACTCTGGATGAAGAAAGGTCGGACCAACGATGAAAAGAATTGAAAGCGATTTTCGAGAAGGCATAAGACTGATGGAATCCATACTTACGTCACACTTGAAAAGAATTACGGAACACTCCGGGAAATTTGAAGAGTCAGGTAAGATCCTGGGAAAAGACCTGTGGATTATGGGCCCACCGAAGAGAAAACATTGTTGGAAAGGATCGAAAAGGAGGTAATGCACCGGAACGATTAAAAGACTCGAATGAGGTGACAACCTCGAATTAATTGGAAGACAGACGAATATCCTTGAATGTCTTCGAAACTCCGGAATTATTAAATGGCGAGAGGCGAGCAAGACAGGAAAAATACTTTAGCCGATGAAAGAAGAATAACAACACTGAGATATTGGAATTGAATCCTCCGGAAAAGATGAAGAGGTGAAGAATATCAAACGAGACGGGAATTCATCGGCGAAGAAAAGAGATGAAGGATGACGTACAAGACAAGAATTCACCGGTTGAAAAAAAAACTGGGTAAAAAAGCAAAGGATTCACACGAGTAAGATGGATACTCAACTGAGGACTCCGGTCCGAGAAGCAAAAGGGGTGGGTGGGTGGGAAAAAGAAAGACAACTTCGGAAGGGGAAACAACACCATCGGTTGGAAAATACCGAGGATTGAACTTGCAAAGAAGAAGAGGGTTGAATCCACTTGACGAGAGATGCACCAGATGAAAGAACTAACAGCGCAACAAACGAAGAAGTAACCACGTGATCCTAAAAAAATTCAAGGGGAAGAGGAGTAATTCAAAACACCTACGTCAAGATTCCTTACCAGAGCGACGAAGGGGCAGGGGAATAAAAAGAATTCCTACTCTCCGATATAACTAGACTCCGAAAAAGTTTTCTGCTAGACTCAACAACGGCCAAGCTAAGATCAAGCAAGAGGGCTCCTATGGTCGGTCGAGGCTCTGATACCAACTTGTCAGGCCCAAGATGCGATTATATCCCGATCACGTGACACTTACGTGATTGGGGCACAACCGCATTTCGGGCGCTTAGCAAGATGGATATCATTACATCGTACCATTACATACATACATGGGGGATACAACAATACATGCAAGTTATATGAATACAGCAACATCAATACAAAGCATCCGACTACGGATGCAAATAGGAAAAGAACAACGACATCCATCTGCTATCCCAGGTTGCCGACCCGGAACCTAACCCAAGACTGAAGAAGAAGAAGAAAGGAACTCCAACACAACGAACAACGCTCTCACGTGAAGTCATCGGAAACCTACACCTGCAACTGTTGTTGTAGTATCTGTGAGCCATGAGGACTCAGCAATCCCATAACCATGGGTAACAAGACTATCAAAGCTTAATAGGTAGGAAGAGGTAAAGTGGTGAGGTTGCAGCAGCGGCTAAGCAAAATATGGTGGCTAACTTACGAGTACAAGAATAAGATGAGCATCTACGCAAACGGTCGCAAACTAGTAGTGATCGCTAAAGATCCTGAACTACCTATGAGTCAAACATAACCCCACCGTGTTCCCTTCTCAAAGTGAAAAGAGACAGTCACGGTTACTCACACAGTTGAGTGTTTTACTTCGGATCCTCTGTCAAGTTTTCTACAACCGGACATTAACAAATTCCAATCTGCCACATAACCGCGGGAACGGCTTTCGAAAGATCATAACCCTGCAGGGGTGTCCCAATTTAGCCCATCACAAGCTCTCACGTTCAGCTGAAGTGATAAATATAATATCATCACCCCTTATCTTAGGGAAATCCGATCAGGCTCGGCATCCCGGTGCACAAGACATTTCGACAATGGTAAAACAAGTCCAGCAAGACCTCCTCGCGTGCCGACACCCTGATAGTAGCCGCGCGTATCTCGTCTCAGGCCACGTCCGGATGAGCGAAGCGTACAGGAGCCAGATACCCCAAGTTGCTAAGGGGCGGTCCCGCACAGTGCTCTATTTGGGACCAACACCATCAGCACTGGCCCCCTGCTATGTAGAACAATCCCCGGGGACGCGACCCCCTATGCAAATTTAATTATTTAATTAAGTTATTATTATGAGGCAAATTAAAACCAATGTTGGGCCTTGCTGGAGGAGTTTTATTCAAAGACGAACTGTCAAGGGGTCCCCATATACCCAACCGTGTAAGGAACGCAAAATCAAGGAACATAATGCTGGTTTATCGGCTCCTAAGGTGGCATGAGTGGAACAGAACACCGAGCAAAAGGCCAAGCCCTCCACCCATGCCCAGTATATAGGTGTGTTAATAATAATATAACATATTGTGATATTCCAACAACAAGTTCCCTCCTGGAACGATCTTCATCTTCACCTGCAACTAACAACGCTATAAGAGGGGCTGAGAAAGCGGGTGACATAGCCAAACAATGGTTTGCTAGGAAGGTTTCAAAGGTTAGAGGTTTCATGGCAACAAGGAGAGGGGCTAACAATAAATGATGAGTGGCGCGACATATAACGATAGCATCGAGACAACTAAGCATGGCAATGGTAGTAAAGGTATCCAAGGGTATGGTCATCTTGCCTGAGATCCCGCAAGGAAGAAGAACGAAACCGTGAAGAAAACGAAGAAGAAGCCTTGAAGAAGAACCACGGGTAGACGAATGAATCCCCACGAACGCAACGGAACAAGCACTAACGAGAAGAAGCAAGCAATACGGTAAACACGCAACACAAGAACATAACAATATGCTCAACCAAGTATGATGCAAAACAAGTCTACATAGGATGCACTACAAGTCCATACAGGAAGCAAAATATGCAAGGTAGGAAGCATAGGAGAACAACACAAGTCTATATATAATGCAATACATGGCAAGGTATGATGCATGACAAGTCTATACTGGAAGCAATACATGGCAAGGTAGGAAGCACAGAAAAACAACACAAAAACATGACAATATGCTCAAGCAAGTTTGATGCAAGACAAGTATATATAAGATGCAAAACATGGCAAGGCAGGAAGCACTCAAAACAACCCAAGTCAACAAGTTTAAATGAGGCTGGAAACTACATATAATAAAACCGGTAAGTCCTCATATGCATAGTTTGAAAATTAGTTCAGATCTGAGCAAACCTTAAGTTAAATTTGTTAAACAGCAAGTTAACATGCACCATCATGATCTACACGAAATTTTAGTCAAGTTTCATATAAAGTTTGTTTAATTCGGAGCTACGGCCTAGAAGATATGAGCAAAACAAGACAAGCATGGCAATGGTGCAAGATGCACCAAAACATCAAGAAATCATACTACAAACATGTAAATAAGATGATATTATGATTCTACATGCAAAATCACACAAGTTTCATATAAGGCACACCAAAAACGGAGCAACGGGCTAAAAGATACACATGAAACAATATATAACAACAAGCTGAAGTTAACAGCCACATAGCAACTTGGAAGCAAGATATATATACTCTACAACACTCAAACATGGTGACAAGAAGCATGGACATGAATTAGACATATCCTACAGCAAAGAACTCCATTGGAGGAACTCCATAGGAGGCATGGATCAATAGCAACAAGCTACAACATTTTGATCATGACAATAAAAACCTGAGAGCAATATTTTATAGCAACTTGGGAGCAAGAATTAAATAAGCTACAACAACCCAAATGAGCAAGTGTGGACATGGATGGATAGACAACAACATATACAACAAGGAATGATCAATGGCCACCCCAAAACTAACATGGATTTGCATAGGTCATCAAGCAAACATAGCATCAGGATAAGACAGATTCCAGACTTAGTGAGATTTCACTAAGTGTTAAAACAGTAACATTATCATGGCATGTTTGCGAGCATGTTTAAGTCAACACAAGTCATATCATGGAAAGTTAAATGCACCACATCAAAGAACACATCATGGAGAATCTAAAACATCTAGGCATGTGACAAGGGGACAAACACAACAATAGCAACGAGCTCCTCAACTAGGCATCTCGTAACAAGTTACCAAACCTAACAGCCAAATGCACTTTTGCAACAGAGATAAACATGGCAATATGAACTCAAACAAGCATGCTATAGCAACCAACATGTAGAGCATCTCATGATGAACATTTTGACATATCATTTGCTTCATTTGGATAAACATGCACCAAGTTATCATATCTCAAACGTGGCAACAAAATAACAAGTAGCAGCAGTTTATAACAAGTAGCACTCTTGCAACAGAGATTAGAGCATCTGGACGAACTCAAATGAGCATGGCACAATGGAACAAAGTGTACAACATATCACCACAATCATTTTGACATATCATATGCACAAATTGGACATACACACAATTATTTACAAGCACTCAAAGATGCAACAAAATACTGACAGAAAAGGACTTATCAGTTTTGACATAGGGGAAAAAAACACAACGGGGGATGGATAACTAAACGGTGCTCACGCACTGGATAGGGGCTGCTCACATTGGGCCTGGCCCGAGACGCGGAGAGGAGGAGGCCCGGTGCTGCTGGGCCGAAACTGGTGGTGGGGCCCACGAGGAAGGACCGGGCCGGGAGGTGGCTGGGCTGGCCGGAGGGAGTCGCGAGGCGGGCCGGCCTGGCGGAGTCCACGACGGCAGATCGGGAGGATGGGAGCGGGCGTCGTCCTCCTCCCCGAGAGGCTCCAGCCCGGTGGCGCCAAGGTCACCGGCGAAGCTTGGCGGCGAGGACTGGCCGGATCAAGCCAGATCTTGCGCGGACGGCGCGGATCCAGACAAGGGGGCCCCGTTCCCGGCGGTGACGGAGGCTGAGGACGACGGTGGGGCCGTGGCTCGGCGGCTGCAGGCTGGACGGCGGATGCTGCTCGGGCAACGGCGGCGGAGCCTCAGCGGCGAGCTCGGCTGGCAGCGGCGGGGCCGACCGAGCGGGGCGGTGCTGAGCCTGTAGGTGCGGGGTCAACGCTCGGCGGCTGGGGAGCTCGGGGTCGAGGGGCTCCTCCCCTCGATCCAGAATGACAGGAGGAGGCGGGCGCGGGCTGACGCACGGCGGCGGGGCGGACATGCTCGTCCGGGCCCATTTGCGGCCCGGGGCGGGCCAGAGATGGGCATGGCGCGGTGGAGGCGGGGAGAGGCCAGGTGGCCGAAGCCGGTTGGCTGGAAGGGCTGACTGGGTGGTGGCTGGCCACTCAGGAGATGCCAAGTGGCAGAAATGAGGTGGCAGCAGCGCTGATGTGGCTAGGTGGCGGCGGGGCAATGGCCTGGCGCTGAAATTGATGCTGGGGGAGGCGGCTGGAGCTAGGGGAAGGGGCTAGGGTAGGTTTTTAGGCCAAAAATGGCAAGGGGTTATCTTTATATACGGAAAGGGGGCTAGGGTTAGTGGAATTGCTCCATTTCGGAGCCGTTCGATCGCCATCGGACGGTACGGAGCTGAGGGGGTTTGTAGGTGGGCTAATGGGCTGTGCAAGAGGCCAAGAGCTGATAGGAGAGGAGAGAAGGGAGGCCCGCGGGGGTTTTCGGAGACCGAAATTGTCCGACATTTAAACCGACGACTAGTGCCGCTATATATATCCATTGGGCTATCAAACGGACTCCGAATGCGATGAAATTTGGCAGGCGGCCTGTCTACACTATAATAAGACCACACGCCAAGTTTCAACCCTTTCCGAGAACATTTTTCGGCCACTCGTAAAATAAATATTCGGAGGCACCGCGGGCGCGTGTGAGTGTGTCTGGACTCAGAACGGAAAACGGAGAGCACGAGGGAACTCGGACGGATGCAAGTTTTGAAAACATGCTGATGCAACACACATGATGACATGGCAAGATGCAACATGCAAGCAGATGACATGGCACTGACAACGAATAACTGACTGACACCTGGCGCACCGGTCTCGGGGTGTCACAAGATTATAGCCCAAGAGGCTTAGAGCCCAGGTGTTAGGGCCCACGATTTGTAAACCATCATACTATGTAACTTGGGATGTAAGATAGAAAGAACAGAGACCAAGGCTGATACGTTTATGAGCCAGCCTCAGGATTCTGCAAACCGGACCGGGCGTCACCTCTTATATAAAGGGACGACCCGGCGATGGTTCAGGACAGACAACAACAGCTCGAGACATAGGTAAAGCGAATCCGCTCCCTGGTCATCGAAGCCCAAACAATACCACACCAAACTAGACGTAGGCTTTTACCTTCATCGAAGGGGCCGAACTAGTATAAAATCCTTGCGTCCTTTGTCCGCTTTAACCCCTTTAAGCTAACCCATAGCGATGGCCTCACGACTAAGTCCTTTCGCTAGGACATCTGCCGTGCTAAATCCATGACAGTTGGCGCCCACCGTGGGGCTATCGCACGATGGTTTCGAGTTCTTGAAGGGCAGCTTTGAAGGACTCAAGGGCTACACAGTGGGCCGGATGACTAAGAGTCGTCGCGGCCAGATCTACATCTACGATGCAGGCTGGGGCCCCTAGGCCGATTCGGTCGAATACGGGTACCGGGTCCCCATCGGCGGCATCCACGCCTTCATCGGCAAGATCGGTGAACCGGGCCCTGAGCCGAACATCTTCCCCAACATCGTCGAGTCGGCTCAGCGTTCGAGGCCTGCCCGGATTCAGCCCGCCGTGAAGCATGTCTTCGTTGGAGCAGTGCATGGAGTACAAGCCGAGGACGGATCGGACTCTGGCGGCGAGGCCGTTGTTTATTCCGGCGATGAATCGTCTTCCGGAGAGACCGAGTCTTTGTATCTGCTGCAGGATGGCCGGTCTGAGGGTTGTTCCGATGGCGACAGTATTCCGGAACCCCTTGATTCGCCAAATAGAGTTGCTGTCTTCATGGCCGGATCACAACCCGTGCAGCAGACCTCAACAACAGGGGTGTTGATATCAAAGGCAATGGGAGATAGGGCTGGAGATCTTCCCCCGTCGCCATCTGATACTTTATCTACCTTGGTCGATATTTTGGCAGCATTAGTAACAACATAGGTGGAATAGGCCAACAAGGAGCAGCACGATGCGGAGATTGTGAGGTGAAGATCCGGATTAAACAAGCCAAGTTGGACCTGACAGCTGAGAAAGCTTGGATGGCTACAAAGCAGGCGGAGCTGGAGGCTCAGGCCTATCAACTTATGTTAGATCAGACCGCCTCACAAGGGGTAATGATGAGAAAACAACGATCTCGCCTACCGCTGGTTTATGAGGCAAGGAATCTCTTCAGCACACCAGGCGCAAGAACCAGTAACCAGCCGGAGGTAAACCGGGGAGGAGCACCAGGAATAGGCGCATCGGTTCAGCCACCGGCCGCAGAGCCAAATCGCCAAGTTGTGCCGACCCAACATGTGCCCACCCCTCCTGGTCATTATTCTAATCCGTTGGATAACATAGTTTCTGCCGCTTCACGATTGGCCGCCCTTCCTATTGAAGGAACGTCCCCCACAGCAGTGGAGGCGCGACAGGCCAAGGAGTTGTTGGACACGGCGCTAACTCAACAGTAAGCTTATTCCTATAGCCGAGAGAGGATCCATTCGACCCCCCGTCCGAACTGTAGTTATACGAGGCGTCTGGATGAACTGGCCGTATCAAGCCGCGCACGGAGGCGTCATCAGCAGAGGCGGGATAATCCGGCAGCAGATGAGGCGCACGCCCAAGAGGTGGTGGATCAGGCCAGACAGCGCCGGGAGGCTGAGCTAACAGCGCAATACGACGCCCGTCAGGCGACGCCGGTTCATCCTACCACCATAGTTGAACAAGGGGTCATGTCCAGTTCCCTGCGCGTACAGTGTCTCATCCCCGCTTTACGGAACGTGAAACTACCCAAAGATTTTAAAGGTCCGCGCAAGGTGCCCAACTACACGGTTGAGAGTTATGAGATGGCAATGGAGATGCTCGATGTGGATGAGGCAGAATGCTCTAAGTGTTTCACAATGATGCTCGAGGGCACGGCCTGAACATGGCTAAAGGGTTTGCTACCTAACTCCATCGGATCATGGGCTGAGCTGCGGAGCCGGTTTATCAAAAATTTCAAAGACACATGCAAGCAGCCAATGTCTGTTGTTGACTTAGCTGCCTGCGTTCAAGGAGAGAAGGAGTCTACAAGCAGCTGGGTGCGTCGAGTGTCCAAAATCTTGCACTCTTCTAATAGTATCAACCCAAGCACAGCGGTGGTAACCTTGGAAAACAATTTCCGGTTTGAGCCTTTGAGAAAGAAGTTGGGACGGCTTAAACGGGATTGCAATGACATGGGAACGCTCATGGGCGCTTTAGTGAAGTATGGTGACTCGGATAATACCAAGCATCTAGATGCAGATGGAGACAAGTCAGGGAAAGCAAGTAAGAATGGTAAACCGCCGCAGGCCAACCCGGTGAACCAAGGATACAATGGGAAGCGTATAGCGGAAGGTAGCTCAGATTTTGTGGCTAACACCAACGCTCAGGAGGATGGACAATGCCGCAAGGGTAGGCCGCCCCCACATAACGGGAGGCCGCCTATCAATCTGGAGCATCAGTTGAACGTGCCCTGCCCAAAGCACGGTACGACGGAAAAACCAGCTACGCATCTCTAGAGTTCATGAACCGGAACAGGCATGATCACAGGCCCCCCGACGGATCAGGTCCTGGCTTCCAAGGTCCGGGTTATCAAGGTGGTGGGTCCGGTTCAGGATATCAAGGCAATAACAATAATCACAATGGGCACAATCAGCGTAACCAGCAGCACAGTCAGGGTGGATACAATTACCAAGGGAGTCAACAGCGTCAACAGCAGCAGCAATCCGGATATCAGAATAATCCGAAGGAGCTGAATAGTGGGCAGTATCACGTCTTCACCACGAGTTTGTGCAAACGGGA
Organism: Secale cereale; assembly: GCA_902687465.1. Lineage (NCBI taxonomy): Eukaryota > Viridiplantae > Streptophyta > Magnoliopsida > Poales > Poaceae > Secale > Secale cereale. Next base: position 268,237,871 of record LR738711.1, on the reverse strand, counting down.
TCAGAAGGTTCTGAAGAGGGCAGTGCATTCTGTTGAACCGGCGGTACCACATTTTTTGCGTTGGTCTGAGCAACCCATTGTGTGGAGCAGAGAGGATCATCCACCCCGGGTTGATAATCCGGGTCAGTTGGCTCTGGTGGTGGCACCACAGGTGGGTGGCTACAAGTTCACCAAAGTGCTTATGGATGGAGGCAGCAACATCAACATCCTGTATTATGAGACGTTTCGGCGTATGGGGCTGATAGAGAAGAAGCTTCGACAATCTAACACAGTGTTCCATGGGGTGGTACCCGGTAAATCGGCTTATCCAGTTGGCAAGATCGATTTGGAGGTCGCCTTTGGAGATGTGCATGACTCCAGGTCAGAAACGGTGACCTTTGAGGTGGTAAAGATCAAAAGCCCGTACCACGCTTTGTTTGGACGGCCTGTTTACGCCAAGTTCATGGATAGGCCGTGTTGTGTTTATGTACAACTCAAGATGCCAGGCCACAAGGGAACTATTACGGTTCACGGGAGCCGCAAAATTGCATTGGAGTGCGAGGAAGATGATGCAGCTTATGCTGAGGCAGTTTGTGCCACTGAGGAGCTGAAGTTCTATAAGGACAATGTTGATCCGGCGGATATGTCCCCGCTGAAGAAGCCAACCACAAAGCATGATCCAACATTGCAATTCAAATCAACTGAGGAGACCAAGCAGGTGGATTTTGTTCCGAGCGATTCTTCCAAGCAGTTCACTATCAGCGCTAACCTAGATCCGAAATAGGAAACCGCGCTCATCGAGTTCATCCGTGAGAACCGGGATATCTTTGTGTGGAAGCCTTCTGACATGCCAGGTATACCGAGGGAACTCGCTGAGCACAATCTTAATATCGACCCTAAGTTTAAACCAGTCAAGCAGTATCTGCATCGCTTCAACGAGGAGAGGCGCAAGGCCATTGGAGAAGAAGTAGCTAGGCTCTTGGCTGCAGGCTTTATAGTTCAAGTGTTTCACCCAGAGTGGTTGGCTAATCCGGTGCTGGTGCTTAAGAAAAACGGAACTTGGAGAATGTGTGTTGATTACACAGATCTGAACAAGGCTTGCCCAACTGATCCTTTTGCTGTCCCCCGTATTGATCAAATTATTGATGGTACGGCAGGATGTGAGCGGCTAAGTTTTTTGGATGCATACTCAGGTTATCATCAAATCAAGATGGCAGTTAAGGACCAGGAGAAGACAGCCTTTATAACTCCTTTTGGAGCCTTCTGCTATGTATCCATGCCATTTGGGCTCAAGAGTGCCCAGGCAACCTACCAGGGTTATGTACAGAACTGCCTACAAGGGCAGATTGGGCGGAATGTTCATGCATATGTCGATGACATTGTGGTAAAATCCAGGAAGGAGGAGACACTGATAGAGGATCTGAAAGAAACTTTTGATAATCTTCGAGTCTATAAAATGATGCTTAATCCGGAGAAGTGCGTTTTTGGTGTTCCGGCAGGCAAGCTCCTGGGATTCTTGGTGTCAAACAGAGGAATTGAGGCTAATCCGTAAAAGATCAAGGCGATTGCGTCCCAGGCTAAACCGGCGTGCATCAACGATGTCCAACGTGTGGCGGACCGTATTGCAGCACTCAGCCGGTTTATCAGCCGTTTGGGGGAGAAGGCAATTCTGCTTTATCAGATGATGAAGAAGACAAATTGTTTCGTCTGGAATGATGCTGCTGATGTTGTGTTTGAGGATTTGAAGAGGCAATTGGCAGAACCGCCGGTCCTTGCTGCCCCAGTTGACAATGAGCCACGGTTGTTATACGTGGCTGGTAATGCTTGTGCAGGAAGTGTTGCCATTGTGGTAGAGCGCAAGGAGGCAGGGAAAGAGTATCCGGTTCAGCGGCCGGTTTACTACATCAGTGAGGTGCTTATTGAATCAAAGCAGAGATATCCACATTGGCAGAAACTGGTGTATGGATTGTTCATGGCAAACCGGAAGCTAAAGCACTATTTTGAGGGCCACCCAATCACCGTTGTCAGTTCAGCTCCGTTAGGGGATATAATCCAGAACAGAGAAGCTACTGGTCGAGTTGCAAAGTGGGCCATTGAGCTTAGCCCGCACGGATTGAAATATGTGCCCCGTACTGTGATAAAGTCTCAAGCTCTGGTGGATTTTATCAACGATTGGACAGAGTTGCAAGCGCCTGAGGAGAAGCCGGATCATACATACTGGACTATTCATTTTGACGGTTCAAGGCAGTTGGAGGGCTCGGGGGCTGGAATCGTGTTAACTTCCCCATGAGGTGATAAGTTTTGTTATGTCCTCCATTAAATGTTCCATTGTACTAATAATTTTGCTGAGTATGAAGCTCTCCTCCATGGTCTGCGGATGGCCTAGGAGATGAACTTGAGCCAGGTCAAGTGTTTTGGCGATTCAGATCTACTGGCACAGCAAGTATCTCGCAAGTGGGACTCAAAGGATCCGCTCATGGCAGCGTATCGATAAGAGGTAGACGCCGTCACTGGATACTTCAAAGGATATCAGGTGGATCATATAGACCGGTGGAAAAATGAAGCGGCTGATGCGTTAAGCCGGCTGGGTTCCCAACGTAAACCGGTTCCACCTAATACCTTCTTGGATGAGTTGCATAATCCGTCGGTGCAGATACCTTCAGAGGAGGACTTGGTTGTTCCTGATCTGGAAGCGCAATTGGTTGCAGCACTTCATGTCATTCCGGATTGGACACTCCCTTACCTGGCATACATGAACCAAGGGGAGTTACCAGAGGACAAAGTTGAGGCCCGACAGATAATCCGGTGATCTAAATCTATGACTATTGTTAATGGAGAACTTCATCATCGCAGCATTTCTGGAGCTTTTCAGCGATGTGTATCATCAGAAGAAGGCTGTGATATTCTTAGAGAGATTCATGAAGGGGATTGCGGTCATCACGCCGGTTCAAAATCTTTGGTGGCTAAAGCTTTTCATCATGGGTTCTACTGGTTGACGGCTCACGCCGACGCAGAGGACTTGGTCAGAAAATGTGATGCTTGCCAGAAATTCTCACGACGTGCTCATATACCCGCGCAGGAGCTGAGGATGATCCCAATTACTTGGCCGTTTGCGACTTGGGGGCTTGATATGGTTGGACCCTTCAAGAGATCCCAGGACAAGAAAACCCACCTGTTAGTGGTTGTGGACAAGTTTACAAAATGGGTTGAAGTAGAGCCTGTCAGTAAGTGTGATGCAGCAACAGTGGTTCAGTTCATCCAAAAGGTGATTTTCCGGTTTGGCTTTCCACACAGCATTATAACTGATAACGGCACCAATCTATCCAAGGGGGCTATGGAGGAGTTCTGTCAATGAGAGCATATTCGTCTTGATGTATCATCAGTAGCTCACCCTTAGTCTAATGGCCAAGCTGAACGAGCCAATCAAGAGATCTTGAGAGGCATCAAACCCCTGCTTATGGTTCCTTTGCAGAGAACACCGGGTTGTTGGGTGGAGGAGTTGCCTTCGGTGCTATGGAGCATCAACACTACACCTAACAGATCTACAGGGTACACACCTTTCTTCATGGTATATGGAGCTGAAGCGGTCCTCTCTAGTGATATCCGTCATGACTCGCCGCGGGTGGCGGCTTATGTTGAAGCGGATAATGAACAACCAAGACAAGACGCCTTGGACCGGCTGGACGAAGAGCGGGACACGGCAGCAGCTCGATCGACGATTTATCAGCAAGACCTGCGCCGGTACCACAGTCGCTGGGTTAAGACCAGGACGTTTCAAGAAGGCGATCTGGTGCTCCGGCTCATCCAAGACCAGACGGACATGCACAAGATATCCCCACCTTGGGAAGGACCTTTCGTGGTCAGCAAGAACCTGCACAACGGGTCATACTACCTCGTCGACGTTCGAGAACATAAGGACTCACGCACGGCGGAGGAGGAGACCAAGCGGCCGTGAAACATCGCTCTTCTTCGACCTTACTATACTTGAGCCATAGGCTCCGCTTTATGTACAATGTATATATTATGATTAATAGAATAAACCGGCGCCCCCGGTAAACCAGGGTATCAGCCATCTTTTTCATAAGAGTATCACATGGGGGCTTCCTTTGCCAAGGGAGTTTTCTATGGCCTCTTAAACCGGCTGTAGCGACCATGATCCGAATGGACCGAAGTCTCTGTGTTCTGTGTCATCCCTGGATCGGTAATGCTGACACACACAGTACTCGAAGGATTTATAACAGAGTGGCAATCCCACACTTATTACATCGAATGGCTCCAATGAGAACTTATTACAAAAGTCTATGGCTTAAGGCCATCTAACAAAATAATAGTGGAAGGCTTGGAAGATAAGTGAGTCCATCAACTCCAACGGCATAGCTGAGTGCATGACAAACGACCTAGCACGTCTTATTCCTCGCCTGAAAAGTCTGCAACGTAATATGTTGCAGCCCGAAAACGGGTCAGCACATGGAATATGCTAGCAAGATAACACAGAAGATACAAGTAACAGAATAAAGGCTATACTATATGCATATTTGGCTGGTGGAGGCTCTAAGGTTAAAGTTTTTCCGTAAAGCCAATTTTTCCCAACAACAAAGGAATAAATTTTATTTTAACTATCATGGTAGTTGAAACATCATTGAGAAGGTACCCCCTTACTCAATCCCAAATTAAAGTTATTATTAACCCAATAAATTAAATTATAGAGTGATGAGATCAACCAATAATTCAAGTACCAGATACTCAAGATGTCCATAACCGGGGACACCACTAATCATGATCAGTTTGTACACTCTGCAGAGGTTTGTGCACTTTTCCCACAAGACTCGATCGCCTCCGTTTGGTTTCTCGCACTACATGGTGTTTGAAAAACGGATGACCGAGACACAGTCTTTCCGAAGAGGTCCCCTTAACCGGGTAGATAGGCCGGTACACCTACAATCCCTCTACATCTGCTAGCCCATCACGGAAAGGTTTCCCACAACTTACTCAACTATGCTAGAGCCCATTTTGGCATGTGGCTGCACACAGAAGTTTCTATCATGAGTAGTTTTATGATCCCTGTGATCCTGGGTGGCATTCCATAGGAAAAATCACACGGAACCCCGGGATTTCCTAGGACAACACTGGGTTCCCCAGGTGCCCTGCAACCAATCCACACAGATGTGTATTCAAGTAGCCACCTTAAGTTGAATCCTTAATTAAAACTCACATCTGTCATGGATTTCACTCAAACCCAACCACGTCTACGAGCATAGCATAGCAACCTAAGCAAACGTAGAAGTAACTCCCAAGGGTTTGAAAATAATGTAGGTAATAGGATCTACCTCAGTCTACTTCCCAGTCCCACTAGTTAAGAGATCCTACTCATGCAATGTGTGAGGGTTTGATCTAATGCATAAAAACTGGGTAATAAAGGGTATGATCAAAGTGTTACTTGCCTTGCTGACGGTTCGCAAAACCTAGAGACTCGTAGTAGCACGCTTCACAGTCCGGGTATTCTATCGCAAGCAAACAATAGCAAACATAAGAAAACAAGCAAAGATGCACAAACAAAACTCCAAAAGATAAGATCTAACCAGAAAGTTCAACTTAAGAACTCCGGTTTGCAAAAAGAATCGAATCGAAAGAAGCAACGAAACTCAAACTGCGAAAGAAACGAGCTCCGGTTACTAATTGGCCTAAAGTCAAATTTTACAGTAGCCAAAACTTTGTTCAAGTTGGTTAAACGGAAAGAGGGCGTCGAGACGAAGATCTGGGATTTTGAATCACCTGATTCCGACTCTCGAGCGAAAAGATAAACGAAAAACAAGATCAGGGCAGAAATCACGATCGAAATAATCGCGGATAAATACCCCGAAAAAGAAAACTGACGAACAGGCTAACGAACGAACGTTCGCTGTCTGCGGCTAACGGACGAACAGCGTTCTTTAAAACGAACGTACGGACGAATGTCCGCTAAATAACTAAACCGAAGAAAACCGATCTGACCCAAAAAAAAACAGATCTAGGGTTTTCCTAAAAAACGATCGGCTTTTTGGAGAAAAACCGACGGCGCCGGCGGGGCTACCTCGGCGGCGGCGGGTCTCCGGCGGCAGCGGGCGGCGGCGGCGGCGGCGGCGGTGGCGCGGGGCTCGAGGCGGCGGCGCGGCTAGGATTCGGCGGGGCAGCTAGGCTGTTGCGGGCCGGCGGCTGGCGCTTATAAAGGCCTGAGTCCTCGCCTAACACGGCCCGGAGTCGGTTTGCCCTCTTTTTTTTCTAAAAGAGTCCTGGCGTAGAAAAACTAACGAAAGAAATACTAAACGGACTCCAAAAATCCCTAAATAAATTTTCACCGTCCTCTAATAATAATTAGGACAAAGTGAACATTTTTCCCGGACCTAAAGGTAATTTTGAAAAACACGCATTTTTCCTATGCGAATAAAATCGCAAATAAATCCAGAAAAAATCCAAAAGTGATTTTAACATTTTTCCTCCAATATTTCAGTTATTTTGGAGAAGTCATATTATCTCTTCTCATATATTGTATTTAGAAATATTTTTAGGAGAGAAAAATAATTAAAACCAACACTGTCCTCATACCGGTATTCGAGTAGACTCAAATACAAAATGGTAGATTCCCAACTCTCTCCAAAGGTCCTTGAGTTGCTTAGAATTTCAAGGATCGCCACAAACAAAAATGCAGATAAACATGCAATGCAGTATGATCTATGTATAATATTCCAAATTAAAAATTTGGGATGTTACAAACCTACCCCCATTAGAATGAATCTCGCCCTCGAGATTCGACTTGGCTAGCGAACATGTGTGGGTGGTCCATGCGTAGATCATCTTCTCGTTCCTAGGTGGCTTCTTCCTCAGTGTGGTGACTCCACTGAACTTTGCAAAACTTGATAACCTTACTGCGGATGACTCTGCTCGAAAATTCGAGAATCTTATCAGGCTTCTCCTCGTAGGTCAGATAATTGTCCAACTGAATTGCTTCCAGGGGTACTGTGTCTCTAAGCGGAATATCGGCCATCTCCGCATGGCACTTCTTAAGCTGCGAAACGTGAAACATGTCGTGCACTCCTGACAATCCTTTGGGCAATTCCAACTTATAGGCAACCTCTCCCATGCGTTCCAAGACACGGTAAGGTCCCACAAACCTCGGGGCTAGCTTTCCTTTAACTCCGAAACATTTAACTCCTCGTAGAGGCGATGCTCTCAAGTACGCTATGTCTCCGATCTCATAGGCTATCTCCTTGCGTTTCGAGTCTGCATAACTCTTCTACCTGGACTGAGCTACCTTCAATCTATCTCGAATCAACTTCACCTTCTCTTTAGACTCTTTGATCAAGTCTGGTCTAAAGAACTGTTGGTCTCCAACTTCGTCCCACATTAACGGTGTTCGGCATCTCCTTCCATACAATGCCTCGAACGGTGCCATCTTCAAACTGGCCTGGTAACTGTTGTTGTACGAGAACTCCGCGTAGGGAAAATTATCATCCCAACTAGATCCATAATCTAACGCACAGGCTCTCAACATGTCCTCCAGGATCTGGTTGACTCTCTCGGTCTGTCCATCGGTCTGCGGATGAAAAGCGGTGCTGAATTCTAGTCTCGTTCCCAAAGTTTGGTGTAGCTGATGCCAGAACTTTGAGGTGAGTTGTGTTCCTCTATCTGATACAATGGTCCACGGAACTCCGTGTAGACATACTATCCTGGTCATCTATATCTTGGCCAACTTCGCACTGGTGTATGTGGTTTTCACGGGGATAAAATGGGCTACCTTCGTCAATCGATCCACCACTACCCAGATTGAGTCATATCCTGCTTTGGTCCTGGGCAATCCGGTGATAAAATCCATGCCAAGCTTCTCCCACTTCCATTCGGGTATCGGCATAGGCTGGAACAATCCCGTTGGCTTCTGATGTTCTACCTTTACTCTCCGGCATACATCGCATACGGCTACATACTCGGCAATATCCTTCTTCATTCCCGTCAACCAAAAACGTTCCTTCAAATCCAAATACATCTTGGTGTTTCCAGGGTGTATCGAGTATGGCGAATCATGTGCTTCCTGCAATATCAACTTCCTGATCTTCGGGTCGTTGGGCACATAGATTCGATCCTCAAACCACAAGGTGTCGTGTTCGTCCTCACGAAATCCCTTGGCTTTTCCCTCACTCATCCGTTTTCTTATCTCTGTGATTTCCTTATCATCCTTCTGGGTTTCACGTATCTTTCCCAGCAATGTCGACTGAACCTCCAACGTTGCAATGAAACCTCTAGGAACTATCTCCTGTGGCAATCCACCTTTTATTAGGGTATTTGCATAACTCTTCCGGCTCAAAGCGTCTGCTATGATGTTGGCCTTTCCTGGATGATAGTGTAGCTTCATATCATAATCCTTTGTAAGCTCCAACCATCTCCTTTGCCTGAGGTTCAGCTCCTTCTATGTGAAAATGTACTTCAAACTCTTGTGATCCGTGTACACATCACAATGATTTCTAATAAGGAAATGTCTCCAGGTTTTCAGTGCGTGCACTACAGCTGCTAACTCCAGATCGTGCGTCGCGTAATTCAACTCGTGCGGTCGCAGTTGACGGGATGCATAGGAAACAACTCTTCCATCCTGCATAAGTACTCCTCCAAGTCCTAAGCGTGAAGCGTCGCAGTGCACTTGGAAATCCTTGCGTATATCTGGCAATATCAGCACTGGGGCTATCGTCAAACGTTTCTTCAACTCCTGGAAACTTTCTTCACACTCTTCAGTCCAATCGAACTTTGTCTCCTTCTTCAACAACGTCGTCATTGGCTTTGCAATCTTGGAGAAATTTTCTATGAATCTCCAGTAGTATACCGCGAGTCCAAGAAAACTGCGGATCTCTCCAACTGAAGTGGGTGCCAACCACTCAGTGACTGCCTGCACTTTGACGGGGTCCACTGCTATACCTTCTCCTGATATAACATGCCCTAGGAATCCGACTTCCTTCAACCAAAACTTGCATTTTCTAAACTTGGCATACAACTGATGTTCTCTGAGCTTCTCCAATACAAAACGCAAATGCTCTGCATGTTTCTCTTCATCCTTTGAGTACACCAAAAATATCATCTATGAATACCACGACGAACTTATCCAAGAACTCCATGAACACCTTGTTCATCATACTCATGAAGTAGGCAGGGGCGTTAGTCAATCCAAATGACATAACCGTATACTCATAGAGCCCGTACCGTCTGGTGAAGGCTGTCTTGGGTATATCCTTCTCTCGGATTTTCAATTGGTGGTATCCAGATCGTAGATCTATCTTGGAGAATACTTTCGCTCCCTGCAGTTGGTCGAACAAATCATTGATCATCGGCGGCGGGTACTTATTCTTAATAGTCACTTCATTCAGCGCACGATAATCAACGACCGTTCTTAATGATCCATCCTTCTTTTCGACCAAAAGCACTGGGGCTCCCCAAGGCGATGAACTTCGGCGAATGAACCCTTTCTCCAATAACTCCTTAATCTGCTTCTTGATCTCCTCCAGATCATTCACTGGCATCCGATACGGTCTCTTAGATATTGGTCCGGTGCCAGGCAACAACTCTATCAAAAACTCAATATCTCTATCCGGTGGCATGCCAGGTAACTCCTCTGGGAACACATCCGGGTATTTCTTTACTACTGGCACTTCCTCCAGAACAACTCCCGTGAGAGAATGTACTTGGGTCCCTATAGGCGAATGCCTAGATACATACTTAATCCTTTTTCCCTCCGGGGTGGTGAGCAAAATAGACGTACTGGCACAATAGATATTACCTCCATACTTCGATAGCCAATCCATACCTAATATAACATCCAGTCCTTGTGACTCCAGAACTATTGCGTCGGAGGGGAAAGTGTGGCGTCCTATGGTCAATGGCGTCTGAAAACCTCCTTGGTGTGCCATATACTCTGCTCCTAGTGAACTTACTAACATGGGGGTCTTAAGAACTCGGGTGGACATCCTATGTCTATTTACGAATCCCCTTGAAATGTATGAATGCGATGCACCAGTATCGAAAAGAACTATTGCGGTAAATGTCTTAACCAAAAACTTACTGACAACAGCATCTGGTTGCTCTTCTACCTCCTCCACGGTCACGTGGTTCACTTGTCCTTTGTTGAACGGGTTGGGCTTCTTCCCGGCGCTTCCATGGCCGTTCCCATTCTTAGCTTCAGGGCAGTTATTGGCATAATGTCCATTCTTCCCGCACTTGAAACAAGTGACGTGGCTGAAATCCTTCTTGGCGGGTGTGGATGGGGTAGAGCGGCTCTGGTTATTACTTGCTCCATTCCCATTTCCATTTCCATTCTTAGGCCATTGTGGTTGTGGGGAATTCCATGGTTATGGGTATATCCTCCCGAATTCGGAGTGAATCGGGGCTTTTGTTGGGCTCCAAAATTATTCCTTCCTTGTCCATACTTCCTCTTGCGGCTTTCAATCTGCTGGTGCTTCCCTTCAATCATAAGAGCTTTATCTACCAACTCCTGGTAGTTGTTGAAAGTTGCCACCATCAACTGTACGCTCATCTCATCATTCAGCCCTTCCACAAATCTCTCCTGCTTAGCGGCATCTGTGGCCACATCATCTGTGGCATAACGAGATAGGGTACTAAACTCATCCACATACTGAGCTACAGTACGGTTTCCTTGGCGCAAGTTGTGAAACTCCCGCTTCTTCATGCTCATAGCTTCAGTTGAGACATGGGCAGTACGGAAAGCTTGCTGAAACTGCTCCCAAGTGACATTGGCTATGGGAAAAGTGGCTGTGTAATTCTCCCACCATGCTGCGGCTGGTCCAGACAACTGGTGTGCGGCAAATCGCACCTTCTCAGCGTCAAAGCAATTGGTGGTGGTCAAATCCCTTCCAATCTTGTGTAGCCAGTCATCAGCCACTATTGGTTCGATGCTGCTAGCAAACACGAGTGGTTGCAACCTTAAGAAACATGTCAGGTTGTCCACGGGTGGTGGTGGTTGAGGGTTGTTGTTGTTGTTCTGGTTGTTCTGAGTGTTCTGGACAAGAAGTTGCATCAAGGTGTTCTGCTGCTGGATCAACTGGGTGAGCTCAGGGGGAAACTCAAATACGGGCTCATGTCTTGGAGGCATCTGATGGGTGTAGAGGGAAGAGATTAGAATAGAATTGAGGTCCAAGGGAAATTCACTACCCATATGCACATGAGACAAACACAATCATATCACACCAATCAATTTCAAGCAAGATCTTACAAATCTAACTACCGTTACAAAGAGTGCTCTAAATACTAATATGTGTGGGGGGGGGTGAACTACTAGTCATAGGGTGGCCATCTAACAATATTGATCGGCGGAAGATTCCATGATGTCTGCTCCAGCTTCATCTTCATAGTCTTCGTCTTTACTATCATCGGGTTCTGAATCCGTGTCGTCGATGATAATGTAATCTTCGGGACGAATCTCCTTGGGTTCTTCTTCCTCTTCTTCACCTCCTGGTGCTGGATCTCCCATGAATACTCCTAGCTTCCTTGTCAAATAATCATTCTTCTCCACTAGTATCAACATCTCCTCCTCGTATCCGTCACGAATAGACTTAAGTTCTTCTTCTAGCTCCAAATTCCTGTTTAGTGCCTTCTTCAATTCTATCATCCCAGCGCACATCTCGTGCTCCTGTCGTCGAATGTGCTGGTTCAACTCCTGGATGAACGCTGCAATGGACCTATCCTTCCGGGTGCTGATCATATCCCAACTCTCATCTCGGCGTCCACAAATCTGGTAGATGGTGTCCTTCAGCTCCTGCTTATAGACTTCTCCGATCCTTCACATTGTGATGTGGGCGGCCATGCTCTTTCCTAGGCTCCAGGTTGGTGCATCAAAAGAAAACTCTATTGGCTCAGTGGATGGTGCGAAGGTTCTTCCGGGAATTTGAACTTGAATGCTCCATCGCTCCCCTTCTGGTAAGGTGGCGGTGTAGGTCCCGGTAAAGCTTGGTATTCCTATGTTCAGGTACCTAGTGTAATGCCCATGATGGGACTATATCTCCTACGTGTCGAGGCACGACTTAGAGACATAACCCCATGCTGGAATGATCGCAAGTTTGGTACCTTTGCACAACTCATGTAAAAGATGGGGATGGAAAACATAAAATAGTTGGCTTACACTCGCCACGTCACACAAATACAATACATGTCCAAATCATCATTCAATAAAACATCACAGCCCTCTAAGGGTAAAATCCAAATGACAAGATACCAAACATAATTTAAATCCACAGGTCGGATCGAATCCTAGTAGAAGTCTCCACTACTGATCATCAGGATAACGAACATAGTATCGACTACGCTCCTCGTCATACTCCCGGTCTAGCTCGGTGCCATCACCTGGATAGCTCACCATCGGACCTGCATCTGGTGTTGTGAAGTAACTGTGAGCCACAGAGGACTCAGCAATCCTGTTCCCCGGTAACACGACTATTTAAGCCTTGGGAGAGGATAAGGCTGAAGAAAAGAATAAGTGTCTGCAGCAGCAACTAGCACTAGCTTACGTGAAAGAGTGCGAGAAGAGAAGTGCCTCGGTCGAGAGATGATCACGAAGTGATCCTAGCTAAAGCTCAACAAACATAACCCCACCGTGTTCAACTCCCGAATCCCTATTCGGAAATTGACAGTCACGGTACACACGCTGGTAGTGTATTAGAAACATGGTGTCAAGTTATCTACAACCGGATATTAACAAGCTCCCATCTGCCACATAACCGCGGGCACGGCTTTCGAAAGTTCTTAACCCTGCAGGGGTGTTCCAACTTGGCCCATGACAAGCCCACGATCCGCGGAGTCGCAACTCCAAGATGGGAAGACCCGAGTATTCTCGGAATCCCGTGCTCAAGATACTCCGAACTAAGGTAAGGCTAATCCAGCAAATCCTCCCGGCGTGCCGACACCCTGACAGTAGCCACGCGTATCTAGTCTCAGGCCACGACCGGATGGGCGATTCTACAGGTTTTTACCAAACCTCGAGTTTCCTCGTGGTGGCCCCGCGGAACCCCCGTTTCGGACCAACACTCATGTGGAGCACTGGCCCGGGGTTGTTGATTAGGAAAGAGGGTTAATTACTCCCTATGCAAGTTATTTAGTTATTAGGCGAATAGTACCAATGTTGGGACTTGCTGGAAAAGACTTAGCACTTAGCGGTTTATCGAGGGGGCCCCATAAACCCCAACCGTGTGAGGAACGCATAATCAAGGAACATAACACCGGTTTAAACGGTTCCTAACTGCATGAGTGGAACAAATCACCAAACAAAAGGCTTAGCCTTTCACCCTTGCCAATATATAGATGATTTCATTTTTAAGCATTTATATAGTGTGATATAACCCAACAAAACTTCAACATGAAGCAAGCATCTTCAAACTTCACCTGCAACTAACAACGCTATAAGAGGGGCTGAGCGAAGCGTACTTAGCCAAGCAACGGTTTGCATAGGTAGGGTGGTTAAACATGGTCATGGTTACAAGTAGGAGGCTGACAAGAAAGACATGGGCATCCAGGCAAAACTATAGATCGAGACTTCTAGCAATAGGCAAAAATAGTAATGGTATCCGGGTTCGGTCATCTTGCCTGAAGCGTTGTCGTTCGGATCGTTAGAATGGTCCTCGTGCTCAACCTCGTTGGTAACCTCGTGCTCGTACTCGTACTCGGTCTCAGCTTCCGTCTCTAAACAATACAATCACACAAGTCACGAATCAACAAGATGCAATGCGCACACCAAAATGATGGATGCATGATGGATGCACTATGAGAGCACACGGAGCACGGAAAATAAGCATTCAAGCAAAAGCTTCAAAACAAGATAAAAATAGGATATTATGAATCTACACGGAAAATCAATCAAGTTTCATATAAGACTCGCTGAAAACGGAGCTGCGGTATAAAAGTTATGCCCGAAACAAGAAATAGGCGAAAGCTAAAAATTACAGCAACATAGCAACTTCGGAGCACTAGATAATTAAGCTACAGCACTCAAATATCATGGCAAAGAGCATGAACAGAAACTAGACATATCCTACAGCAAATAAGTCCAAAGGTTCACCCCCAAAGGAGCCACGGATCAATAGCAACAAGCTTGGACATATTGAACTTGACAACAAAATCCTGACAGCAGAATTTTATTGAAACTTTGGAGCCAAAGTTAAATATGCTACAACCACTCAAATAAGCATGTGAGAAGATGAATGGATAGCCAACAATATATACTACAAGGAACCATCAAGAGTCACTCCAAAACTATCATGGTTTGTTCTAGAACAGCAAGCAAACATGGCATCGGAACGTTACAGATTCCAGACTTGGTGAAATTCCACTAAGTGTTAAAACAGCAGTTTCATCATGGCATCTTCGAGAGCAAGTTTAAGTCACCTCGAGACTAAACATGGCAAGTGGTGAGCACCACATCAAAGTACACATGATGGTGATTCCGAAACACACAAGCATGCATCATGGAGATAAACACAACGATAGCAATGAGCTCAACAAGATGGCATCTCATAACAAGTTAAACAACATCACAGCCACATGGCACTTTGCAACGTAGATAAACATGGCAAGATTAAATCTAACATGCAACCTAACACAAACAACATGTAGAGCATGGCAAGACGAACACGTGGACATGTCATTTGCATCATTCGGAAAAACGAGCTAAAAGATATCACTATGCAAAGATGGCATAAAACAACACATAGCAGCAGTTTATAACGGGATGCACTCTTGCAACAGAAAAATAAGCATCTAGATGATCTCAAACATGCATGGCACAAAGGAATGAAACGTAGTGCTAGTCACCACGAACGTCTGGACATGTCATTTGCGCAAAACGGAGCAACACACAAGAAGTTAACACAGTTCTAATATTGCTCAGCACACAAAACAACAGGGACTAGATCTAGGGTTTTCGGGGGCAACCTCACAGATCTGCAGCAAAACGGGCTCAGGCCCGCGGTGGATCTGATGCGGCCCGCGGGGAGATGGATCCGGCCCAGGCGCGGTTGTGGAGAGGATGGGCCGGCTGGCTCGGGCCGGCGCTGGAGAGGCCCACTCGGGAGGATGGAGGCGGCCTGGCGAAGTGGAGGAGGCAGCCCAGCGCGGAGGAGAGGCGGGGCCCGTCCCGACGTGGAGGAAGCGGCGGCTGGAGAGGATCGGGCCTCAGGCTCGATCGGCCGGCCCAGGTGGCTGGTGCGACGCGGCCGAGGGGCGATGGAAGGCGGCCCACCTGGCGCGATGGAGAGGCCGAGGGATCGGGGAAGGGCCCAGGCGGCTACGTAGGTCAACGCCCAGCGGCGGATCCGCTGGATCGGGATCGATCCAGCGCGCTGGCGGCGGCTGCTTTGAGGGAAAAACGGCGGGGCGGTGGCGACGCTCGAGGCTTCGAGCGGATGTGGCCAGCTTGGTGCTGGCCCGACGGGAGGAGGAGGTGGGGCCCTCGGCCGGCGAGGTGGAGGGCGCCGGTGGCAAGGTGGGGTGCGGATTCCGGCGAATTAGAGGAACTCCGGCGAGGTGGCAGAAATCCGGCGAAAAATCCGGCGAGATTCCTGCGAGCTCCGGTGAGGTGGTTGTAGGTGGAAGAAGAAGATGGAAGGGGAGCTAGGGTTTCCTTAATTTGGGGCAAAATTTGGGGGAGTGGACAAATATATAGGAACAAGGAGCTAGGGTTGCCCAAATGGAGTGTGGTTTTCGGCCACACGATTGGAATTGGATGGCCTAGATGAAAGGAGTGGCTAGGAGTGGTTTGGTGGGCTGTTGGAGGGGTGTCTTGGGCCTCAAAGTGGAGGCACTTTGAGCCCACGAGAATAACTGTTGGGGGAGCAAACAGACTCGAAACGCGACGAGATTTGACAGGCGGGTTACACACACCAAAACAACAACACACGATAAGTCACGCGCCAAACCGGTAACGTTACACGGCCAAACACCAAAGTAGGCCTACGGGACGCCACGGACATGTGAGGGAGCTCCGGAACGCGAAACGGACAACGGGAAGGAACGCATGGAACCGGATGCAAACAACAACACAAATGCAATGCGATGCATATGTCTACATGATATGAATGAATGCCAACACACGCACACAACAAAACGACGAAAACCCGAAAGACAAAGAACCCGGAATGGAATAGATGAAGCCAGAGATATATTATATGCCTAAAAGGGAAAGTATTACATCCGGGGCATTACACCTAGTGACTTCCTTCAAGTGTCGCCCAAAAGGTGTGTCTTCATCCGGTTGAGTGAACTTGTTCCTTGGGTCCACCATCCTAAAGAAGTAGAAAAATGGAGAGAAGTCAGAAATGAGTAGAGAAGAGTGATCTAGGGTCTATCTTAGTGGTCGTGCTCTCATACCATCTTTGTAGCGACCACGATCCGAATGGACCGATGTCTCTGTGTTCTGTGTCATCCCTGGATCGGTAATGCTGACACTCACAGTACTCGAAGGATTTATAACAGAGTGGCAATCACACACTTATTACATCGAATGTCTCTAATGAGAACTTATTACAAAAGTCTATGGCTTAAGGCCATCTAACAAAATAACAGCGGAAGGCTTGGAAGATAAGTGAGGCCATCAACTCCAACGACATAGCTGAGTGCATGACAAACGACCTAGCACGTCTTATTCCTCGTCTGAAAACTCTACAACGTAATATGTTGCAGCCCGAAAACGGTTCAGCACATGGAATATGCTGGCAAGATAACACAGAAGATGCAAGTAACAGAATAAAGGCTATACTATATGCATATTTGGCTGGTGGAGGCTCTAAGGTTAAAGTTTTTGCGTAAAGCCAATTTTTCCCTACAACAAAGGAATAAATTTTATTTTAACTATCATGGTAGTTGAAACATCATTGAGAAGGTACCCCCTTACTCAATCCCAAATTAAAGTTATCATTAACCCAACAAATTAAATTATAGAGTGATGAGATCAACCAATAATTCAAGTACCAGATACTCAAGATGTCCATAACCGAGGACACGGCTAATCATGATCAGTTTGTACACTCTGCAGAGGTTTGTGCACTTTTCCCACAAGACTCAATCGCCTCCGTTTGGTTTCTCGCAATCGGATAGATAGGCCCCCTTAACCGGATGACTGAGACACAGTCTTTCCGAAGAGGTCCCCTTAACCGGATAGATAGGCCGGTACACCTACAATCCCTCTACATCTGCTAGCGCATCACGGAAAGGTTTCCCACAACTTACTCAACTATGCCAGAGCCCATATTGGCATGTGGCTGCACAAGGAAGTTTCTAGCATGAATAGTTTTGTGATCCCTCTGAGCCTAGGTGGCATTCCACAGGAAAAATCACACGGAACCCCGGGATTTCCTAGGACAACACTGGGTTCCCCAGGTGCCCTGCAACCAATCCACCCAGATGTGTATTCAAGTAGCCACCTTAAGTTGAATCCTTAATTAAAACTCACATCTGTCATGGATTTCACTCAAACACAACCACGTCTACGAGCATAGCATAGCAACCTAAGCAAACGTAGAATTAACTCCCAAGGGTTTGAAAATAATGGACGTAATAGGTTCTACCTCAATCTACTTCTCAGTCCCACAAGTTAAGAGATCCTACTCATGCAATGTGTGAGTGTTTGATCTAATGCATAAAAACTGGGTAATAAAGGGTATGATCAAAGTGTTACTTGCCTTGCTGACGGTTCGCAAAACCTAGAGACTCGTAGAAGCACGCTTCATAGTCCGGGTATTCTATCACAAGCAAACAATAGCATACATAAGAAAACAAGCAAAGATGCACAAACAAAACTCCAAAAGATAAGATCTAACCAGAAAGTTCAACTTAAGAAATCCAGTTTGCAAAAATAATCAAATCGAAAGAAGCAATGAAACTCAAACTGCGAAAGAAACGAGCTGCGGTTACTAATTGGCCTAAAGTCAAATTTTACAGTAGCCAAAACTTTGTTGAAGTTGGTTAAACGGAAAGAGGGCGTCGAGACGAAGTTCTGGGATTTTGAATCACCTGATTTCGACTCTCGAGCGAAAAGAAAAACGAAACAAGATCAGGGCAGAAATCGCGATCGAAATAATCGCGGATAAATACCCCAAAAAAGAAAACTGACGAACAGGCTAATGAATGAACGTTCGCTGTGTATGTCTAACGGACGAACAGCGTTCGTTAAAACGAACGTACGGACGAACGTCCGCTAAATAACTAAACCGAAGAAAACCGATCTAACCCTAAAAAAACAGATCTAGGGTTTTCCTAAAAAAACGATCGACTTTTTGGAGAAAAACCGACGGTGGCGGCGGGGCTAACTTGGCGGCGGCGGCGGCGGTGGCGCGGGGATTGAGGCGGCGGCGCGGCTAGGGTTCGGCGGGGCGGCTGGGCTGTTGCGGGCCAGCGGCTGGTGCTTATAAAGGCCACAGTCCTGGCCTAACACGGCCCGGAGTCGGTTTGCCCTCTTTTTTTTTCTAAAAGAGTCGTGACGTAGCAAAACTAACGAAAGAAGTACTAAACGGACTCCAAAAATCCCGAAAAAAAATTTCACCGTCCTCTAATAATATTTAGGATGAAGTGAACATTTTTCCCAGACCTAAAGGAAATTTTGAAAAACGCGCATTTTTCCTATGCGAATAAAATCGCAAATAAATCCAGAAAAAATCCAAAAGTGATATTAACATTTTTCCTCCAATATTTTTGTTATTTTAGAGAAGTCATATTATCTCCGCCCATATATTGTATTTAGAAATATTTTTAGGAGAGAAAAATAATTAAAACCAACACTGTCCTCGTACCGGTATTCGAGTACACTCATATAGAAAACGGTAGAATTCCCAACTCTCTCCGAAGGTCCTTGAGTTGCTTAGAATTTCGAGGATCGCCACAAAAAAATGCAGATAAACATGCAATGCAGTATGATCCATGTATAACATTTCAAATTAAAAATATGGGATGTTACACCGGCGCCCTTGATAAATCAAGGTATCAGCCGTCTTTCCTGTACATAAAGAGAATCACATGGGGGCTTCTGCGAGCAAGGGAGTTTCCTATGGCCTCTTAAACCGGCGGCCACACCAAGACCATCATAAGAGCACAGCTCTGGTTGCTTCGGCAACTTCCACATGATGATGAGGGGCAAAAGAGAGTTTGATGCCTAGCACAACTCAAACATAGGCACCGACGAGCAATGCTCACACGCTACCTGCGGGCTCCTGATGCAAGTTCATCAGCGAGTTGAAGACTCTTGTAGTGAACACGGCTTGGAAGCTTGGTGTATACACCTAAAACCCCGGATTAACCTGCCTGCATCATGTAAATCAAGCCGTCGAGGTTAACCTGGTATGACCCGGTGAACGTACACACAAGTCAATCCTTCGGGACCCTGAACTTGGTAACGTTAAATTGACGATCATCAAGTGATTACACAAGTCAAATCTTTATAAGATTTTGGACATTGGTAGCATTTGACATTGATGATTTGGTTAAAGATTGCGGATCATCTTAACATGCTTTGCTAAAATGGTTAATGACAGTAGCCTGACAGCTCATAAAAAACCTCGAATTTGGAGCCTGGCAGCTCGTAAAAATCCTCGACTACATGGTCTTATTTGCCCAAAAAACTTTATTTTTCATTTTTTATGTTTTCTCAAATCTTTATCTTCAAGGTCATTGGTTTTTCAACCAAGTCCATTGATTCAAGACTAGTAACTACAAAGTTGTCATTACATCTGTATTTACAGAGTTATAGTCTAGGTTATAGACACCAGTACTAGTTTACAGCTAAACCGGCGTTCATTGTAACCCGGATCGATCTTCATGGTAAGCCGACAAAGAGCCAAGTAAGTCATCAACACTTACACCTAGAATTGTTCCTGCCGGATTAAGGTTTACATATACACTTAATCACATGTATGATACACACTTATACCTGATACGTCCAAAACGTATCTATAATTTCTGCTTGCTCCATGCTTCTTTTGTGTGATATTGCTATGATATTTATGCACTTATATACACTTTTGATCGTATTTGGACTAACCTATTAACCCAGTGCACCCCAGTGCCAGTTTCTGTTTTCTGCTGTTTTTGTATTTCAGGTTTTCCCATTACTTAAATTGCCAGAAAAATTCCGGGAAAAATATATAAAAAATCAGTGCTCCAGAAGCTTCCACGCGCTAGAAGTGGGGCCAGAGGGGAGCCAGGGGCAGCCCAGGCGGCCTGCCCACGCGGCCCCCCTCCTGGCCGCGCCGGGGAAGCGCCTGGGGCCCCCTCTCCGCCTCTGGTGATCCCCTTTGGCATATATTTACCTCGTGTCCCGAAACCCTCGAGGACGGAACCCTTTTTCGCGATCTCATCTCTGTTCCGCCGCCGCCGCGCTTCCAAGATCGGAAGCACCAGGAGAACTCTTCCCGGCACCCTACCGGAGGGGAGAACCACCACCGGGAGCTTCTCCACCACCATGGACGCTTCCCGGATGAGTTGTGAGTAGTCTCCCTTGGACCATGGGTCCATGACCAGTAGCTATGTGATGTTCTCCTCCCCTCTTTGTTCTTCATCGATTAGACCTCGTGAGCTGACCTACATGATCGAGGCACATATGTAATCTTTATGCTGTTGCTATGCTGAGTTTGCTGGGATCCGATGGATTATGAGATTACGTTCAGATTGTGTGTGAGTAATATATTTGATTCGCCTCTTTTATATTTATGTTCTTGAGTAATTCTTGCAAGTTCTCCGTTGCTATTTATTGCTTTGGTCGAGTAGTAGGTAGTAACTCCAAGAGGGAACGTTATGCTTGATTGTGGGTTCATGCCCCTCGATGACTAGCTTGAGTGACAGAAACATGAGTCTAGGGGATGTGATGTTGCCACAAGGGGGAAAACAATGGTGCTTGTACTTGCGGGTGCATGGATTGTTTACTTTACGCAAAGTTCTTTTAATGCAGTTGTCTGTTGCTTTGAGTTTACACTTTGGGTGGGACTCGCAACTTAATACCAGCGAGATGTTCTGGATAGATATCTCAAGGTGGATGATTAGTAGTAGATGCAGATGAATTTCGGTCTACTTGCCTTGGCGTACTGCCCATGCTTTTGAGCCTCTACCTTTCTTACAGCATAGTTAGCATTGGTTTGCGCACATAATCCTGTCAATTGCCCAGCTGTAATTCGTTTACCTCGCTTAGCTATTTTGTCGTCTTTTGTGAGAGAGACATCACTAGTGAACATCATGGGACCCCGGTCCATATTACCATCACTGATCACACCCGCTATTTACTTCCTGTTCTTATTTCCTAGTTGCAGTCATATCTATCACTATTATCTCTTGTGTTTGATCCTTTGTAAACGACAAGGCCGGAGGGATTGACAACCTCTCTGTACTCGTTGGGAGCAAAGTTATTTGTATCTGTGTGCAGGTCCTGTCAAGCGAAAGTTTCTGGCGCTATTGACACCTTCTTGTCGACCCTCGGAGTCTGACGGGATTCGATCCTTGGTATCTTTGCCAAGGGAAATTTGCCGCTACGCTACATCTCAAACCTTCCACTTGGGGTAAACAACGAGTGGCGAGAAGCCATCAAGCAAGTTTCTGGCGCCGTTGCTGGGGACTCCACTCTTCAAGATATGGGAGTTGCACGCTATCTTTTATCTTTGCTGCTGTCAGGACCCCGATCCTAAGTCACACCGATCTAGCTGTAACACGTCATATCACTTTGCGGCCTCACGCACGGTAACCCCACGGGTGCCACCTTACCTGGCCCGGGACCGTTTGCGCATTTTGGCACACATATATGACAGTGTCGCTAGCATCCATATGATAGAGAACCCGGGCCGACATGGCTAGTTATAAACCAAAAGTGGCACTAAATTACAAAGACAGGCATTCATGACCCAGCAACGAACGTGTCGGTCATCAACGTATGAACCCAAGTCGTAGCTAGCTACATGGACTTAAAGGAACAACGCGTGACATTTCCCCTAAGGGACAGACACAGGAACGAAGAAGGACACATGCCGGCCAGCCTAAGTGTTCCGGAGCAGTAGCGAGCTACCAAGGCTCGGTGGAAGCACTAGGAGACATTTCCCTGTAAGATAGGCTACCAAAGGTAAACAACTAGGTGTCGGATCCCACACATAGCAATACACATTACACGTACGCATAACATGCAAGTATGTGCTGTACAACATGGCATCACAACATAACTCAACAACTCATATAGATAAGGCCCAGAAGAGCCATCATAGCATTTATTACAAGCAGAGGTCACATGACCCAACATACAGAGCATACAGGCAACGGAAGCATAACATGTCTGGGTACAGACAACTACACATGAAAAAGGCTGGGAAGCCTGACTATCTACAAGATCCTACAAGGGTACAAGATCGTTGCTGAGGTAACAAGCTAAACGTCGAAGTCCACGCGGAACCACTAGCGAGACTGAGGTCTCTCTACAGAAACATAAATTAAGCAAACGTGAGTACAAAGGTACTCAGCAAGATTTACATCAGAACTAGCTACATATGCATTAGTATCAACAAGCGGTGGTGGAGTTTGACTGCAGCAAGCCAGCTATGACTCTGTGGCTATCCTAAACTACGACTGCAAGTAACTCTTTTGAGGTGGCGCACACGAGTCCACATATTCACCAATCAATACACCACTATGGATCCGCTCCCGTCTCCCTACGAGAAGGCCATCCATAGCACTTATGCTTATCTTGCGTGTTTTAGACTATCCACTTTCACTTGTCTATGAACTGTAATAGGCAACCCAGAAGTCCATTTCAGCGGACACAGCTATTCGAATAGATTATATATAACCCTGCAGGGGTGTACTTCTTCACACACGCTCTCACCACTTACCGCCGTTTACACGACATGTACTCGGCAACCTTCAAGCAGAGGCCCAGCGAGTGTGTCGGCCACGACCTAACTAACCACACAAGTCTCTCGTCCAGGTTTATCGCCTATTTGGGTTCCATCCGTGGGGAGATCTGACCGGGTTGTCGCTCACGGCCCCAAACGATGTGTACAGGGTTCCCGCATCACCAAACGGGCGATCGGTACACCGTGCCACGTACCTGCCGCGTCACAGCCCACCCCGAGGGTTAGCGCTGCGCACGACCTCCAGTAAACTACAAACACCAGAAACTAGTTGCAACTCCTGGACAGAGATCATGTTGATTAATAAGTTGAGAGAGTCAATTAAGGATCCCAATGTGTGGTCGTAGCTGTTTCATGGACCAACCAACACAGAACTCAGTTCCTGAGGACGGCTGCAATGAGACAACCCACCATGTACTCCTACATGGCCTCTCATCGCTACATTTACCAAATCGTGTTCAC
This sequence comes from Secale cereale, assembly GCA_902687465.1. NCBI lineage: Eukaryota > Viridiplantae > Streptophyta > Magnoliopsida > Poales > Poaceae > Secale > Secale cereale. Next base: position 268,214,544 of record LR738711.1, on the reverse strand, counting down.
ACACTTAGCTCACACACATTAGGACATGTTCATCACCATTCCAATTCATCCCCGATGAATCCGACCTGACACAACTCTAAGCAATAGCGGGCATAACCAGAAAGCATGAATGAGTAGGCACAACATGGCTCAAACAACTCCTACTCATACTACTGGGTTTCAACTATTTACTGTGGCAATGACAGGTCATGCAATGGAAAGGGGTTCAACTACCGCAGCAGGTAACAGTTGAAGCGTTGTTGTCCTAATGCATTAAAAGAGAGCAAGAGCGAGAGAGTGGGATTGTATCGGAATGCTCAATGGGGTTTTGCTTGCCTGGCACTTCTGAAGATAACATTGGGTCTTCATCGGTGTCATCGATCACATCGTCGGAACACGTCTACTGAAAGGGGACAAGCACCGGCAATATGATGCATGATCATGACATGGCATTATGTTGTGATTTGAGCTAATGCAGCTAGCAACAGGTTAAACGAAGTTGGTTTGAATCCAAGATTCAAATTCAAACTCCATATGTGATTATTTAAATGCCTTTAATTGATTTGACCTGATCAGCAGGTTTAACTTGTTCGTACATGCATGAAAATTCCATAAACAGATTCCTTGGATTTTTCTGATCATTTTTCATATATAAATTATTTTCATCTGAGCTACGGTTGATTTTATATGATTTTTAGAAGTTTTGGCTATTTTCTGAAATAAATAAATCATTTATGATTTATTTAAAATTCCAGAAAATAGATACTGCATCAGCATTGAGTAAGCATGACGTCAGTAGGGTCAAAGGGCTGCCCTGGGTCAAACCTAACCAGTGGGGCCCACTGGTCAGTGTCCCACTTGCTAACAGGGTTAGTTAGTTTTTAAACTAACACTAACTAAACTGTTGGTGGGGCCTGGGCCCACATGTCAGTCTCTCAGGGCCTAACTAAGTTTAGTTTTAACTAAACTAATTTAACAGGGGTTGGCCCCACGTGTCAGTGACCCATAGAGCTAAGCTTAGAGATTAGTACTTAATTAAATCCTAAACTAAAACTAAACAACGGCCGGCCCCACATGTCATGGACACAGGGGGGGTCCAGCTGTGGTCAAAGGGGTCAAGCCCACCGGCGACTCGACGCCGGCGAGTCCAGACATGGCGGCGAGGTGCGGAAATCCTCCTCCGGCGACCAAACGAGCGGCGGAGGGGCTCTACGTGGAGCTGGGACTCGCCCGCATCCATTTATGCCATCCGGAAGGGCTGGGGTGGCCGGAGCTCGTCGGAAACGAGCTCGCGGCGGCGCCGGAGTTCGGGCATCGGCGAGAATGATGATTCGGTGCATGGGAGGAGGCGCAGAGGGGTGCTATGACTTCCTGCAGGTGTGGTGAGTGTGTTGACGCTCTTGGGCGCGGGCTGTGGTGGCCCTGGCCACGGCAGGGACATGGCCGGCGGCGGTGAGCTCACGGTCACTGAGGGAATCGGGGCTGGAGCATACGCAGGAGTGAGTGGACAGGGGGGAAAGAAGGAGGAGCTCACGGCGATCTCGATGGCGTCGTCAGCGAGATCGGGGACGCGTCGGAGTGGGCGCACCGTCGCCGGCGATCTCCACGGCCGTAGGTTGAAGCCGGCGACGGTGAGGACGACACGGGGCTTCCCAAGGCGCGTGGCTCAGTGAGGAGGTTAGGGAAGGGGTGGCGGAGCTTCCCGACGCTTCGGCGAGGCGTGTGGTCGCCGGTGGCCGTGCGAGCGGTGGACGGCGGCGACAAGCTCGTTCGGCCGAGCTCGAAAACGGGCGGGGAGAAAGGGGAGGTGACCAGAGAAGGAGGGAATCGATGCGGGGGCTTCGTCCACGTCTCTTGGTGCCTGGATTGGGTCGAAGGGGAGCGCGACACGGCGAAGCAGGAGGTGGCGCGATCGGTGCGTGCGCTGGCTGCCAGTGGGCACGAGGTTGAAGACAACCTGGCCCCTGGTGGGCTGGGCCAACAGTGCTGGGCCGCCAGGCTGGACAGGTAACCCTTCTCTTTTTCTAATTCTGTTTCTGTTTTCTATTTTATCTTCTGTTTTCTATTTTGTTACTTTGTTCTTGGCTTTATTAAAAATACTTAGGCACACTCAAAAATCATGAAACAAAGCATGGCTACTGCTTAGAATAAATCCAACAGTAAACATTTTAGCTTATTATTATTTGAGCATTTAAATTAATATATAAAATTTAAATGCCCAAATGCAAGTAAGATATGATTTAATTCAAAAATCCATAATGGTCCTAGAAATATGTGCAACATTTTTGGCAGAGGTTTTTAATCAATCCAAAAATGATGAACTTTTCCAAGGGGCATTTTGGGTTCATTGAAAAAGATTTTAATTTGACTCTAGTTAAATTCATTTAGTGCTAGGGTTTGAGCATCCCCATTTCAGGATTCCTTTGAAAATAAACATGATGCAACAGACAGGTGCTATCCTAATGCAAGGTGAAGCTGGGGATGTGACAACTCACCCCCACTAAGCAAGAATCTCGTCCCGAGATTCAGGACGTGAGATAAGAAATCAGAGGGGACACTAACTAACACAAACTTCATGATCCAAGTGTCCTCCATATAAGTGTTGATTGCTTGCCTCATGTTGATCCTGGCATCCTTGCTTTCGAGATCTTCGTCCAAACGGTGATGATGAGAGAAACTCTACAAAATTGATCTTCCGAAAGATCGAGCAACTCAAGATCAACCCATGGAGTGAGACGTTGAAACATCTCTTGAGCTGAGACACGGAGTACACCTCCAGAGGGATGTAGTGAAATAAATGATGAAGGTTCACCTAATGGCAATAATTCCACACCTAAGAAGAGGGTGATCGATGTCAGCAGGCGGGGTACCTTAGAGAAGGTGACTCATAGAGTTACTCCCTTAAGTGGCAAAAAGAATTACTTTTGATATAGAGATCATTGAAATTCCCTTTACCAGCCTAGGGCAAACACAATCGATCGTTTGACGGAGTTCGAGATAATGACATTCTCGGGCCAGAATGGATGATGTGGACTACCTTGTAAAGGACAATGCCAAGGTTGAGTTTGCTTATCACCGGAAATGGATGGGATCCATGGTAAAATGGCACATTGGCGGTGCAAGTTGGGAACAAAATGCAAATGCTGGGAATGATTCTAGTAACTGGGAAGAAACCCAACAGTAGAGAGTAAATTGCTCTTTGAGAGGTTACAACATAACCAAGAACACTGGGAGCAATCCCGGTTAGTGTCGAGGATAACACCTAGTGCTTGTGCGTGCTCTCAAGAACTTGAGCATTCCCATATTCATCAAGGTTTTACCAATATCCGTGTCAAGGATCCTCGCAACACAACATACTACCATGATGATTAATGATGGATAGTGCAGATGCAATTCACCCTAGCGGAGTCAAGGGGCAAAATCTGGATGATCAACCGAGAGACATTTAGCACTCCACTTCTAATGTTCTCCTTGGTGTACTAGGTACCATGGTCAATGCTTAAAAGCATCAACATGGCCATCAAGTAAAGGTCGGACTTCGGGAGCACAAAAGTCCATAAGGAACAACTAGGGAGTAATTCCTACGAAGTCCTTATGGGGAGGTGGCCAATTTCTTCAATCAAGATACTATCTTGCAAACCTATCCTACAAAGTACTTCTAGTTTTATTCTTATTCTAGGTAAAGCAAATGTTAAGTGTGCGTAGAGTTGTATCGATGGTCGATAGAACTTGAAGGAATATTTTTTCTACATTTAGCTCCTCATTGGGATTCGACACTCTTACTTATCGAAAAAGGCTACAAACGACCCCTACACTTGTGGTTATCACCCTCGGCAAATGGACTATCTATTTACTTTTTATGTTCAGTTATCATCTTCTCAAATAAGCACCAGACCTGAGAGCACTATTGCCATTCTTATGCATTGACTATAGTTAGTGTTGAGGGTTAACATGACTGGATCTCTTCTACCCTGAATTACAATGTCTAGTCATTGCTTAAACTTTGGAGGTGCTCCGCATTTATGTTTTGCGATCTCAAAAAGGGTTAGAGAGATACCACTATTGTCATATTATATCATGATTATTTTGACAAAGTGTTGGCATTTGAGATATCTTATTATTGCTCGCTAGTTGATTATGCCATTGATATGAATGAATATAATTTCTAGAAGTTATCGTCCGCATGGTTAGTTTCGATATTTGCTGAAAACTTGGGTATTATTTAAGTATATATATATATATATATATATATATATATATATATATATATATATATATGAAACCATGACCAAAAGAGTTCGTAAAAGTTTTTCTTTATCACTTTCAGTTTGTCAACTGAATTGCTCGAGGACAAGCAATGGGTTCAGCTTGGGGGAGTTGATAAGTCTCCGTCGTATCTACTTTACCAAACACTCTTGCTTGGGGGAGTTGATAAGTCTCCGCATGATTCGAATGAAACTAACCTGGACTGACACTGTATTCAGCAGAACTACCATGTGTTGTTTTAGTGTAGAAATAAAAGTTCTCGGAATTGGATGAAACATTTTGAAGATTTTTTCTTCAATAAAAGAAAAGTATTGGAGCAAACATCAGCCTTAGGGGGGGCTAGCTACCCACTAGGCACCAGGGCGCGCCACCCCCTCCTAGCGTGCCCTTGTAGGTAGTGGGGCCCATGAGGCCCCTCTTGCCCTATCTCTGGCACTATAAATTTCTATTTTCTGAGGAAAAATAGGGGAAGAAGTTTCATCGTGTTTACGATACGGAGCCACCGCCACCTCATGTTCTTCACCAAGAGGCCAGATCTAGAGTCTGCTCGGGGTTCCGGAGAGGGGGATCTTCCGTCTTCGTCATCATCAACCATCCTCGATCACCAATTCCATGTTGCTCACCACCGAGAGTGAGTAATTCCTTCGTAGGCTTGTTGGTAGGTGAGAGGTTGGATGAGATTCATCATGTAATCTAGTTAGTTTTATTAGGGCTTGATCTCTAGTATCCACTATGTTCTTAGGTTGATGTTGTTTTGACTTTGCTATGCTTAATGCTTGTCACTAGGGCTCGAGTGCCATGATTTCAGATCTTAACCATTTATGTTATCACCATTATATCTATGTTCTTGATCGGATATTGCAAATCATATGCACCTGCTACATGTTAGGATCCGCATACCCCAAGGTGACAATAATTGGGATCATTTCCGGTGATTACCGTAGTATGACAAGTTCATGTATTCACTATGTGTTAATGCTTTGATTCAGTTCTCTATTAAAAGGAGGCCTTAATATCCCTTAGTTTCCTTATGGACTCCGCTGCCATGGTAGGGTAGGACAGAAGATGTCATGCAAGTTCTTTTCCATAAGCACACATGACTATTTACGGAATACATGCCTACATTATATCGACAAACTAGAGCTATTTTTGTGTCACCCTAGCTTATAACTATTATATGATGAATATTATCCAACGATATCACCGATCCAGTGCGTACGAGTTTTCCCACATATTGATCTTTCTAAGTTTCCACTTTTGCTGCTACTATTACAATTGCTACAAAATTGTTGCTACTATTGTTTCCGTCACTACTACTATCAAAACTATTGTACTATTGTGCTATTGATCACTTTGCTGCAGATATTTAATCTCTAGGTGTGGTTGAATTGACAACTCAACTGCTAATACTTAAAAATATTCTTTGGCTCCCGTTGTGTCGAATCTATAAATTTGGGTTGAATAGTCTACCCTCGAAAACGGTTGCGATCCCCTACACTTGTGGGTTATCAGTTTCGTGGCATGTAGACAATTGTATGAAGAGGTGGCCCGCAACCTTCCAGACTGATATCATCGTCAAAATATCCCCCAACCTATCATCGAAAAGCGAGAGAATCAACTCGGTATAAACAACCAAGGATTCACCATCAGAGTATACGAGGGTGTCACCGCCAGATGTGGAATTACCCGCCAGGTCAACCCCATGAGTGAAACCGACGAAGACGTGAGTCGAAACGTTACGAAACTTTTTGACGATTTTATTCTAGACAAGAGGGGCCCTAGAAGCTTTGGGAGGTGACCAGACGGCAACCAAGGAGACGGCAAAGCAACAGGGCGCGCCCTATTACCTTGTGGGCACCATGAGACTTCTAACCTAATTCCAACTCTATAAATCCCCCAAAATTAGGAAACCAAGAGAGGGCCACCTGAAACCCCTTTTCCGCCGCCGCAAGTTTCTGTTCTTCCGTGATCCCATCTGGAGGCCTTTTTCGGTATTCTACCAGAGGGGGAATCTATCATGGAGGGCTTCTACATCATCCTTGCCGCCTTCCGTTGATGTGTGATAGTTCACCACAGACATATGGGTCCGTAGCTATTGGCTAGATGGCATGTTCTCTCTCTTTGATCTTCAACTAGTGGTTGGGGTGCGCCGTTGCGCCCCTCCTGAGGAGTTCATCTGCGGTGCAAGGTTTGCTGCCACCCATTGAGCTAGCTTGTTTGGTCTGCATTGCGACATTCGCTCATCTGCCCATGGACGTGAGCATTCCTAATAATATATTCATATGTATTAGTAAGTCAGATGGATAAGCCTAGAAATACTAAGATTATACGAGCTGATGTCCATCAAAGTGATTGTATTGGCGTGTGGACTGATATTTGTTAGGAAAGCAAGCATGTATATAAACAGACAAGCAGGAGAGAAATTATGAGCTCAGATCCATTACACTGGTTGTACATGTAAGAGGACCACCCATTACAGTTTGCTCAAAAATAGTGTAGCACATATGTTTGTAGTTATAGCACAGGAAAAAAAGAAATACGGAAAACTCTTATTACTGCCACAACATTTAATTGATTAAATATACTATCATAGGGTATGGAACAACATGGACCTCGAATCATTAAAGTGAACACTGGATAGTAGTAACTGCAGAAGTACAGATGCATAATTTCATAGATGAATCAGAATTGAGATTAAAATATTTAGCACATCCAGGTTGCGAGTCCTTCTGATGAAGCATCAAACCTATTTCATTTGTAAACTGCAAAAATACAATAAATATCATCATGAACAACCAAGTAATCAAACTGTCACAGGATCACAGGGGTTACAAGAGAAGTATACAACATGTCACCTCAAAGACCGAATAACTGATGCGGCTAGGAAAATCCATTGATCAGGCATGACGCTTGCTGTTCCATATCCTTATCATTTTATAGTTGAGTTTCTTTGCAATCCTAGACCTGTGACACATTCATCACAATAGATCAGAATAGTTCATACATGGCTATATATACAACATAAAAGAGAGTGCAAAACCACACAAAAGCAATACAGTAATTAGCTAACGTGCATGAATAATATCTAAAACGTCAAATCAAGCAGAGTAATATCACTACAAAAAGGGGCATGTTGCACTATATAAAATAGATCATACCTTCATTTTGTGCAGAGGTTTGGTGCTTCTGCACCGCTAAAATGAAGGCCTTCCGATCCGTCCCTGTAGTAAATAACTTTAGTACCATAGAGACGTAAAAAGAGAAGCAGCCCCATAAGACAAAGAAACACCTTTCTACTTCAATTTTAAAAGTTTTATAACGGAAATACGATTTTCCTTATAAAAGCAGGTCCAAACAACAAATTCAACCATCCAGAAGACCAATGTATGTAATTTAGAGTTGGATCATGTCCCAAACTAAATTCCTGACCAACTAAATCAGTAATTAAAGTCAGGAAATAAGGACTATTTCACATCAAATGGCACTCCAAAGGCAATGAACTGGCACACCCCACAACAACATAGATTAAGGTTGGTCGTGTGGAGATGAACTCACATGTCAAACTTTAGTGTTTTACCGGGCCCGCTATTTTCCTAATTCACTAAACAGAACCCCAAAACCAAAATTACGAAAGGGAGGTTCTCCTGTTTAGTATACAGACTACTAATTATACTTGTTGCCCCACCTTAGACAAATGTACAACGATCAGACCTCGGAATATGCAACCCAAATGCTCGAAACTTGCAACCTATAGATAGAGGAATGCTTGCTTTTTCCTATAAATTAAATCATCAAATAAGTACTAAATAAAAAATTAAGAACAATCGACCTGAACTATTGTAGGAAGATAAAAGCAGTCTAAGATTCTTCGCACTTTTTGTGTTGAACAACTCCTTCCAGAGCAAATGGTCGAGTTGGACATAAAAAAGAACACACAAAAATGCCAGAAAAGTGAACCGGTAAAAACAAAAACAAAAATATGTATGTAAAACCATCAGGATGGGATTAGTGCTTTTAGGCACCATGTCAAATTCCTTTCTGCTAACAACAAGTCAATTTTTAATTTTATCAACTCCACATAGTTTTTTAGATATGTTACACCACATAATTATGGACCAGTTTATTTATCACGGATGGGCGCATAATAGTACCAGGAGGGTGCTACCTAGAGAAATAAATGCGAAACATGAACAACAGTCTAAAATCTGAAGGACTAATTTCAAGTTTAATATCTTACCCTTGCTATAGACATATTTAATTTCCAACAACAGTCACATAGAAAGAATTGGTTTCCAACAGCAGTCACATCACATCATAGGCTAAGGAAACTCCTACCAACAAATTGCGAGCAAGAAATTTTGGTTTGCCACCATAGGCCAAAAAAGGGATGGTTCATGCTCTCATTTTTCTCTCGTGCATCTAATTAAATATGTCGAATGGCGCGTAGAGAAGAAAAGCACTAATATATCGGTAAGCATGTTTCAGTTCTCTTTTCTTGTCCGCCTTTAAACATGATCAAAACATAAGAAAACCTTAAAATGAGCTCATGATGAAATAAAATATATACAATTGCATGTCTCCTATCGTCTTATTATCCAACGGAAAAGGAATTAAGTTATAAAACATTAGTTTATGGGTAGTGAAATCATCATGACGTGATGTAGGGTCAAGAAGCCCCCC
>LR738711.1:268178397-268205487 GCA_902687465.1 Secale cereale | reverse complement strand
CCCCCCCCCCCCCGCAAGATAGAAGGAATTATCAACATGACTTAACGACAAGGAAAAATATATAAAGAAACAGTAACACCTCAATTCTACAATGCCTGATGACATGCAACTCAATTTTATCATTTCCTAGAAAGAACAATATAGATATCTCAGTACATCACATTGAAGTGCCAGCACATGACATGTACAAAGCATATATATTGCTACAGTGAAACAAATCCATCAAGAGGAAATCGACAAAGAGTAGTTAATAAGGAACTCACTGGGAAAGATTGTAAGATTGTTGTCTATCGGGATTCCGTAGTGTGGCTTCTCGCATACAATGGTGCATATCCTGAGTTTGCTCTACGTGCCCTTCAACACACTCCACGACCTCATTGAGAAAGTGCACCACCAAGGGCCACATGAGTAAATACTTTAGCTGGTACACCTTCTCGCAGCTCGACGTCGACGGCGAGTTCTTCGATGGATGTCATTGTCATTCCATATGTCCTTGGTGTGTAGATCTTCAATGTTGCTTGATTGCTCTTGTCTCTTCTTCACTGGCCACTAGTTCCCTCATTGCTGACACTGGTTTTGCGTCAGCGCCTCCCTTTCAAGGGAGTTTCACTTTTTGTCACAGATTATCATTCCATCTTTCTTAGCCAATAAATAAAAACAAATTAAAGTAAGTAGACAAATCATTTTTTGTTAGAAGAATGATAAAATCACAATGAGAATTCGACATCCCATTGATCAAATATGCAGACAAATCATGACATGCAACTATTTAGTGGAATCTTTGCTTTTGTGCACACAAGAGCATATTTAGATATAACAGTAAAAAATACAAAATGCTAAAGGGGCAGTAATCACCTCAATAGCAGATGTTCGACACATGTTGCTTGCCTAAATCAGCCAGTATTGATAACAAATGGGAATATAGTAGTTCTATAGGTGAGAGTTTCCTATAGTTGTTAATGTGATTGTTTGATATCGATATGAACTAAATCCCGTCTAGGTAACGAGAGAAAAGTGCTAGTACAGTGTGTTGATAGAATACATAAACCAACATGTTTGCACATTTAGCAGCCCTTGCAGGGACACTTAATTGCAAGAGCTTTGTCTCACCATGAACACCCATAAAACACATTAAAACATTTAGGCCTTAGCCATGGGCAAGGCATATCTAATGGAGCATGGGGGAACCTCCACATGAAACAAAGCAGCACTGAAATAGGAATCAACCATGAGGAAAGGGTTATGAGCTGACCAGGGTCATGGGGATCAACATTGTCTAGGAGGGTGCCAGCAAACTCAACAAGGATAACCAGCTCACGATGTCGTCTCAAGTAGTAGATCATCATCAGGAGACCGGAAGCACTTGTAATTCTGAGTTATATCGACTCAAAAAGTCCATTGATCATTGATTCATTATTTTAGGTATGAAATATCCCATCAACTGAGGTACAAATCACAAACAGATCAGCTCAGCGGCTAATGATATAATCATCTTCAAAAAAAGACAAGACTATAGTCTATAGGAGCAAAGATTCATTTAATCCTTTACCAAGAGAGCAAACTTACAAGCTAATATTGACATGAATTATAAAAAATGCATGCAAGAAATCACAATCAAGTACATGATAATAGGATGAGAAAACTCAAATGTGTGCAGTGAAGTAGTTGGTGTGGTGGTGTATGCTGAAAACACTAAATGTGTGCATAATGTACAATTTAACAAAAAGCGTACATCCGTTTGCTTAATAAAGGATGAAGGCACTCAGAGTACAGAGATCAATCAAGTAATTGGAACGGTCTATCCAAAAGACCAAAGTTGAATGAACTCTATTGACAAAACAACTATCAACTGACAAAACTCTATCTTATCTACATATGCACCTCATTTGAAAGTGAAAATATCACTAAACTTAGATATCATTGATTGCATGTGAGATCTAGAGATTGTTATAGTGTATTATTACCTCAGTTATTGGAACTAAAACCGCATCCAATATTTCCGAACAGAGGGAGTAAATAGCAAGAGCACTCAAAAGGAAGTACCTGTCATGTGCCATCTGCATCATTAGGAAAATCCTCGTTTGATCTTTAAGAGCTATGTGAAAAAGGCAAAACTAAAACTTGTGGCTTTTGATTGGATTATGATATATGCATGCCCGTGGATGGTCAACTTGCCCAATTTTTCCTTCGTGGAGATCGTCTCTAGATCATCAGCAACTTGTGTACAAGAAAATTATTTAATAAACCATCAAAATTAGCAGGATGCAGGATATTCTTAAAAAAGGGATTGTGTAGGATTAGGATTAAGTACAGACAACATTGTGAGGCACTTATAGTATGCAGTCCCCCTCCTATATGGATTGTTTTTTTAGAAATGGAGGAGGACCCCCGGCCTCTGCATCTGGACGATGCATGCAGCCACTTTATTAATTCTTCACACAAGACATTACAAAGTAATACAACAGCAAGACTAAAGCTACCATCTTGGCAACTTCTGTCGCTATTCCTATCCAAATGATGAAGGGATGCTGATAGTTTGGGCCTAGTCCCAAACAGACCTCGCAGCCAAACCTAACATCTAAGACCAGAGGTCCCATCCAGGACGCCTGCAGGGTATGGGGCACCCACCGGTCCGGCGCACTCCTCAACCAGGACGCCTGCCGGGTATGAGGCCGCCGCAGCCACCTACCGCCAATCCATCTTCAGAGTTGTACTGTTGCATCTACCTTGCACGGTCTAGCTGCCGTCGACACCACCACGACACGAGACAACTTCCTCCTCCTGCACGAGTCCATCTCTGTGCATCGGACGCCGAGTCTCCACTGGGCCATGCCGCCGAGACCCATCATCGTTGATACTGTTGATGCCACACCACTCCACCTACATGCCATCTCGCGTTGACTCCGAACTACCAGCAACTCCAGCACCCTGAGAAGTCCTCGGCCGACGCCTTCAGGAAGGAACACGACACCAAAGTGCCATCGTCGCCCAAACAGAGGAACAGAGGCTTTTGCCTGCGCTCATGGCAGAGGTGGGGCGTAGGATCCACACCGAAGCCTCCAAGAAGGTAATCGATGCCGAGGGCGTCGACTTTGGTGCGGCTGCCACGCCGGCCTGGAGTTTCCCCCGGATCCATGCCCACCCGCCAGATCCGTCTAGCCAGCACCGGGTAGGTATTGGAACTAGCACGAACCGGAGCAGATCGAGTTGAAGATGACGCTATCGGGATTCACAGCTGGCCGCCGCCTGCCAGATTCCCACTGCCGCACATGTCAGAGCCGACAATGAGCGATGTCAGCCTCACGTACACACCTCCGGCCACCCCCAACCACGCCAGTGAGTGGGGTTAACATCGGCTTGCGCCCGCCGCCGCTCAGGGCCGCCAGGCCGGCGCCCGAGCCCACACCATCTGAAGGGGAACCGATCTGGGGTGGGGGCCCTAGATCCACCACCGACAGCGGCCATGGTCGGCCCCACGCTGCCCCCGCAGCCGTGGAGGCACAACCGCTGCCGGAATCCGATCGGGCCGCTGCCCCATCACAACCACTCCGCCTTCATGCCGGGAAACCAGGTTCGCCATCATGTCTCAGCCAGAGGATCCCCTCGCGAGGAGAAGAGGAAGGTCCACCGTCTTCCGTCCGCCGGGCGAGCTTTGCTCGCCGGCCTCCTCCGGCGGCGGCAGAGAATCACGGGGAGAGGGAGGGACTAGAGGCGGCGGCTAGGGCGCCCGAGCCTCCCCCCTGGAGGCGACGCGAGCGCATCAGAGACCTCGGATTGTGAAGTGAACAAGGACATGGAGAACAAGAGCAAACAATGAGGACCACTATGGGGATGGGTGATGCTGCTGTGCCCAAAACTCTGCGCGGAGCACAAGGACGACGAGTTGTGGGTAAGGATTGGCCTTCCGATGGGCGAGTTTCCGACATGCATTGCGAACTGCCAAGTTCCAAACTCAGCGTCCCAAAAAGCATCAGAAACTTATAGTTCGTCTGTTCAGAACAAAACCAAAAAGGAAAACACAGGAGGAAAACTTACATGTTGGCATCCTCAAGGGCCGAGAAGCTTGTCCTGTGTGCTGGGCCCTGGAGACATGATGGAAGCCACCATGATCCCGTGGAAGCCACCAGTACCCGTTCCTCCACCGCACCCACACATGGTCCCCGACGAGGTGTCCCCGACGCTGCAGAAGCCCTCATCCATGTCCTCCTCTCTCAGAACCTCCCCCAATCCGGCCCCGCCTAACAACACCACTACAACAGGCCAGATCCTAATGGCCTAGCCACGCCTCCTTAGCCCGCTTCTAGAAGCTTCCCTCGCCCTCAAGCGCCGGCATTCGGGGTCAGCTGTCTAGGACAAGGCAAGGAGTGGCAAAGAAAGGACGAGGAGAGGAAGAGGTTTGCATGAGCGGAGGAGAAAGAACGAGCAGAGGAAAGGGGAAGGCTTCGATTGGAAGGAAACCATGCATCGCTATTTTACCCAAGGGAGGTGTTACCCGGGAAGTTTTTATCGCACATAAGAAACTTATTTTTTACCGGCACAGTATAAAATGGCTAGATGGACATGCCCAGCGAGCGCCCTTCCAGTTCCAGCGACGCTTCCTGCAGTGAAGAAGTGGCATGGTCGAGAGCTCGCCCAGCGGTTCGCTCTTGGAGGTTGTAATACCATGTTCTCCTTGATGTTCTCGGAGTTCTTTCTGATGTAATCTTCTTTTGCGGTGTGTTTGTTGGGATCCGATGAATTGTGGGTTTATGATCAGATTATCTATGAATATTAATTTAGTATTTTTTGGACTTTATTATGCATGCTAGCTATAGCTTTTTATTTCTCTCCGATCTATCCGTTTGGTTTGGCCAACTGGATTGATTTATCTTCAGTGGGAGAGGTGCTTTGTAGTGAGTTCAATCTGGAAGTGCTCTATATCCTAGTGACAGAAGGGGATAACACACATCTTTGTATTGTTGCCATTAAGGATAAAATAATTTGTCTTATTCATAATAATTAGGTTTACTTTGTTTACATCATGTTATCATGCTTAAGGCGTTACTCTGTTTGTCATGAACTTAATACCCTAGATGCATGCTGGAGAGCGGTCGATGGGTGGAGTAATAGCAGTAGATTGATGTCAACTACGCAACTTTATTCTTGTAGACATGTGTTGGGCCTCCAAGCGCAAAATTTTGTAGGACAGTAGCATTTTTTCCTCAAGTGGACGACCTAAGGTTTATCAATCTGTAGGAGGTATAGGATGAAGATGGTCTCTATCAAACAACCCTGCAACCAAATGATAAAAATTCTCATGTGTCCCCAACACACCAAATACAATGGTAAATTGTATAGGTGCACTAGTTCGGCGAAGAGATGGATATACAAGTGTAATTTGGATAGTTAGATATTGATTTTTGTAATAGTAATAATAAAAAACAGCAAGGTAGCAAGTGACAAAATTGAGCACAAACGGTATTGCAATGTTTGAAAACAAGGCCCAGGGTCCATACTTTCGCTAGTGCAATCTCTCAACAATAATAATATAATCGGATCACATAACCACCCCTCAACGTGCGATGAAGAATCACTCCAAAGTTCTTATCTAGTGGAGAACATAAGAAGAAATTGTTTGTAGCTATTCTTTCCGATCAATCTCTCCAAGAGTTCGTACTAAAATAACACCAAGTTATTTTTTCTGATCAATCTATCAAGAGTTCGTACTAAAATAACACAAGTTATTCTTTACGATCGGTCTATCAAGAGTTTCTACTAAAATAACACCAAAGAAAATTCATATTCATAATACTCAATCGAACACAAAGAACTTCAAAGAGTGCCCCATGATTTCTACTGGAGAAACAAAGACAAGAACGTGCATCAACCCCTATGCATAGATTACCCCAATGTCACCTCGGGAAACCGCGAGTTGAGTTCCAAAACATATATCAAGTGAATCAATACGATACCTCATTGTCACCACGAGTATTTAATTGCAAGACACATATCAAGTGTTCTCAAATCCATAAAAATATTCAATCCGATAACAACAAAATCTCAAAGGGATAAACTAAATTCATCACAACAATATAGAGAGGGGGAAATACCATATGATCCGACTATATTAACAAAGTCCATGATACATCAAGATCGTGACATCTCAAGAACACGAGAGAGAGAGAAAGATTAAACACATAGCTACTTGTTCAAACCCTCAACCCCAAGGGTGTATTACTCCCTCCTCACCACGGTGGCCGCCCGGATGATGAAGATGGCCACCGGTGATGATTTCCCGCCTCCGGTGGAGTGCCGGAAAGGGCTCTAGATTGGATAACGTGTACTACAGAGCCTTGGGGCATCAAAACTTCTGATCTAGGTTAACCCCGAGGGTTTTCGGAATATTTGTGAATTTATAGGGTAAATAAGGGGCGCGGGAGGCCACTAAGGTGGGCACAACCCACCTGGGCGCGCCAGGGGGGGCTGGCACGCCCTGGTGGGTTGTGCCCCCTTGGGGAATCCCCTAGGTGCAACTCTGGCCCAATGGATGTCTTCTAGCCCAAAAAAATCTCCAAAAAGTTTCACGGTGTTTGGACTCCGTTTGATATTGATTTCCTGCGATGTAAAAAACAAGCAAAAAACAGCAACTGGCACTGGGCACTGGGTCAATAGGTTAGTCCCAAAAAATATATAAAGTTGCTATAAAATGATTGTAAAACATCCAAGAATGATAATAAAATAGCATGAATACTTCATAAATTATAAATACGTTGGAGACGTATCAGCATCCCCAAGCCTAACTCCTACTCGTCCTCGAGTAGGTAAATGATAAAAGAAATAATTTATGAAGTGTGAATGCTAGAAAAGTGCATAAGTTTGATTAATGATAATTTCAATCACTTTTCCTAGCATCATAACAACAATTATTTCCTATAAAACTTCTCATGTTAGAGTAGCAACCAATTCACATGTTAAGGTTCAAACAATGAATTCTCTTGAAACTCAACAACCTATGTTCTCAGTCACCAAGCAATTGTAATTCAATTTATTCGATAGAGTTTAAGTAAGAGCTCCACAAACTCAACCATCTTATAGTCTTCTATGATTGCTAACACTCACCGCATACACATAAGCAAAACATTTCAACCGGACACATTGAAAGACAGGGGCTTGTAGTTTCGCCTCCCAACGTATTCACCTTTGGGTGATGTCAACAATAATAACTCATGCTACCCATATTCAGCTGGACATATGTGCCTAGATCTTTCCTCACCACATGTTGCTTGCCAAAGGAGAAAAATAAAATTGAAAGGTATAGAGAGAAAAGCTTTGACTCTTTGCATAAAAGTAAATACTGAAAATTAAAAGATAGTCCCTTCGCAGAGGGAAGCAGAGGTTGCCATGCGCTTATTTGTTTGTTTGCTCAACCCCTTAATGCAAATGAATGTCACGTTATATTGCCCTTATGATAGCAACCTTTATTATGTAGTCTATCGCTTTTATTACTTTGCCATCACAAGTTCGTACAACACTCAATTTTCCCTTATACTAAATGATCTAACACTTTTAGAAGCAATTTTTATTGCCTTTTTGCACCGATGACAACTTACGTGAAGGATATTGCTCAATCCTTAGGTAGGTATGGTGGACTCTTAAAGATAGGATTTGGGTTTTAAGATGCACAAGTAGTATCTCTACTTGGTGCGGAATTTTTGGCTAGCAAAGATGGGGGGCAAGCACCACATGTTGAAGGATCTATGACAATATAACTTTTATGTGAATATGAACAAACATAAACCATTACGTTGTCTTCCTTGTCCAATGTCAACAGTTTTGGCATATAATATTTTTATGGGGGCTCACAATCACAAAAGATTTCCAAGATAGTGTATTTGCATGTGAAGGTTCTCCTCCTTATACTAATTATTCGTGAATTGCGTGTATGACCAATATTGTGATTGTCGAGCCTCAAAAGATTTAACTTTCTAAACCCAAGTGTGAAGCTACCACTAGACATGATATGATTTCAACTTCATGACATTTAATTTATTCAAGAATTTACTCATAGGATATAAGTGAAGCACAAGAGTAAATGACAACCTACTCCAAAAAGATATAAATGAAGATCATGAGCATAATATTTCTTTCTCTCAAATTAATTTAAGTGAAGCAAGAGAGAATTTCTTCAAAAATACTAAAGAACACCGTGCTCAAAAAGATATAAGTGAAGCACTAGAGCAACGGTGCCAGAAAAGAGCTTCGTTAACGGGATGTGAATACCGCTTATCTAGCTTCTCTGGAAACTATTTGGGGGCTCTATTTTATTTAAAAACTTTCAGATCTAAGTATTTTATTAAAACAGCAAGCAAACAAAATAAAATGACATTTCAAAAATAGCACATCTCATGTGAAGAAGCAAAAACTTAGGATCAGCAGATACTAACCGATAAATGTTGATGAAGAAAGGTGGGATGCCTACCGGGGCATCTCCGAGCTTAGATGCTCGAGAATTTTTGAAATGTTATCTTGGGATTCCTTGGGCATCCCCAAGCTTGATGTTTTGTGTCTCCTTAATTCTTCTCATATCACGGTTTCCCTAAATCTTAAAAGCTTCATCCACACAAAACTCAACAAGAACTCGTGAGATAAGTTAGTATAAATCAATGCAATAAAATTATAATTCTCTACTGTAGAAAATCACTAAAATTATAATTCAACATTGCATACTAAATGCCTCTGCATATTTAATACGTTTATCCTCATATAGAATCATTAAACAAGCAAACATATGCAAACAATGCAAACATAACAACAATCTGCCAAAACTGTACAGTCTCTAAAGAATGCAAGAGTATCAATACTTTCCTAACTCCAAAATTTATGAAAATATACCACACTTTTATAAAATTTATCAGAGCTTATTTTTAAAAAAGGTTCAAAATTTTATCACATTCTGACCTTTCTTGGGAATTTTTGCAATAGCGACAAACTTTCTGTTTTCAAACAGCAACATGTAGACTTGGAAAATAAGCATGGTAAAGGCTATCCTTGACACTTTTATTAAAATAAATAATACAAAACATTATTATAAATAACATCAAGAAAATTCTAACAAAATAAATTGACACTCCAAGCAAAACTTATATCATGTGACGAATAAAAATACAGCTTCAAGTGAGGTTACCGATAATGTTGGAGTCGAAAGAGGGGATGCATTCCGGGGCATCCCCAATCTTAGTTCCTTGGATCTTCCTTGAATATTACCTTGGGGTGCCTTGGAAATCCCAAGCTTAGGGTCTTGTCACTCCGAGTTAATTGCACAGAAGTACCACAATTGAGGAATCACATGTAGATTGGTACCATGATTGCTAATTTTTGCGTGTCAGTACTAACATTGCTTTAGACTTTTGCAAAAAGGTCTAAACCGCGTATAAACATGTATTGACGGTGTATCTGACTGGCGGGGGCCACCTGTCATGCGCCGACATGGCATTTTTTTTACAGAAACCCCCTTACTTTGCACGTAATCACATAAACGACCAATTATTTTGCGGGAAAAAGGCTCAAGTGAGATTTTTTTTCGTTCGCAATATTACAACACCGAATCGGACTTTTTTGAAAGTTTTCGTTACGTTGAACAAAGAAATTAAATAAACGAAAAAGACGCGCCGACAGGATTCGAACCTGCAACGTGCGGTGCACAAGCTGGGCGCGCTAGCCACCACAACACACCGACTGCTGTGTCAGCATCCAGGGGTTGCCTTATTTATACAGAACCAAACGCGAAGGGCCGGCGGTTAGGCCCAGCTAGGCCTCCTATTTTTATTTTGGTTCGCGTTCGGCTCGTTCGTTTCCCAGGTTTCTTTTATGTTTTACTTTTGTTTCTGGTTTTTCCTAAAAAAAGTTTTGTTTCTGGTTTTGGCTTATTTTAAGTTTTTCTTCCTTTGTTTTTTATTTCTTTTTTCCTTATTTTTTAATTCATCGGGTTGGTTTTCCTTCTGTATTTTTAACATGCTTACTGAACATTTTTTTAAGATAGGCTCAATTATATGATGAACATGTTTTCTAATTAGCATGAACATTTTTTTAATGTACGCCGAGCATTTTTCTGCATATAGTGATCATTTTTAATGCACGATGAACTTTTCTTCACAAATTTTGAACATTTATTTAATGTACTAAATTTTTGTAATATATGTTGAACATATTTTAAATGCATATTCAATTTTTGAAAAATATATGTTGAACATTGTACATAATGCGTGGCTGGTTTTTCCTAATAAAACTTTTGTTTCTGGTTTTAGCTTATTTTTGGGTTTTTCTTCCTTTTGTTTTTTTTCTATTCCTCCTTATTTTTTAATTCATTGGGCTAGTTTTTCTTCTGGATTTTTAACATACTTACTGAACATTTTTTAAGATAGGCTCCATTATATGATGAACATGTTTTCAAATGAGGATGAACATTTTTTTAATGTACGCCGAGCACTTTTTCTGCGTATAGTGATCATTTTTAATGCACGATGAACTTTTCTTCACAAATTGTGAACATTTATTTAATATATTAAATTTTTGTAATATATGATGAACGTATTTTAAATGCATATCCATTTAAAAAAATATTGGTTGAAAATGTACAAATGCGTGGTGAAACAAAAGTAAAACATAAGAGAAATGAAATGAAAAGAAAGCTTGGCAACGAACGAGCCGAACGCGAACCCAAAAAAAAGTAGCAGGCCTAGCTCGGCCTAACCGCCGGCCCTTCGCATTCGGGTATGTATAAATAAGGCAACGCCTGGACACTGACACAACAGTCGCTGCGTCGTGGAGTCGCTGCGTCGTGATGGCTAGCGCGCCCAGCTTGTGCACCGCGCGTTGCAGGTTCGAATCCTGTCGGCGCGTCTTTTTCGTTTATTTAATTTCTTTGTGCAACGTAAAGAAAACTTTCAAAAAAGTCCGGTTCGGTGTTGTAATATTGCGAACGAAAAAAATCTCTCACCGGAGCCTTTTTCCCGCAAAATAATTGGGCGTTTATGTGATTACGTGCAAAGTAAGGGGGTTTTCTGTAAAAAAATGCCATGTCGGCGCCTGACAGGTGGCCCCCGCCAGTCAGATACACCGTCAATACGTGTTTATACGCGGTTTAGACCTTTTTGCAAAAGTCTGAAGCAATGCTGGTACTGACACGCAAAAATTAGCAATCATGGTACCAATCTGCATGTGATGCCCCAATTGTGATACTTCTGTGCAATTAACTCTGTCACTCCTTATTCTCCTCATATCAACATCTCACCCAAAACTTAAAATCTTCAATCACATAAAACTTAACAAAAAAACTTCGTGAGATGGTTTAGTATGATAAAACAAATAATTCACTTTGGGTACTGTTAAATACAAGATTCATAATTGTTCTCACACAATGCCTACTGTAGCATATCATTTCTACAATTTATATTGATCAATATAAGCCATCGAAACTAGAAAACAAGCAAACTATGCCTTGAAAACAGAATCTGTGAAAAACAAAACAGTTTGTAATGATCTGAACATTCACCATACTTCTGCAACTCTAAAAATCTTCAAACAAATAGGAACACGTGAAAACATTGTATATTAATCTTCTGCAAAAAGAATCAACTCAAAAACACTCTTCTGTTAAAAATGAGAATTTTTTTCGTGAGCGCAAAAGTTTTTGTTTTTCAGCAAGATCAAATCTACTATCACCCAACATGATCCTAAGGCTTTGATTGGCACAAAACTATATTCAAACAACAAAAACACATCTAAACAGAGGTATTAATGGGTATTTTATTGAAAACAGCAAGAAAACCAAATAGCAAAAAGATACAAGTTGGGTGCCTCCCAACGAGCGCTATCGTTTTACGCCCTTAGCTAGGCATGATGAGTTCAATGATGCTCGGATAAAAGATAAGGATTGAAACATAAAGAGAGCATCATGAATCACATGGAAATCAAATTTAAGTCTAACCCACTTCCTATGCATAGGGATTTTGTGAGCAAACAATTTATGGGAACAAGAATCAACTACCATACGAAGGCAAAACAAGCAAAACTTCAAAACTTTTTCAACACATAGAGAGGAAACTTTATTGTAGCATCCCAGATTTTCAATTTGGAATGTTATACATAGATAATATTGCGTAGCATGTTTTATTGCATTTTCCGCGTGTTGCAATCTTCGAAATTCTAAGAAACTCACGGACCCACGGAGAGAGTTCGGGATTTTACCGTTTTCGTATTTGAGCTTTCTCGAATACCGGTACGAGGATCACTTTGGTTTTAATTATTTTTCTCTACGAAAAATATTTCATAATAAAATAACTGAGCGGAGATAATATGACTTCTCCAAAAATAAAAGAAATATTGGAGGAAGAATATTAAAATCAACTTTGGTATTTTCTTTGGGTTTATTTGCAATTTATTTGCATAGGAAAAATGTGTGTTTTTCAAAATTACATTTAGGTCCGGGAAAAATGTTCACTTTGTCCTAAATATTATTAGAAGATGGTGAAAATTTATTTCAGAATTTTTCGAGTCCGTTTAGTATTTTTTTCGCCCGTTTTGCCACGTCAGGACTGCTTAGGAAAAAAAAGGTCAACCGACCTAGTCGGGCCGTAACCGACTGGGACTCCGCCCGGTTGGCAATTAAAGGCCGAGGCCCGATCCAGCCCACCCCGCGTTAACCCTAGCCGCCGCCTGATCCGCGTCGCCTCTCCGTCAGCCCGTGTAACATCCCAAATTTTCAATTTGGAATGCTATACATTAGATCATTATGCATATCATATTTTTCTTGTTTTGGTGATCCGAGAAAAATCCTAAGCAACTCAAAGACCCTCGGAGAGAGAGTTGGGGATTTCTAAATTTTCGTATTTGAGGGTTTGTCAAATTTTCAAAATAGGATCGTTTGATTTTATTTATTTTTCTTCAAGTATTTCTATCATAAATATATGAGAGAGGGAGTAAAATGACTCTCCCAAAATAAAGAAATACGGAAGATTTAATAAAAAGATCAAACAAGTTTTATTTGGAGTTTATTTGGATTTTTATTTGAATTAGGAAAAATTGCATGTTTTCAAAAATGCATTTTAGTGCCAAGAAAATGTTCATCTTGTTCTAAATATTTTATTTAGACGGTGAAAATTTGTTTTGGCAATTTCTAGATTTTACATTATTTTCTAGAGTTTTCTTTTTAGCGCGGCGTAATTTAAAAAAAATAGGGGGACCGACCCGACTGGGCCGAAGCCCAGCCGAGCAGGCCCATCGTCCCGCGCCGCCGCCTTCCCCGCGCCAGCCGCCGTCGTGGCCTTGTCAGATTCCGACTCCGCCGCCGCCATGGTTTGCCCCCTCCCCAAGCCAGCCACCCCTCCTATATAAAGCCAGCCACCCTCCCCCTCCAACCACCGCCACCGGACCCCGCCCCTCGCCGCAAGCCGCCCCGTCGCCGCGACGCCAACCCCGCCGCCGTGACGCCAGCATGCCGCCGCCAGCCGCCGCCCTTGGCGCCGCTGCCCACCGCCACCCCGCAGCCACCGCCCTCGCCCGCCGCTGCGACGCCAGCCGCTGCCGCCGGCAGTTCTCGAGGTAGCCGCTGCCGGTTTTCTCCAGAAAATCGTTGGTTTTTTTTAGAACCCCTAGTCGTTTTTTTATTAGATCGGTTTTCTGTTTTATTTTTCTGGTTTAGTTAAGTAGTGAACGTTCACCCGTTCGTTCGTTCTAACGAACGAATTCGCCGTTTAGTCTCAGCTAACGAACGTCCGTTCGTTAAGCTATTTTAGTTTTCTTTTTCGACGTTATTTTCTGATCGCGATCTCTGATCCGATCTTCGTTTTAGTTTAACTTTTCGCTCGTTTATCGAAATCAGGTGATTCAAGCGCCTGGAGTTTCGTATCGAAATTCTCTTTCCGTTTAACCTAGTTGCTCAAGCGTTTGCCTCTGTTAAATTTGGACTTAGGTCCGGATTGGTTCGGTAGTTGTTTCTCTTTCGCCGTTTGTCTTTCGTTGTTTCTTCCTTTGTCGTTTCTTTTACAAACCGGAGTTTTTAAGTTGAACTTTCTGGTTAGATCTTTTATTTGAGTTTTACCCGTGCATTAGTTAAGTACTTATTGTGTGCTTGTTTGTTTGCGATAGAGTACCCGGAGTGCGCCGCTTGCTACTTTGAATCTCTAGGTTTTGCGGATCATCAGCAAGGCAAGTAACACTTTGATCATACTTTCTAATTACCCAGTTTTCATTGCATTAGTCAACCCCTCACACATTGCATGAGTAGGATCAATTAACTTGTGGGACTGGGAAGTAGATTGAGGTAGAACCTATTACCTGCATTATTTTCAAACCCCTAGGAGTGACTTCTACGTTTGTTGTTAGGCCATGCTATGCTCGTAGACGTGGATTGGGTGTGTGTATCCATGACAGATGTGAGTTTGTTAATTAATGGTTCAACTTAAGGTGGCAACTTTAACACACACCTGGGTGGATTGAGGCATCTGCGTATTCCAGGGATTGCCTGTTTTTCTTTTGGACCGCCACCCAGGCTCAAAGGGATCATGAGATTATTCATACTAGAAACTTCCGTGTGCAGCCACAATGCTATTATCGGCTCTAGCATTGTATGAGTAAGTTGTGCGAACATCTACAATGGTGGACTAGCAGATGTAGGGGATATAGGTTGGTACGGTTCACCCGGTCGTAGGTGCTAGTGCTTCTGAAAGACTGTGTCTCGGTCATCCGTTTCTCAAACATCATGCAGTGCGAGAAATCAAACGGAGGAGATCGGGTCTTGTGGGGAAAAGTGCACAAACCTCTGCAGAGTGTACAAACTGATCATGATTAGCCGTGTCCCCGATTACAGACGTCTTGAGTATCTAGTACTTGGATTATCATGTGAATCTCATCATGTTACTTTAACTTAATATTGTTGGGTTTAATGATGAATTTTAATTGGGGTTGAGAGGATGTCTATTTTCTCAACGATGTTTCAACTACCATGATAGTTAAATTAAAATTTATTCCTTTGAAGTAGGGAAAAACTGGCTTTACGCAAAAACTGTAACCATAGAGCTTTCCACCAGCCATATTGCATATAGTATAGCTTTATTTTCTTTGCTCTCTTGTGTTACTATGCCAACATATTCCATGTGCTGACCCGTTTTCGGGCTGCAACGTTTCATGTTGCAGACTTTTCAGACGACGAGTAAGATGCCTTTGAGGTCGTGGTTCTATACTCAGTGATGCCGCTGGAGTTGATGGACTCACTTATCTTCCAAGCCTTCCGCTGTTATTGTGTTAGATGGCCTTCAACCATTTTTATTGTAATAAGTTTCATCGTTGGAACTATCGATGTAATAAGTGTGTGATTGCTACTCTGTTATAAATCCTTCATGTACTGTGCATGTCAGCATTACTGATCCAGGGATGACACAGATGCACAGAGATCAGACTGTTTGAGGTCTGGTCGCTACAAGATGGTATCAGAGCACACGCTGACTGTAGGACATGACCACTAAGCTAAAGCCCTAGAGCACTTTTCACTCTTCTCTTTTCTGACTCCTCATCTTTTCTACTCTTTTAGGATGGTGGATGCAAAGAACAAGTTCATGCAGCCGGATGACGATACACCATTTGGACGACACCTGAAGGAAGTCACCAGATATCTAAACATCAGACTACCAAGTTTCAGCGGAACCTACAATGCCACTCTACCTGAGGAGGAGCGTTGGTTGATTCAAGCTCAAGTTCCAGGAAGGACGTTCAAGCCCGTCACCGCACTCATAGCATTTTCCTTTAATGCGCCTACATGGAGCCTAGGCAGGAGCATGGCAGCCCACATCGCTATGGGAAGGATTGGAGAAGTCTACAAGCAGGAGCTAAAGGACACCATCTACCAGATTTGTGGACGCCGAGATGAGAATTTGGATATGATCAGCACCTGGAAGGATAGATCCATTGCAGCCTTCATCCAGGAGTTGAACCATCACATTCGTCGCCAGGAGCACAAGATGTGTGCAGGGATGATAGATTTGAAGAAAGCCCTAAATAGGAATTTGGAGCTAGAGGAAGAACTCAAGTCTACACGCGACGGATATGAGGAGGAGTTGTAAATACTTGTGGAGAAGAATGATGACTTGACACGGAAGCTAGGGATACTCATGGGAGAAGAAGACAAGGAAGAAGAACCCAAGGAGATTCCACCGGAAGACTACATCATCATCGACGACATGGATTCGGAACCCGATGACAGCAAAGATGAAGACTATGAAGATGAAGCTGGAGCAGATATCATGGAATCCTCTATCGATCAAAATTTTTAGAAGACCTTCCGTTGACTAGTAGTTTTTCCATTTAGTAGACTTAAATCACTTTTGTAGCGATTAGATCCGTGTAAGCCCTTGTTTGAAATTGATTTTGGTGTGATGAATTGTGTGTTTTGCCTCATGTGCATATGGGTAGTGTTTTTCCCCTTAGACCTCTTATCTATTCTAATCTCTTCCCTCTACACCCATCAGATGCCTCCAAGACGTAAATTTGAGTTTCCCCCTGAGCTCACCCAGTTGATCCAGCAGCAGAACACCCTGATGCAACTTCTTGTCCAGAACACTCGGAACAACCAGAACAACAACAACAACCCTCCACCAAACCACCCGTGGACAACTTGACACGTTTCTTAAGGTTGCAACCACCAGTGTTTGCTAGCAGCATCGAACCAATAATGGCTGATGACTGGCTACGCAAGATTGGAAGGGATTTGACCACCGCCAATTGCTCGGATGCTAAGAAGGTGCGATTTGCCGCACACCAGTTGTCTGTACCAGCCGCAGCATGGTGGGAGAATTACACAGCCACTTACCCCATAGCCAATGTGACTTGGGACCAATTTCAGCAAGCTTTTCATACCGCCCATGTCTCAACTGAAGCTATGAGTATAAAGAAGCAGGAGTTTTGCAATTTGCGCCAAGGCAACCGTACTATGGCTCAGTACGTGGACGAGTTTAGTACCCTATCTCGTTATGCCCCAGATGATGTGGCCACAGATGCCGCTAAGCAGGAGAGATTCATGGAAGGGCTGAATGATGAGATGAGTGTACAGTTGATGGTGGCAACTTTCAATAACTACCAGGAGCTGGTTGATCGCGCCCTAATGATTGAAAGGAAGCATCAACAGATTGAAAGTCGCAAGAGGAAGTACGGACAAGGAAGGTATACCTCTGGAGCACAGCAGAAGCCCCGTTTTACCCCTAAAACGGTAGGACAGTTTCAGCATACCCATGGAGGAGGTAGCTCGCACAATCATAATGGCCCTAAGAATGGAAATGGGAATGGAGAAAATGGTAACCAAAACCGCCCTACACCGTCCACACCCACCAAGAAGGATTTCAGCCATGTCACTTGTTTCGAGTGCGGGAAGAATGGACATTATGCCACTGACTGCCCAGAAGCTAAGAATGGGAACGGCAATGGAAGCGCCGCGAAGAAGCCCAACCCCTTCAACAAAGGACAAGTGAATCACGTTAGCGTGGAGGAGGTTGAAGCCAGCGAGATGCAGTAATAGGTAAGTTCTTAGTTAAGTCCTTTACTACACTCGTTCTTTTCGATACTGGTGCATCGCATTCATACATTTCAAGGGGATTCGTCGATAAGTATAAGCTGCCAACCCAAGCCCTTAGATCGCCCATGTTAGTAACCTCACCAGGAGCGGAGTATATGGCTAAGTTATGGTGTGATCAGTTTCCATTAAGGATTGGTAATTACGTTTTCCCTTCGGACCTAATAGTATTGGAATCTCAAGGACTGGATGTGATATTAGGTATGGATTGGTTATCTAAGTATGAAGGGAACATTGAATGCGCCAGTAAAACCATTTTGCTTACTACGCCAGAAGGAAGAAGGATCAAGTATGTATCCCGGCATGAGCCGAAGAGGAACAAATTAAATTCCTTATCAGGAGTTGTTCAGGAGGAAGTACCCGTGGTGAAGGATTTCCTTGACGTATTTCCAGAAGAATTGCCAGGAATGCCACCTGACAGAGATATATAATTTTTTATTGAGCTTTTGCCAGGCACCGGGCCAATTTCTAAGAGACCATATAGGATGCCAGCACAGGATTTGGAGGAAATTAAGAAACAGATTAAGGAGTTACTGGATAAAGGATTCATACGCCCAAGTTCTTCGCCTTGGGGTTCGCCAGTACTTCTAGTGGAGAAGAAGGATGGATCGTTAAGAATGGTCGTTGATTACCGAGGGCTGAACGAAGTAACGATCAAGAACAAGTACCCATTGCCGATGATCAATGATCTGTTCGATAGATTGCAAGGAGCTAAGGTATTTTCCAAGATCGATCTGCGATCAGGGTACCATCAATTGAAAATCCGAGAGCAGGATATACCTAAGATGGCCTTTACTACCAGGTATGGGTTGTACGAGTATACCGTTATGTCTTTTGGTCTGACTAACGCCCCGACATATTTTATGAACCTGATGAACAAAGTGTTTATGGAGTATTTGGATAAGTTCGTCCTATTGTTCATAGATGATATATTGATCTTCTCAAAGGATGAAGAGGAGCATGCAGAGCATTTGCGTTTGGTATTGGAGAAGCTCAGAGAAAATCAGTTATATGCCAAGTTTAGCAAGTGTGAATTTTGGTTGAAGGAAGTCGGATTCCTCGGACACGTTATATCTGGAGAAGGAATGTAGATCCCGCTAAGGTGGACACTGTGACCCATTGGGAAGCACCGACAACAGTTGGAGAGATCCGGAGTTTTCTTGGAATCGCAGGATACTACCGAAGATTTATTGAGAATTTCGCAAAGATTGCAAAGCCAATGACGGAGTTGTTAAAGAAGGACACCAAGTTCAGATGGACAGAAGAATGTGAGGCCAGTTTCCAGGAATTAAAGAAACGTTTGGTCTCATCACCTGTGTTGATTCTGCCAGATCAACATAAGGATTACGAGGTGTACTGCGACGCTTCACGTCGAGGACTTGGAGCAGTTCTTATGCAGGAAGGAAGAGTTGTTTCGTATGCTTCACGACAACTGAAACCTCATGAGTTGAACTATGCCACCCACGATTTGGAGTTAGCAGCCGTAGTGCATGCATTAAAGACGTGGAGACACTTTCTCATTGGAAACCATTGTGAAGTATATACGGACCACAAGAGTTTGAAGTATATATTAACTCAGAAGGAGTTGAATCTCAGGCAAAGGAGATGGCTGGAACTCATTAAGGATTACGACATGAGATTGCATTATCATCCCGGAAAGGCTAACGTAGTAGCCGATGCACTAAGCCGTAAGAGTCATGTCAATACCCTAATGACGGAAGATTTTCCAAAGGAGTTAGCCGAGGACTTACGAGAACTACGTTTGGAAATAGTTCCGAGAGGCTATGTAGCAACACTAGAAATCCAGTCTACCCTGATGGATAAAATCCGAGAAGCTGAGAAAGCTGACAAAGAGGTTGCCTCTATAAAGGAGAGGATGAGCGAAGGAAAAGCTAAAGGATTTCGTGAGGATGAACACGACACTTTATGGTTTGAGGACTGCATTTATGTGCCTAATGACCCGGAGATCAGGAAGTTGATTCTACAGGAGGCCCAAGATTCACCATACTCGATCACCTACGGAATACTAAGATGTATTTGGATTTGAAGGATATTTTCTGGTGGACCGGTATGAAGAAGGATATTGTGGAGTATGTAGCAGTTTATGATGTATGTCAGAGAGTGAAGGCAGAACATCAGAAGCCGGCAGGATTGTTACAACCATTGCCAATATCCGAATGGAAGTGGGATAAGCTAGGTATGGATTTTATTACGGGACTACCCAGAACTCGTTCTGGCTATGACTCAATTTGGGTCGTAGTCGATCGTTTAACAAAGGTAGCTCATTTCATCCCCGTAAAGACTACCTATACCAGTGCAAAGTTGGCAAAGATATACATGACCCGAATTGTATGTCTGCATGGAGTTTCGAGGAGCATTGTATCAGATAGAGGAACCCAGTTTACCTCAAAGTTCTGGAATCAGTTACATGAAACTTTTGGTACCAGGCTAGAGTTTAGCACAGCCTTTCACCCGCAGACTGATGGACAGACTGAAAGAGTCAATCAGATTTTGGAGGATATGCTGAGAGCCTGTGCACTAGACTATGGATCTAGTTGGGACGATAATTTGCCGTATGCTGAATTTTCTTACAACAACAGTTATCAATCCAGTTTGAAGATGGCCCCTTTCGAAGCGTTATACGGAAGGAGATGAGGACTCCGTTGTCGTGGGACGAAGTTGGAGACCGACAGTTGTTTGGACCAGACTTAATCAAAGAGTCTGAAGAGAAGGTGAAGTTGATTCGAGATAGACTGAAGGTAGCTCAGTCCAGGTAGAAAAGTTATGCAGACTCGATGCGTAAGGAGATAACCTAAGAGATCGAAGATAGAGCATACTTGAGAGTATCGCCTCTGCGAGGAGTCAAACGTTTCGGAGTTAAGGGAAAGTTAGCCCCGAGATTTGTGGGTCCTTACCGTGTTTTGGAACGCATGGGAGAGGTTGCCTATAAGTTGGAATTGCCCAAGGATTGTCAGGAGTACACGACGTGTTTCACGTTTCGCAGCTTAAGAAGTGCCATGCGGATATGGCCGATATACCGCTTAGAGACACAGTACCCCTGGAAGCGATTCAGTTGGACAGTGATCTGACCTACGAGGAGAAGCCTGTTAAGATCCTCGAAGTTTCGAGCCGAGTCACCCGCAGCAAGGTTATCAAATTTTGCAAAGTTCAGTGGAGTCACCACACCGAGGAAGAAGCCACCTGGGAACGAGAAGATGATCTACGCAAGGACCACCCTCACCTATTTTCTAGCCAACCCGAATCTCGAGGGCGAGATTCATCTTAAGGGGGGTAGGTTTATAACATCCCAAATTTTCAATTTGGAATTTTATACATTAGATCATTATGCATATCATATTTTTCTTGTTTAGGTGATCCGAGAAAAATCCTAAGCAACTCAAGGACCCTCGGAGAGAGAGATGGGGATTTCTAAATTTTCATATTTGAGGGTTTCTCATATTTTGAAAATAGGATCGTTTGATTTTATTTATTTTTCTTCAAGTATTTCTATCATAAATATATGAGAGAGGGAGTAAAATGACTCTCCCAAAATAAAGAAATACGGAAGATTTAATAAAAAGATCAAACAAGTTTTATTTGGAGATTATTTGGATTTTTCTTTGAATTAGGAAAAATTGCATGTTTTCAAAAATGCATTTTAGTGCCAAGAAAATGTTCATCTTGTTCTAAATATTTTGTTTAGACGGTGAAAATTTGTTTTGGCAATTTCTAGATTTTACTTTATTTTCTAGAGTTTTCTTTTTAGCGCCGACGTAATTAAAAAAAAAATAGGGGGACCGACCCGACTAGGCCGAAGCCCAGCCGAGCAGGCCCATCGTCCCGCGCCGCCGCCGTGGCCTTGTCGGACTCCGACTCCGCCGCCGCCATGGTTTGCCCCCTCCCCAAGCCAGCCACCCCCTCCTATATAAAGCCAGCCACCCCCCCTCCAACCACCGCCGCCGCACCCCGCCCCTCGCCGCAAGCCGCCCCGCCGCCGCGACGCCAACCTCGCCGCCGCGACGCCAGCACGCCGCCGCCAGCCGCCGCCCTCGCCGCTAGCCGCCGCCCTTGCCGCCGCCGCCCTCGCCCGCCACCGCGACGCCAGCCGCCGCCGCCGGCAGTTCTCGAGGTAGCCGTCGCCGGTTTTCTCCAGAAAACTGTTGGTTTTTTTAGAACCCCTAGTCGTTTTTTTATTAGATCGGTTTTCTGTTTTATTTTTCTGGTTTAGTTAAGTAGTGAACGTTCACCCGTTCGTTCGTTCTAACGAACGAATTCGCCGTTTAGTCTCAGCTGACGAACGTCCGTTCGTTAAGCTGTTTTAGTTTTCTTTTTCGCAGTTATTTTCTGATCGCGATCTCTGATCCGATCTTCGTTTTAGTTTAACTTTTCGCTCG
This sequence comes from Secale cereale, assembly GCA_902687465.1. NCBI lineage: Eukaryota > Viridiplantae > Streptophyta > Magnoliopsida > Poales > Poaceae > Secale > Secale cereale. The sequence goes on along the minus strand of LR738711.1, from coordinate 268,183,497 downwards.
TTTATCGGAATCAGGTGATTCAAGCGCCTGGAGTTTCGTATCGAAATTCTCTTTCCGCTTAACCTAGTCGCTCAAGCGTTTGCCTATGTTAAATTTGGACTTAGGTCAAGATTGGTTCGGTAGTTGTTTCTCTTTCGCCGTTTGTTTTTCGTTGTTTCTTCTTTTGTCGTTACTTTTGCAAACCGGAGTTCTTAAGTTGAACTTTCTGGTTAGATCTTTTATTTGAGGTTTACCCGTGCATTAGTTAAGTACTTATTGTGTGCTTTTTTGTTTGCGATAGAGTACCCGGAGTGCGCCGCTTGCTACTTTGAATCTCTAGGTTTTGCGGATCATCAGCAAGGCAAGTAACACTTTGATCATACTTTCCAATTACCCAGTTTTCATTGCATTAGTCAACCCCTCACACGTTGCATTAGTAGGATCAATTAACTTGTGGGACTGGGAAGTAGATTGAGGTAGAACCTATTACCTACATTATTTTCAAACCCCTGGGAGTTACGTCTACGTTTGCTGTTAGGCCATGCTATGCTCGTAGACGTGGATTGGGTGAGTGTATCCATGACAGATGTGAGTTTGTTAATTAATGGTTCAACTTAAGGTGGCAACTTTAACACACATCTGGGTGGATTGATGCATCTGGGTATTTCAGGGATTGCCTGTTTTTCTTTTGGACCGCCACCCAGGCTCAAAGGGATCATGAGATTATTCATACTAGAAACTTCCGTGTGCAGCCATAATGCTATTATGGGCTCTAGCATAGTATGAGTAAGTCGTGCGAACATCTACAATGGTGGACTAGCAGATGTAGGGGATGTAGGTTGGTACGGTTCACCCGGTCGTAGGTGCTAGTGCTTCTGAAAACTGTGTCTCGGTCATCTGTTTCTCAAACATCATGCAGTGCGAGAAATCAAACGGAGGAGATCGGGTCTTGTGGGGAAAAGTGCACAAACCTCTGCAGAGTGTACAAACTGATCATGATTAGCCGTGTCCCCGGTTACGGACATCTTGAGTATCTAGTACTTGGATTATCATGTGAATCTCATCATGTTACTTTAATTTAATATTGTTGGGTTGAATGATGAATTTTAATTGGGGTTGAGAGGATGTCTATTTTCTCAATGATGTTTCAACTACCATGATAGTTAAATTAAAATTTATTCCTTTGAAGTAGGGACAAACTGGCTTTACGCAAAAACTATAACCATAGAGCTTTCCACCAGCCATATTGCATATAGTATAGCTTTATTTTCTTTGCTCTCTTGTGTTGCTATGCCAGCATATTCCATGTGCTGACCCGTTTTCGGGCTGCAACGTTTCATGTTGCAGACTTTACAGACGACGAGTAAGATGCCTTTTAGGTCGTGGTTCTATACTCAGTGATGCCGCTGGAGTTGATGGACTCACTTATCTTCCAAGCCTTCCGTTGTTATCGTGTTAGATGGCCTTCAGCCATTTTTATTGTAATAAGTTTCATCGTTGGAACTATCAATGTAATAAGTGTGTGATTGCTACTTTGTTATAAATCCTTCAAGTACTGTGCGTGTCAGCAATACTGATCCAGGGATGACACAGATGGATAGAGATCAGACTGTTTGAGGTCTGGTCGCTACAACCCGCCACCCCGCCGCCGGTCGTCGGAGGTAGCCGCCGCCCCGCCGGAGCCGTCCGCCGCCGCCGGAGTCCACCGCCGCCGGTAGCCGCCACCTCCGTCTCGATCCACGAGGTAGCCGCCGGGTTTTTTTAAAACCGATCGGTTTTATTTGGTAAACCCTAGATCTATTTTTTATTATTAGATCGGTTCGGTTTTCCGTCGGTTTAGTTAAATAGCGGACGTTCGTCCATTTATTCATTTTAACGAACGCTTTTTGTCTTTTAGTAACAGACAACGAACATTCATTCGTTAGCCTGTTCGTCCGTTTTTCTTTTTCAGGGGTTTTCCGCGATTATTCTCGATCGCGATTTCTACTTTGATCTTTGTTTCAGTTTTTCTTTTCGCTCGTGATTCGGAATCAGGCGATTCAAGCTCCTAAATCTTTGTCTCGAAGCCCTCTTTTGTTTAACGAACTTGAACAAGGTTTGATACTGTAAAATTTGACTTTAGTTCAATCCAGTAAACGGATCTTGTTTCCTTCATAGTTTGAGTTTCGTTGCTCCGTTTGATTTGATTCTTTTTGCAAACCGGAGTTCTTAAGTTGAAATTGCTGGTTAGATCTTCTTATTTGTAGTTTTACCTGTGCATCTTTGCTTGGTTGCTTATGTATGCTATTGTTTGCTTGTGATAGAATTCCCGGAGTGCGAAGCGTGCTACTACGAGTCCCTAGGTTTTGCGAATCATCAGGCAAGTAACACTTTGATCATACCCTTTATTACCCAGTTTTTATGCATTGGATCAAACCCTCACACATTGCATGAGTAGGATATGTTAACTTGTGGGTCTGGGAAGTTGATTGAGGTAGAACCTATTACCTGCATTATTTTCAAACCCTTGGGAGTTACTTCTACGTTATGCTTAGGTTGCTATGCTATGCTCGTAGACGTGGTTTGGGTTTGAGAGTATCCATGACAGATGTGAGATGTTAATTAATGGTTCAACTTAAGGTGGCTACTTTAATACACATCTGGGTGGATTGGTTGTGACACCCTGGGGTTACCAGTGGTTTGCTAGGGCACCTGGGGTTACCAGGGGTGTCCAAGGAGATCTCGGGATTACCGTGTGATTATCCTATGGAATGCCACCCAGGCTCAAAGGGATCATAAAACTATTTATGCCAGAAACTTCCGTGTGCAGCCACAATGCCATTATGGGCTATGGCATAGTGTGAGTAAGTTGTGTGAGCTCTTTCGTGGTGGACTAGAAGATGTAGGGGAAAGTAGGTGTACCGGTCCACCTGGGGTAAAGAGTAAATGCTTTTGAAAGACTGTGTCTCGGTCATCCGTTTCTCAAATACCATGCAGTGCGAGAAATCCAACGGAGGAGATCGAGTCTTGTGGGGAAAAGTGCACAAACCTCTGCAGAGTGTACAAACTAATCATGATTAGCCATGTCCCGGTTATGGACATCTTGAGTATCTGGTACTTGAATTATTGGTTGATCTCATCACTCTAAAACTAATTTGCTGGGTTAATGATGACTATTTTAATTGGGATTGAGTTGGGGGTACCTTCTCAATGATGTTTCAACTACCATGACAGTTAAAATAAAAGTTATTCCCTTGTTGTAGGGAAAAATTGGCTTTATGCAAAAACTTTAACCTTAGAGCCTCCACCAGCCAAATATGCATGTAGTGTTAGCCTTTATTCTGTTACTTGCTCTACTGTGTTATTTTGCCAACATATTCCATGTGCTGACCCGTTTCGAGTTGCAACATGTTACGTTGCAGACTTTTCAGAAGAAGAGTAAGGTGCGCTAGGTCGTTTGTCATGCACTCAGCTATGCCGTTGGAGTTGATGGACTCACTTATCTTCCAAGCCTTCCGATGTTATTGTGTTAGATGGCATTATGCCATATACTTTTGTAATAAGTTCTCTTTTGAGACATTCGATGTAATAAGTGTGTCATTGCTACTCTGTTATAAATCCTTCAAGTATTGTGTGTGTCAGCATTACCGATCCAGGGATGACACAGAACACAGAGACTTCGGTCCATTCGGATCGTGGTTGCTACATTTATATTATTGCAATACCTACAAGCATATGCACCTCTCTCATAATAATTTTCAGTAGCATCACGAATGAATTCAACAATATAGCCATCACATAAAGCATTCTTTTCATGATGCAAAAACATAGAAATTTTGCTACTCTCCACATAAGCGAATTTATTCTCATGAATACTAGTGGGAGAAAACTCAACAAAATAACTATCATGAGATTGAAAATTAAATTCATGATGACAAGTTTCATGGTTATCACTATTCAATAAGCATACATGTCATCACCATAATCATCATAGATAGCAACTTGGTTATCATAGTCAACTGAAACATCCTCCAAAGTAGTGGATTCATCACTAAACAAAGTCATGACCTCTCCAAATCCACTTGTATCAATATAATCATCATAAATAGCATTATAAAAAAATCCACACCAAATCTTGGGGGGCTAAAAATATCATCTTCATCAAACATAGCATCCCCAAGCTTATGGCTTTGCATATCATTAGCATCATGGATACTTAAAGAATTCATACTAACAACATTGCAATCATGCTCATCATTTATGCCAAACATTTTATAGCATTATTCTTCAAACAATTGAGCACAATTTTCCTTTCCATCATTTTCATGAAATACATTATAAAGATGAACAATATGATGCATCCTCAATTCCATTTTTTGTTTTCTTTTATGAACCAAACTAGTGATAAAACAAGAAACTATAGGATTCGATTGCAAGATCTAAAGATATACCTTCAAGCACTCACCTCCCCAGTGACAGCGCCAGAAAAGAGCTTGATGTCTACTACACAACTTTATTCTTGTATACACGTGTTGGGCCTCCAAGCACAGAGTTTTGTAGGACAGTAACAATTTCTCTCAAGTGGATGACCTAAGGTTTATCAATCCGTAGGAGGTATAGGATGAAGATGATCTGTTTCAAACAACCCTGCAACCAAATAATAAAAAGTCTCTAGTGTCTCCAACGCACCAAATACAATGGTAAATTGTATAGGCGCACTAGTCACTACTAGAAAAAAGGCTATAGGTAATATCACTATTAGTGGCGCACCAGAGATGTGGTGCGCCACTACTATATAGCAGTGGTGCACCAGAAACAGGTGCTCCACTAATAGTGACATTACTAGTGGCGCACCAGGTGTGGGGTGCGCCACTACTATGTTTTTGAACAGTAACCAGCCATGCCCAGGCTTACCAGTGGCGCACCAGGACAAGGTGCGCCACTACTATTTTTGATAGTAGTGGCGCACCTTGCCCTGGTGCGCCACTGGTAAGGCTGGGCATGGTGGTCCAAAAAAAAAACCATAGCAGTGGCGCACCCCTTCACTGGTGCGCCACTAGTATTCCTGGCTACTAGTGGCGCACCAGTGAAGGGGTGCGCCACTGGTAACCTGGGACGCATTTTCACCAAATGCACCCCCCC
>LR738711.1:268077718-268178387 GCA_902687465.1 Secale cereale | reverse complement strand
TGGACCGCCTTTTCAGTTAAAAAAATAAATAAAAGAAAATGATAGAAATGTCAAAAAAATAAAAAAAAATAAGATTCCAATGTGATTTGTGGTCTAGTTGTTAGCAAAATTTACAAACATGAATTTCGACTTTTTTTGCAAAATCTCTCGAGAATTTGTAAAATGGGCATAACTTTTGCATACGAACTCCGATGAAAAAGTTTTTTATATGAAAAAGCATCTACTCGAAAAGTTACATCCGAATTCAACCGGGGGAACCCCGTTGAAGATTCTTAGAATCCCCAAAAACCTAACCGAATAAAAGATACGGGGCTTTTAAGATCTAGATTCAAAAAAATTCAAAAAAATTCAAAAATAGTAGTGGCGCACCGTGGCTGTGGTGCGCCACTAATATAGTTTTTTTTGAAAAACTATTTTTTTGGAATAAATGGTTTTTTTTTGAAAAAATGTTTTTTTGAAAAAAAATAGTTTTTTTGAAAAATGTGATATGTAAAATGACCGGGAAGTTTGAAATATTTTTTCAAAATTTCATCACACTCATGAACATGAACAAACTCCCAGACATTAACAAGGTTTAATAGGATTGATATGTTAGATATATCAACAAGTGCCTGCTAAGTGAGCTGGTGCTGGGGTTGGATAGAACTCAGAAGTTAAGCGTGCTTGGGCTGGAGTAGTGTAGGATGGGTGACCTTCTGGGAAGTTTGACCACGGAGTGCGATTTGACCCGAGATTAAGCCATAGTGACCCGAGATTAAGGAAAAAAAATTCCCGCCAAAATTGAAAAAAAAAATTCTGGAAAAAAATTTGAAAAAAAAAATTGTTACTAGTGGCGCACCTGTAGCAATATCAGTGGCGCACCTGTAGCAATTCTGAAATAAAATTTGAAAAAAAAAATGAAAAAATTTTTTTTTGAAAAAATATCAGTGACGCACCCTTATACTTAGTAGTGGCGCACCAGGTGGTGCGCCACTGATATCTGGATTAGTAATGGCGCACCTCTGGTGCGCCACTAATACCCATTACTAGTGGCGTGGTAATAGTGGCGCACCAGAGGTGCGCCACTAATACCGAAAAGTGGTGCGCCACTAATGAGCTTTTTTCTAGTAGTGAGTTCGGCGAAGAGATGGTGATACAAGTGTAATTTGGATAGTAGATATTGATTTTTGTAATAGTAACAATAAAAAATAGCGATGTCGCAAGTGACAAAAGTGAGCACAAACGGTATTGCAATTCTTGAAAACAAGGCCTAGGGTCCGTACTTTCGCTAGTGCAATCACTCAACAATACTAATATAATTGGATCACATAACCACCCCTCAATGTGCGATGAAGAATCACTCCAAAGTTCCTATCTAGCGGAGAACATAAGAAGAAGTTGTTTGTATCTATTCTTTCCGATTGATCTACCCAAGAGTTTGTACTAAAATAACACCAAGTTATTCTTTCCGATCGATCTATCAAGAGTTCGTACTAAAATAACACAAGTTATTCTTTCCGATCGATCTATCAAGAGTTCTTACTAAAATAACACCAACGCTAATTCATATTCACCAACACAAAGAACTTCAAAGAGTGCTGCAAGATTTCTACCGGAGAAACAAAGACAAGAACGTGCATCAACCCCTATGCATAGATTACCCCAATATCACCTCGGGAATCCGCGAGTTGAGTGCCAAAACATATATCAAGTGAATCGATATGATACCCCATTGTCACCACGAGTACTCAATTGCAAGACATATATCAAGTGTTCTCAAATCCATAAAAATATTTAATCCGATAACAACGAAATCTCAAAGGGAAAAACTCAATTCATAACAACAAGATAGAGAGGGGAAAACACCATATGATCTAACTATATTAACAAAGCCCGCGATACATCAAGATCGTGACATCTCAACAACACGAGAGAGAGAGAGAGAGTAAACACATAGCTACTTGTACAAACCCTCAGCCCCGAGAGTGGACTACTCCCTCCTCACCATGGTGGCCGCCGGGATGATGAAGATGGCCACCGGTGATGATTTCCCCCCTCCGGCGGAGTGCCGGCAAGGGCTCTAGATTGGATCTCATGGACTACATAGCCATGCGGCCGTGGAACTTCTAATCTAGGTCCACCCTGAGGGTTTTCCGAATATTTAGGAATTTCTAGGGTAAAGAGGGGGTGCGGGAGGCCACCGAGGTGGGCACAACCTACCTGGGCACGCTAGGGGGCCTGGTGCGCCCTGATGGGTTGTGCCCCTCTGGGCACCCCCCCCAGGTGCAGTTCTGGCCCAATGGATGTCTTCTGGCCCAAAAAAATCTCCAAAAAGTTTCGCAGTGTTTGGACTCCGTTTGATATTGATTTCCAGTGATGTAAAAAACAAGCAAAAAACAGCAACTGGCACTGGGCAGTGGGTCAATAGGTTAGTCCCAAAAAATGATATAAAGTTGCTATAAAATGATTGTAAAACATCCAATAATGATAATAAAACAACATGAATACTTCATAAATTATAGATACGTTGGAGACATATCTTAGATGCATGCATGAGTCGGTCTACTTGTCTCGGAGATGATGCCTATATACATGATCATTGCCTTAGATATCGTCATAACTATGCGTTTTTCTATCAATTGACCAACACTAATTTGTTCACCCACCGTATGCTATGTGTTCGAGAGAGAAGCCTCTAGTTAAAACTATGGCCCCGAGGTCTACTTCTGTCATATATATAAAACCAAAAAAACCTAGTTGAAATTTATTTACTTTTTATTTGTTTTGCAATTTATCTATCTACCACAACAATATTTGATCCTTGCAAGTAACGAGTTAACAGAAATTAACAATCCTCTTGCCCACATTGGGTGGAAGTATTTTCTTTTGTGCGTGTAAGCGTTGTTCACGAGGCTTTGTGTGATTCTCCGACTGGATTGATAACATTGGTTCTTAACTGAGGGAAATATTTATCTCTACTTCACTGCACCATCCTCTCCTCATCGGGGAAATCCCAACACAGCTCACAAGTAGCAATCACCATCACCAAAAACTCTCTCACCCTTCTCATGGTGATGTGTGGGTAATTCATCCTCAACGCTATGGGTATGTACTAGTAGCCATGTACCCCATCTCTCTCTCATGATCATGTAGGTTTTCAATTTTGGTTGTAGCATGCCCTTTGTTAACGGAGCTGAATCTTATGATGTATCCCTAAGGCCGTCCACTATGTATGCCAAAACTGGTGTAAAGACAACTGTTGCTACATCTCGCACCGGTGCCCTGAACTTGCGAGCCGATGCAGCGGAAAAAAAAATCAGGGACACGGACTCCGAAGCACGTAGTTGCTCTGATGCCCAGTTCCTTCGTGCCATAAAGATTTAGTATTTTACTGCTTGGCTGCTCGGATGTGTGGACCAAAGTTGGCTGCACAAACTGCGAAAGCGGTGCCAAATAATTTTCTAATGGCATCGCTGATGAGATGGCAACAATTTAAGATACTAGGTACAAACTACGACATTGTCTTAGGATGCGTTTGGTTTAAGGTGTGGTATGAATGGGTTGGGACCGTGAAAGTGTTTGAATCACAACTAACAAATGGTTTGTAACAACGGAAGAGGGTCTAACCTTCTCTGCACATGCCAGAAACTTCCTCCTAGTGTCCATAGAATCAAACGCAAGTAGCTTCACGCATGGAGATTGATGGTGACAACGAGTAGATAGATCTTCAGCCACCCCACTCCATTAGTTGCCACTAATGGTCTTAGGGAGCTACAAGAGGAAGAAATGACTCAAATCGACCTCCGGGTAAAAATCCTTCATTCCAAGTCATAGCCCGAGAGAGAGAAGAGAGGCATACCCAGGTGGTGAAGGAGTAGTCGCCGGAGGAGGAACCGCAGGAGATGTCTTTGAAGAAGACCATGGCGACCCCGGCGGTAGGATGCGAGACGACGAGAGCGAGGAAGCGGCTATAGCTTAGCAAGCAAGGAAGGAGGAAACAGGGGAAATGTGACTTGTGGTCGTGGAGAAAAGGGGGTGGGGAAGGGGGGAAGGGGGCGGGGGTGGATATTTGGCGGTAGGCCAAAATTTTGGAAATGTGGAGGGAAACTTTGCGCACGGTGCCGCTGGACCATTCACTTTGAACGATTGTGTGGATCGCAAACGATTCTTCTGCTTTACGCGCATGGGATGAGTTTGATAATTCAAATTTTGATCTAAAGGCATGGGCACATTCACTTTTAATGCGCGTGGTGCCGCCGGACCATTCACTTTGAACGATTGTGCGCATCGCAAACGATTCTTCTGCTTTACGCGCATGGGATGAGTTTGATAATTCAAATTTTGGTGGAAATTTCCCCGGGTACGTCATTGCATAATTTAACATCGCTTGCTAATTTGGGCACACAAAAGAGCGTACAGCAGCCATACCACACTTACTGAATCGAGCAATTTTAGTAATTACACAGAGCCAGTTGACCTAAACATTGCTCTAACAAAAGACCAGCATTAAAAACAAAGCCTAAGTACGCATAATTTTAACAAATCCGTCACGCGCCGGCCTATGCAATGCCGGTGTGAGATGAGACGTCGATCACTTGTCCTAGCGACATGCCGCCGTTGGTGGACTCCGCGTCCCCCCTGCTGAAGTCAACCGCGTCCTCGTCCTCGTCCTCGGTGCCTCCCTCAAGGTTGTAGTACTCCTATTAGTGGTTGCGCCAGAGCTCGCGTTGGTACTCCACCATCGATTCCTCGATGGATAGACTCTTCTCTACCTTGACCTTGGCCAAGCGCAACTCCTCCTCCTGACACTCCTCATCTCCGCCGCCTCCTGCATCTCCAGCTCCCGCTCGGCGACCTCGTGAGGAAGGAGGTGCTCCATGGCCACCGCCGCCTTTTCAGACGTGGGTTGCATGCCGGAGTCCGAGGTGGCCTGGAATATCTTGGTGTGTGCATCCTAGATCCTGGCATGGATGGCCTCGACCCTGGCCAGGGCGACATCAGTGGCACTGACGGCAGCTCGAGCGCTCTCGGCGTTTGCAGCCATCGCAGCAGCAGCTGCAGCCGTCTCAGCTGCAGCAGCTGCCTTGTCGGCCGCCACAGAAGCCCTCTCGGCGGAACCGGCCGTGCTCAATGCGGATGCGGCAGCACTCTCGGCATAGGCGGCCGCGCTCTCGGCGCAGGCGGCGGCGCTCGAGGGGGACGCGACCATCGTACGGGCCTTCACGAAGCGTTTCCACAGCGTCATCTTTGCAAGAAGGGGGTGCGGGAATGGGGATCTAGATTAGGGGATTCCGGGGTTGCCGGCACTAGAGCAGACGAGCCGGCAAAGCTTAAGGAGGGAGACTTAAATAGACCCAGATATTTTCATCGCAAACGGTTCCTAGAAAACAATTGTGTGTGATGTTGTAGATATTTTTTATTAGCTGTGAAAGACGAATTTGGAATAAAGTGCCAACGGATGGTGTTTTAAATGAACTAGAAATTTTGTAGTACTAATACAACTGTGATGTCAAATTTTAGAAAATTTCAGGGGTCATTTGACCTTCTAAGACATTTAAGTGATTTTCTAGCCGTTTCATGACCATAATTGAAATTTGAACTACATGTCCATGCAATAGCTAACCATAACGGTTTGAAAACTCATATTTCGTGTACTTGTGCGCGATTTAATTCCATTTACAGTAAATTGGAAGGAATTTTCAGACATATTGGTTTGCCGGCTATGGCACAATTAAGCATGGAGTGACATGGCATTTTAATTCCCAAAAAAATCGAAAAAAAATCAGAAACACATGAAACCTTGGCTGATGTAATTTCATGCCACCAAGCTGATGTGGTAAAAAAATTGGCATGTTTCACCAAAGCTTGGAAACACACCCCTCACAAACCGGAGCAACTCACTAGAAGGCTCGTGGTTCGGAGATGGAACAATGCATGTTTGATGACGAAAGGGAGATAGCTTCCTCTTACGGCCTTCAATTTTTTTTCTACGTCCAACGTGCACTACTACAACTGTAATGTGAATTTTTTGAAAATTCTAGGGGTCATTTTACCTTTTAAAGACATTTAAGCAATTTTCTAGCCATTTAATGACCGTAATTCAAATTTTAACTACATCTACATGCAACACCAGCCAAAACGGTTTGAAAAATCATATATGTGTACTTGTGTGCGAGTTAATTCCATGTGCAGTAAATTAGAAGGAATTTTCAAACATATTGGTCTCACGACATGGACACATGCATACGTATGCATGGAGTGACATGGCATTTTAATTCAAAAAAATAGAAAAATGATCAGAAACACATGAAACCATGGTTGATGTCATGTCATGCCACCAAGATGATGTGGTAAAGAACTTGGCATGTTTGACGAACATTTGGTGTAACGACCCGAATCTGATAAGATTCGATGTCTCTGTGCTTACCGTGCTAGTCCCTGGATCGACTCGCTAGCACACACAGTACATATGAATATCAAATAACAAGTGCATCATTTAATATAACATATGATCCAGAACATACAAAGTATTACAAACTGAGTAACACATAGCTAACTTTATCCAATAACAACATTGGAAATATAGCATAAGCAAACGATGAGTCCATCAATGCCCACTAGAGAACATGTTGAGCGAAGACTCGCGACCCTACTGTATCTCACTGATCATCTGAAAATCCTGCAACATGATAAGTTGCAGCCACAAAGGGTCAATACATTGAATGTATTGGCAAATTAGACATATTGCTAAAAGCAAACCTACACCCACAAGAAAAGTATGATAACAGAACACTCAAGTTTGATTTCGCGTAAAGCTACCTTCACCTACCTCCACGACATAGGCAAGGTGCACACAACACAGATGATAAAGATCTCCAAGATGTCTCAAGTGCGCTCAGCCCTGGCGCATTCTCTAGGGACAATAGAGCGCTCAGCTTGTGACGCATTCACGTGAGAAAAAGCCCCGACAACCCAAGTGCGCTCATTCATGGCGCATTCTCTAGGGACAATAGAGCGCTCACCCAATGACGCATTCACATGAGGAAAAGTCCCGAGCCTACAGCTATAAGCTCTCACAACTTCCATGAATTAAGAGACACATGCCAACGTCTACCATAGCAAGTTGATCACACCATCACATAACACAATCAACAACAAAACAAGGCAACACGAGATACACATATTAAGACAAACATTTATCAGAGCATAAAACCACACTTGCATAGCAGAACATAGGATGAGCAAATAAAAAATGCAAACTTGCCTGGAACGGTGTTGAAGTACTCTAACGCTTAATTCCGGTTCGCTTGACACTCCGGACAATCTATACGATAACGAAGGCACCGATAAATAAACCGTGCTCACATAACACACAATAAAGTAAACAACACAGAATTCAAATAAAACACAACTAACAAAACATATCAGTAGGTAAATAATATCTACATGATACTAGGATCATAATGCAAAAAGAATCAACTGATTTGGATCTACGGTTTAAAAGATATGGCCTCCAAAAGTTTGAATTCAAATTTGAGCAAATTCAAATTTAAACAGTGCAAACATATGAAAATTTTGGTTCTAAAATATTCTCCTGGTCTCTACGAGTACACAGGAGAATGAATCGGTGAATTTGGAATTATAGGCTAAAAGATATACCTAATTGAACATTTGATATAGAATCTGTAAAAAATAAATTGTGCCAAAACTGTGTTCGTGTAAGAACTGCTGTGGCTGTGGATGTGCCATGTGTCGCATGCTGATCGGCTGGAGGTTGTTCGTTGCTTTGTCTAAATGGAGGACGGCCGCAAATTACTGCATACCGTTTCGGAAAAAAAACAAAGGAAGATCTAATCCACGCCGTCCAATGGAGACGGACGGATGGGGCGGCTCACCGGAGAATAACAGAGGAAGACTGCCGAAGTTGAACGCGACGGCAGCGGCGCGGCTCGGGTGTGGAGCGTATGCTGGCTGGAGAAGCCCCCCGGGCTCGGGGATGACACGACGATGAGCGGAGGGAGTCGCAGAACTCGGAAACGTCCTCGGGGACGACTGGGGATTCCTCCTGCAACGGTGGGGACCGACTGGAGCGGCAGCAGCGGAGTGGAGCTTCGGCTAGAGCCCGAACTGCTCGGTGTACCACTTCCCTGCGAGAGAGAATAGGTGAGGGAGAGAGAGGAGGTCAAGGCGAAAAGTACAGAGGGAAGGAGAGGTGCTGGGAACCCACTGGCACGACGGAAACGACGGTGGCGAAAGGTTCGGCCGGCGGAACTCCGGCGAGATCGGGGCTTCGTTCTAGGGCATGGTAGGTGACTTTTTTTTTTGCAAAAATCGACAGAGAAGGACTCGTGCAGTATTTATATGGAGTTGGTACTGGGCTAGGGGTAGAAAACCGATCGAATCGATCGAAGATTTTGACTGGGAGACGAACTCATGTGCGTGCAGGAATCTGAGCGAGAGGAGAGAGATGACAAGTGGGCCCCTTGCATCAGCGGGAGAGAGAGGTGGAAGAAGAAAAAAAACTGGTTGCAGTGCGGGCTGTTCGCTGCGCCAAAATGGGCCAGGCTGCGCGCGCAGGGCGAGGGGGACTGCTGGCTGGGCCGCGGTTGGCGGGCTGCGGCTGTGCACTGCACTGCGTCCCTTCTTTTTTTTAATTAAAAACAAACAACAGAAAAACAAAACTAAAATAAGAACAACACAATTAAATGTAAAAAAAATATGTATACATACATTAAAATCAACACTACTAATATAAAATATAGGAACGCTAGTTCGACCTATAATGCAATTTTGTAAAAATCATTTGTATGCAATACGCCACTCAAACAGCAAAGTAACACACAAATAAAATAATTTCATGATTATGAAAAATACCAAAACATAACAAAAGGACATGAATTAATATTGTGGGCATTATGAACATTTTTAACCCCCAAATACACAAAAGTATATTTTATGCAATGCAAGCATACAAAGAGCATTATGACAACTAAAAACTTTTGAGTTTCAACAACTCCAAAAGTTTCGAATACTAGTCAAATTTAACTAAGATCAAACATCACAAGCAAGATTTCAATTAATCCTATTTAAATAGTAACATTCCAAAATTCTAAATTTTGGGATGTTACAAATCTACCACCCTTAAAATGAATCTCGTCCTCGAGATTCAAAGAGGCTAGAAAGAATAGGTTAGGTTCGGGATTCTTTTTGAATATCCATTGCTCATGCGAGAGTGTGGGGGTATTACCACCCTTAGAATAAGAGTCACTGGTCTTCAAGGATCTTACTCCTTCGATGAAATCCTTCAAATACAAGTCCTACACTCCTATAAGATCTTGAATTCCATGTCAAAAGATTGGTCTTCCATTAACTGAAATTGCATGGCTCACAGATCTTGCGCCAATACTAAACAAATATCGATAATCTCATGGTAGTCATAAAGAATGGTTCCTGCAGAAAAGAGTCTGGGTTTATTCTCACCGTACAACCTACTATTGGCAATGGGTGCCTTATACAAGGACCAAATGTCATACCATTCTAAGGTTGAAGGCTTAACTTCGTCGTCACTCTACTATAGGTAAGTCACTCTAGATTACCATCCCATATGGCAAAAGCGAATAATAAGAGTAAGTCGGCATGGTGATCAATCCATTCCGCACCCAAATCATTACCTTGTATATGGTTTAGAAAATCTCGCATTCTAACACTCGGGGCATCCTCACAAGCATTGCAGAAATTTATCTTGTTCATGAACTATGTTCAGATAAATCCATTGGTTCTGCATGCCAAGCAAACATCTATCGTTCTTGTCAACTCTCGGGTTTGCGTCAACTACTTTAAAACATATGCCGATGATTTGTAGCTTCCTCCAGGTTTCCTCCTTCAGCAAGATTGTCCTTGCTTCTTCGTGGATCCTGGCTTATGTGGCTAAACATGAACTCATCACTGGTTTGCAGCAGAGATTAGGACATAGACAGAATAAAGATCTAAGGAGAAAACACTACCCATATGCTCATCCTAGCAACAAAAACTCCAACAACAAAAAAATCAAACACTAAATTTCACACACAAGTTACTTAAAACTATCCTAAAGTAATCACATCGAAAGAGCACATATGATCAATCAAAGCACATAATGGCATAATAAAAACATTCCATGAAATATGACAACACGGAAAGCAATGACCAACCAAACATATAACATATCACACAACACAAGCAAAACCTGCAGGTAAGGTCATATCCACAAGAGATATGATCTCATCATACTACCACAAATCGTTTATCGAACACAACTCAGGAATGGTGGTCTGCCAACTAAACTCTTTAAATAACACTATATAATTTCAGGGGTCATCTATATTTGAAAAGTAAAGATACGAGTAACAGGGTATGAACTAACAAGTACACAACAAGTTCTAAAGTAAGTTTTTCAATCCTATGGCTTTTCTAATCCATTTTCTTGGGTCACGACCTACAGTCAACACACTGCTCTGATACCATCTATAACGACCCGATTCTGATAAGATTCGATGTCTCTGTGCTTACCGTGCTAGTCCCTGGATCGACTCGCTAACACACACAGTACATATGAATATCAAATAACAAGTGCATCATTTAATATAACGTATGATCCAGAATATACAAAGTATTACACACTGAGTAGCACATAGCTAACTTTATCCAATAACAACAGCGGAAATATAGCATAAGCAAACGATGAGTCCATCAATGCCCACTGGAGAACATGTTGAGTGAAGACTCGCGACCCTACTGTATCTCACTGATCATCTAAAAATCCTGCAACATGATAAGTTGCAACCACAAAGGGTCAATACATTGAATGTATTGGAAAATTACACATATTGATAAAGCAAACCTACATCCACAAGCAAAGTATGATAACAGAACACTCAAGTTTGATTTCGCGTAAAACTACCTTCACCTACCTCCACGACATAGGCAAGGTGCACACAACACAAATGATAAAGATCTCCAAGATGTCTCAAGTGCGGTCAGCCCTGGCGCATTCTCTAGGGACAATAGAGCGCTCAGCCAGTGACACATTCACGTGAGAAAAAGCCCCGACAAACCAAGTGCGCTCAGTCATGGCGCATTCTCTAGGGACAATAGAGCGCTCAGCCAATGACGCATTCACCCGAGGAAAAGTCCCGAGCCTCCAGCTATAAGCGCTCACAACATCCACGAATTAAGAGACACATGCCAACGTCTACCATAGCAAGTTGATCACACCATCACATAACACAATCAACAACAAAACATGGCAACACGAGATACACATATTAAGACAAACATTTATTAGAGCATAAAACCACACTTGCATAGCAGAACATAGGATGAGCAAATCAAAAATGCAAACTTGCCTGGAATGGTGTTGAAGTACTCTAACGCTTAGTTCCGGTTCGCTTGACACTCCGGACAATCTATACGATAACGAAGGCACCGATAAATAAACCGTGCTCACATAACACACAATAAAGTAAACAACAAAGAATTCAAATAAAACTCAACTAACAAAACATATCATTAGGTAAATAATATCTACATTATAATAGGATCACAATACAAAAAAAATCAAATGATTTGGATCTACGGTTTAAAAGATATGGCCTTCGAAAGTTTGAATTCAAATTTGAGAAAATTCAAATTTAAACAGTGCAAACATATGAAAATTTTGGTTCTAAAATATTCTACTGATCTCTATGAGTACACAGGAGAACGAATCGGTAAATTTGGAATTATAGGCTAAAAGATATACCTAATTGAACATTTGATATAGAATCTGTGAAAAATAAATTGTGCAAAAACTGTGTTCGTGTAAGAACTGTTGCGGCTGTGGATGTGCCACGTGTCGCATGCGGATCGGCTGGAGGTTGTTCGTTGCTTTGTCTAAACGGAGGACGGCCGCAAATTACTGCATACCGTTTCGAGAAAAAAACAAAGGAAGATCTAATCCATGCCGTCCAACGGAAATCGGACGGATGGGGGCGGCTCATCGGAGAATAACAGAGGAAGACTGCCGGAGTTGAACGCGACGGCAGCGGCGCGGCTCGGGTGTGGAGCGTATGCTGGCTGGAGAAGCCCCCCGGGCTCGGGGACGACACGACGATGAGCGGAGGGAGTCGCAGAACTCGCAAACGTCCTCGGGGACGACAGGGGATTCCTCCTGCAACGGTGGGGACTGACTGGAGCGGCAACAGCGGAGTGGAGCTTCGGCTCGAGCCCGAACTGCTCGGTGTAGCACTTCCCTGCGAGAGAGAATAGGTGAGGGAGAGAGAGGAGGTCAAGGCGAAAATTACAGAGGGAAGGAGAGGTGCTGGGAACCCACTGGCGCGACGGAAACGACGGTGGCGGAAGCTTTGGTCGGCGGAACTCCGGCGAGATCGGGGCTTCGTTCTAGGGCACGGTAGGTGACTTTTTTGCAAAAATCGATAGAGAAGGACTCGTGCAGAATTTATATGGAGTTGGTACAGGGCTAGGGGCAGAAAACCGATCGAATCGATCGAAGATTTCTAATGGGAGACGAACTCGTGTGCGTGCAGGAATCTGAGCGAGAGGAGAGAGATGACAACTGGGCCCCTTGCGTCAGCGGGAGAGAGAGGTGGAAGAAGAAAAAAACTGGTTGCCGTGCGGGCTGGTCGCTGCGCCAAAATGAGCCGGGCTGCGCGCGCGGGGCGAGGGGGACTGCTGGCTGGGCTGCGGTTGGCGGGCTGCGGCTGTGAGCTGCACTGCGTCCCTTCTTCTTTTTTTATTAAAAACAAACAACAGAAAAACAAAACTAAAATAAGAACAACACAATTAAATATAAAAAAATATGTATACATACATTAAAATCAACACTACTAATATAAAATATAGGAACACTATTTCCACCTATAATGCAATTTTGTAAAAATCATTTGTATGCGATAGGCCACTCAAACAGCAAAGTAACACACAAATAAAATAATTTCATGATTACGAAAAATACCAAAACATAACAAAAGGACAGGAATTAATATTGTGGGCATTATGAACATTTTTAACCCCCAAATACACAAAAGTATATTTTATGCAATGCAAGCATACACAGAGCATTATGACAACTAAAAACTTTTGAGTTTCAACAACTCCAAAAGTTTCGAATACTAGTCAAATTTTACTAAGATCAAACATCACAAGCAGGATTTCACTTAATCCTATTTGAATAATAACATTCCAAAATTCTAAATTTTGGGATGTTACATTTGGACACACATCCCTCACAAACCAGAGCAACTCGCTAGAAGGTTCGTGGTTTCGAGAGGGAACAATGCATGTTTGATGAAGAACGGGAGATAGCTTCCTCTTACGGTCTTCAATTTTTTTCCTACGTTTAACGTGCACTAATACAACTGTCATGTGATAACTTGGTAAATTTCAGGGGTCATCGGACCTTTTAAAGACATTTAAGTGATTTTCTAACCATTTAATGAGAGTACATGCAATGCCTAACCATGACGGTTTGAAAAATAATAATTTTGTGTACTTGTGTGCGAGTTAATTCGATGTGCAGTAAATTAGGTGGAATTTTCAAACATATTGATGTCAAGGCATGGGCACATGCATGGAGTGCATGCCATGTCATTTTAATTCCAAGAAATTAAAAAATGATCAGAAAAACATGAAACCTTGCTTGATTTAATACCATGCCACCAAGATGATGTGGTAATGAAATTGGCATGCTTGACGAAAGTTTGGACACACACCCCTCACAAACCGGAGCAACTTGCTAGAAGGTTCGTGGTTTTGTGTAGCGACGAGACCTCAAACAATCCGATCTCTGTGCATCAGTGTCATCCCTGGATCAATAATGCTGACACGCACAGTACTGGAAGGATTTATAACAGAGTGGCAATCACACACTTATTACATCGATAGCTCCAACGATGAACTTATTACAATAATAATGGCTTAAGGCCATCTAACAACGAACAACGAAAGGCTTGGAAGATAAGTGAGTCCATCAACTCCAACGGCATCACTGAGTATAGAACCACGACCTAAAGGCACCTTACTCGTCGTCTGAAAAGTCTGCAACATGAACGTTGCAGCCCGAAAACGGGTCAGCACATGGAATATGCTGGCAAAGTAACACATAGAGAGTAACAAAAGTAAAGCTATACTACATGCAATATGGCTGATGGAAAGCTCTATGGTTACAGTTTTTGCATAAAGCCAATTTTCCCTACTGCAAAGGAATAGATTTTAATTAACTATCATGGTAGTTGAAACATTATTGAGAAGGTTCACCCAACTCAATCCCAATTAAAGTAAATATTAACCCAACAATATTAATTAAAGTAACATGATGAGATTTACACGATAATCCAAGTACTAGATACTCAAGACGTCCATAACAGGGGACACGGCTAATCATGATCAGTTTGTACACTCTGCAGAGATTTGTGCACTTTTCCCCACAAGACTCGATCTCCTCCGTTGGGATTCTCGCACTTCATGTTGTTTGAGAAACGGATGACCGAGACACAGTCTTTCAGAAGCACTAGCACCTTACTATCCGGTGGACCGTTCCAACCTATATCCCCTACATCTGCTAGTCCACCACTGTAAGAGTTTGCACGACTTAGTCAACTATGCTAGAGACCATAATAGCTTGTGGTTGCACACGGAAGTTTCTAGTATGAATAATCTCATGATCCCTTTGAGCCTGGGTGGCGGTCCATAAAGTTAACTGATCCCACTAATGCAATGTGTGAGGGGTTGACTAATGCAATGAAAACTGGGTAATTGGAAAGTATGATCAAAGTGTTACTTGCCTTGCTGATGATCCACAAAACCTAGAGATTCAAAGTAGCAAGCAACGCACTCCGGGTACTCTATCGCAAACAAACAAGCACACAATAAGTACTTAACTAATGCACGGGTAAAACTCAAATAAGAGATCTAACCAGAAAGTTTAACTTAAGAACTCCGGTTTGCAAAAGAAACAACCAAACGAAATAACAAAAGTCAAACGGCGAAAAAGAAACAACTATGCTACCAATCTGGACCTAAGTCCAAATTTAACAGAAGCAAATGCTTGGGTGACTAGGTTAAACGGAAAGAGGGTTTCGAGATGAAACTTCAGGCTCTTGAATCGCCTGATTCAGATAAACGAGCAAAAAGATAAACTAGAACGAAGATCGGATCAGAAATCGCGATCAGAAAAATAACTACGAAAAGAAAACTAAGAACAGCTTAACGAACGGATGTTCGTCAGCTGAGACTAAACGACGAACTCGTTCGTTAAAACGAACGAACGGGTGAACACTCGCTAAACAACTAAACCGAGAAAAGAAAAAAAACCGGTCCAACTAAAAAAAGAACTAGGGTTCTAAAAAAACCGGGCGGTTTTCTACCAAAAGCCGGCGGCGGCGCGGCTACCTTGTCGGATTCCGGCGGGAGGGCGTCAGCGGCGGGCGGCGTGGGCGGTGGCAGGCGACGGCGCGGCTGCCAGCTGCAGCGGCGGCTGCTGCTGCGTCAAGCTGCGGTGGTGGGGTGGTGCTCCGGCGGCGGGGCGGGGTTGCGGTGGCGGCGAGGCTGCGGCGGCGGCGTGGGGTTGCGGTGGCGGTGCGGTGATGCGGGGCGAGGCGAGAAGGGGGCGGGGCGGCGGCATTTATAGGAGGGGGGTGGCTGCTGCTTGGAGGAGGGGGCAAGGCATCGGCCGGCGGCGGTGGGGTCCGTCTCGGGCATGGGCGGCGCGACGCGATGAAGGCGGCAGCGTGGCGTGGGCCTGGCTCGGCTGGGCCTTCAGACCAGTCGGGCACGGGTCTTCTATTTTTTTTTAAACGCCAAAGCTACGAAAAATCCTAGAAAATAAAATAAAAAAATCTAAAATTGCCAAAACAAATTTTCACCGTCTAAATAGAATATTTAGAACAAGATGAACATTTTTTTGGCACTAAATGCATTTTTGAAAACATGCAATTTTTCCTAATTCAAATAAAACCCCAAAGAATAACTTATTTGATTTTTTTATTAAATCCTTAGTATTTCTTTATTTTTTTGGGAGAGTCATTTTACTCCCTATCTCATATTTTCATACTAGAAATACTTGAAGACAAAATAAATAAAATCAAATGATCCTATTTTCAAAATTTGAGAAACCTCAAATATGAAAATAACGAAATCCCCAACTCTCTCCGAGGGTCCTTCAGTTGCGTAGGATTTACTTGGATCCATCAAAAGCAAGAAAAATATGGTATGCATGATGATCTAATGTATAACATTCCAAATTAGAAATTTGGGATGTTACAAACCTACCCCCCTTAAGATGAATCTCGCCCTCGAGATTCAGGTTGGCTAGAAAATAGGTGAGGGTGGTCCTTCCGCAGGTCTTCCTCTCGTTCCCAGGTAGCTTCATCCTCGATGTGGTGACTCCACTGAACTTTGCAAAATTTGATAACCTTGCTGCGGGTGACTCGGCTGGCATACTCAAGAATCTAGACTGGTCTTTCTTCATAGGTCAAGTCACTATCCAGCTGAATAGCTTCCACTGGCACAGTATCCCTCAGCGGTATCTCAGCCATCTCGGCGTGGCATTTCTTCAACTGGGAAACGTGGAATACATCATGAACTCCTGACAATCCTTCGGGCAATTCCAATTTGTAGGCTACTTCTCCCATACGTTCCATATTCTTGTATGGTCCTACAAAACATGGCGCTAGCTTTCCCTTACTCCAAAGCGCTTAACTCCTCGAAGTGGAGATACTCGAAGATAAACTCGGTCTCCGACTTCGTAAACGATCTCTTTGCGTTTTGAATCCGCGTAGCTCTTCTGCCTGGACTGGGCTATCTTGAGCCTATCGCGAATCAACTTTACCTTCTGTTCCGATTCCTTGATCAAATCTGGCCCAAACAACTCGCGGTCTCCAACTTCGTCCCAAGACAACGGGGTCCTACACCTCCTTCCGTATAATGCTTCGAAAGGGGCCATCTTCAAACTGGATTGTTAACTGTTGTTGTAAGAGAACTCCGCATAAGGCAAATTATCGTCCCAACTAGATCCATAATCTAGTGCACAAGCTCTCAGCATATCCTCCAAAATCTGATTGACTCTCTCAGTCTGTCCATCTGTCTGCGGATGAAAAGTTGTGCTAAACTCTAGCCTGGTACCCAATCTATCGTGTAACTGATTCCAGAACTTTGAGGTAAACTGGGTTCCTCTGTCTGATACGATGCTCCTCGGAACTCCATGCAGACATACGATTCTGGTCATGTATATCTTTGCCAACTTTGGATTGGTGTAAGTAGTCTTTACTGGGATGAAATGAGCTACCTTCGTCAAGCGATCGACTACAACCCAAATCGAGTCATAGCCTGAACGAGTTCTGGGTAATCCCGTAATAAAATCCATGCCTAGCTTATCCCACTTCCATTCGGGTATTGGCAATGGTTGTAACAGTCCTGCCGGCTTCTGATGTTCTGCCTTCACTCTCTGACATACATCACAAATGGCTACATACTCCGCAATGTCCTTCTTCATACCGGTCCACCAGAAGATATCCTTCAAGTCCAAGTACATCTTGGTATTTCCTGGGTGAATCGAGTATGGTGAATCATGGGCCTCCTGCAGAATCAACTTCCTGATCCCTGGGTCATTAGGCACATATACGCGGTCCTCAAACCATAGGGTGTCGTGCTCATCCTCACGAAATCGTTTCACCTTTCCTTTGCTCATTCTATCCTTTATAGAGGCAACCTCCTCGTCAATTTTCTGAGCTTCTCTGATTTTATCCATGAGGGTAGACTGAATCTCCAGTGTTTCTACATAGCCTCTCGGGACTATCTCCAAACATAGTTCTCGTAAGTCCTCGGCTAACTCTTTTGGTAAATCCTCCGTCATTAGTGTGGCGACATGGCTCTTACGACTTAGGGCATCAGCTACCATGTTAGCCTTTCCGGGATGATAATGCAATCTCATGTCATAGTCCTTAATGAGTTCCAGCCATCTCCTTTGCCTGAGACTCAGCTCCTTCTGAGTGAATATATACTTCAAATTCTTGTGATCCGTATATACTTCACAATGGTTTCCGTTGAGGAAATGTCTCCAAGTCTTCAATGCATGCACTACGGCTGCCAATTGCAAATCATGAGTGGCATAGTTCAACTCATGGGGTTTCAGTTGTCGGGAAGCATACGAAACAACTCTTCCTTCCTGCATAAGAACTGCTCCAAGTCCTCGACGTGAAGCGTCGCAGTACACCTCATAGTCCTTATGCTGATCTGGCAGAATCAACAAAGGTGATGAGACCAAAAGTTTCTTTAATTCCTGGAAACTGACCTCACACTCTTCTGTCCAATTGAACTTGGTACCCTTCTTTAACAACTCTGTCATAGGTTTTGCAATCCTCGAGTAATTCTCAATAAATCTTCGGTAGTATCTTGCAAGTCCAAGAAAACTCTGGATCTCTCCAACTGTTGTCGGTGCTTCCCAATTTGTCACAGTGTCCACCTTGGCGGGATCTACAGCTATTCCTTCTCGCGGATATAACGTGTCCGAGGAATCCAACTTCTTTCAACCAAAATTCACATTTGCTGAACTTGGCGTATAACTGATGTTCTCTGAGCTTTTCGAGCACGAAACGCAAATGCTCCTTGTGTTCCTCTTCATCCTTTGAGAAGATCAATATATCATCTATGAATACCATGACGAACTTATCCAAAAACTCCATAAACACCTTGTTCATCAGGTTCATAAAGTATGCTGGTGCGTTAGTCAGACCAAAAGACATAACAGTATACTTGTACAACCCATACCTGGTGGTAAAGGCCGTCTTAGGTATATCCTGCTCGCGAATCTTCAATTGATGGTACCCTGATCGCAGATCGATCTTGGAAAATACCTTAGCTCCTTGCAATCTATCGAATAGATCATTGATCATCGGCAATGGATACTTGTTCTTGATTGTTACTTCATTCAATCCTCGATAATCAACAACCATTCTTAACGATCCGTCCTTCTTCTCCACTAGAAGTACTGACGACCCCCAAGGCGAAGAACTTGGGCGAATGTAACCTTTATCTAGTAACTCCTTAATCTGTTTCTTAATCTCCTCCAAATCTGTTGCGGGAATCCTATATGGTCTCTTAGATATTGGCCCTGTGCCTGGCAAAAGCTCGATCAAAAACTCAATATATCTATCTGGTGGCATGCCTGGCAGTTCCTCTGGAAATACGTCAGGGAAATCTTTCACCATTGGTACTTCCTCCTGAACAACTCCTGACAAGGAATTTACTCTGTTCCTTTTCGGCACATGCCGAGATACATACTTGATTCTTCTTCCTTCTGGCGTTGTAAGCAAAATGGACTTATGGGCGCATTCAATGTTCCCTCCGTACTTAGATAACCAATCCATGCCTAATATCACATCCAATCCTTGAGATTCCAATACTATTAGGTCTGAGGGGAATGTGTAGTTACCAATCCTTAATGGCAACTGATCACACCATAATTTAGCCATATACTCTGCTCGAGGTGAGGTTACTAACATGGGTGACCTAAGGGCTTGGGTTGGCAGCTTATACTTATCCACAAATCCCCTTGAAATGTATGAATGCGTTGCACCAGTATAAAAAAGAATGAGTGCAGTAAAGGACTTAACTAAAAACTTACCTATTACTGCATCTGGCTGAGCTTCAACCTGCTCCACGCTGACATGGTTCACTTGTCCCCTATTAAAAGGGTTCGACTTCTTTCCAGAGCTTACATTGCCATTTCCATTCTGGGCTTCTGGACATTCATTGGCGTAATGTCCCGTCTTCTGGCACTTAAAGCAAGTGACTTGACTCAGGTCTCGCTAGGCTGGTGTTGTTGGGTTGGTGCAGTTCTGTCCGTTGCTTCCTCCATTCCCATTACCATTCTTGGGGCCATTATGATTTTGCGAGCTACCTCCTCCATGGGTATGTTGAAAGTGTCCTACCGTTTTAGGGGTAAAACGTGGCTTCTGTTGAGCTCCAGAATTGTACTTTCCTTGTCCATACTTCCTCTTGCGATTTTCAATCTGTTGATGCTTCCCTTCAATCATTAGAGCTCGATCAACCAGTTCCTGGTAGTTGTTGAAGCTTGCTACCATCAACTGTACGCTCATCTCATCATTCAGCCCTTCCATAAATCTTTCTTGCTCAGCGGCATCTGTGGCCACATCATCTGGGGCATAACGGGATAGAGTACTAAACTCATCTACGTACTGAGCCATAGTACGATTTCCTTGGCGCAAGTTGCGAAACTCCCGCTTCTTCATGCTCATAGCTCCAGTTGAGACATGGGCGGTACGAAAAGCTTGCTGAAACTGATCCCAAGTAACATTGGCTATGGGAAAAGTGGTTGTGTAGTTCTCCCACCACGTTGTGGCTGGTCCAGACAACTGATGGGCGGCAAATCTCACCTTCTTAGCATCCGAGCAGTTAGCAGTGGTCAAATCCCTTCCAATCTTGCGCAGCCAGTCATCAACGACTATTGGTTCAATGCTACTAGCAAACGCCGGTGGTTGTAACCATAAGAAACGGGCCAGGTTATCCACGGGTGGTGGTGGTGGAGGGTTGTTGTTGTTCTGATTGCTCTAAGTGTTCTGGACAAGAAGTTGCATCAAAGTGTTCTGCTGCTGGATCAACTGAGTGAGCTCAGGGGGAAACTCAAATCCGGGCTCACATCTTGGAGGCATCTGATGGGTGTAGACGGAAGAGATTAGAATAGAAAAGAGGTCTAAGGGAAAATCACTACCCAATGCACATGAGACGAACACAAACATATCACACCAATATCAATTCAAAACAAGGGCTTACACGGATCTAACGTTACGAAAGTGCTCTATGTCTACTAGATGGGGAAAACTACTAGTCATAGGAAGGTCTTCTAGAAATTCTGATCGGCAGAGGATTCCATGATGTCAGCTCCAGCTTCATCTTCATAGTCCTCATCCTCGCTATCATCGGGGTCTGAGTCCGTGTCGTCAAGGATGGTGTAGTCTTCAGGGCATATCTCCCTGGGTTCTTCTTCCTCTTCTTCCCCTCCTGGTGCTGGATCTCCCATGAATACTCCTAGCTTTCGAGTCAAATCATCATTCTTCTCCACAAGTATTAACATCTCCTCCTCGTATCCGTCGCGTGTTGACATGAGTTCCTCCTCTAACTCCAAGTTTCTAGTTAGTGCTTTCTTCAAGTCTATCATCCCTGCACACATCTGGTGCTCCTGGCGACGAATGTGCTGGTTTAACTCTTGAATGAACGCGGCAATGGACCTGTCCTTCCGGGTGTTGATCATGTCACCGCTCATCTCGACGTCCACAAATATGGTAGATAGTGTCCTTTAGCTCCTGCTTGTAGATTTCTCCAATCCTTCCCATAGTGACGTGGGCTGCCATGCTCCTGCCTAGGCTCCATGTAGGCACATTAAAGGAAAATTCTATGGGTGCGGTGACGGGCATGAACGTCCTTCCTGGAACTTGAGCTTGAATAAACCAGCGCTCCTCTTCAGGTAAGGTGGCGTTGTAGGTTCCGGTGAAACTGGGTAGTCCGATGTTTAGATATCTTGTGACTTCCTTCAGGTGTCGTCCAAATGGTGTATCTTCATCAGGTTGCGTGAACTTGTTCCTTGCATCCGCCATCCTAAAAGAGTAGAAAAGATGAGGAGTCAAAAATGAGAAGAGTGAATAGTGTTCTAGGGTTTTAGCTTAGTGATCGTGTCCTACAGTCAGCATGTGCTCTCATACCATCTTGTAGCGACCAGACATCAAACAGTCCGATCTCTGTGCATCAGTGTCATCCCTGGATCAGTAATGCTGACACGCACAGTACTTGAAGGATTTATAACAGACTGGCAATCACACACTTATTACATCAATAGTTCCAATGATGAACTTATTACAATATTAATGGCTTAAGGCCATCTAACAACGATAACAATAGAAGGCTTGGAAGATAAGTGAGTCCATCAACTCCAACGGCATCACTGAGTATAGAACCACGACCTAAAGGCACCTTACTCGTCGTCTTAAAAGTATGCAACATGAACGTTGCAGCCCGAAAATGGGTCAGCACATGGAATATGCTGGCAAAGTAACACATAGAGAGTAACAAAAGTAAAGCTATACTATATGCAATATGGCTGGTGGAAAGCTCTGTGGTTACAACTTTTGCATAAAGCCAATTTTTCCCTACTGCAAAGGAATAGATTTTAATTAACTATCATGGTAGTTGAAACATCATTGAGAAGGTTCACCCAACTCAATCCCAATTTAAGTAAACATTAACCCAACAATATTAATTAAAGTAACATGATGAGATTCACACGATAATCCAAGTACTAGATACTCAAGACGTCCATAATCGGGGACACGGCTAATCATGATCAGTTTGTACACTCTGCAGAGGTTTGTGCACTTTTCCCCACAAGACTCGATCTCCTCCGTTGGGATTTTCGCACTTCATGTTGTTTGAGAAACGGATGACAGAGACACAGTCTTTCAGAAGCACTAGCACCTTACGATCGGGTGGACCGTACCAACCTACATCCCCTACATCTGCTAGTCCACCACTGTAAGAGTTCGCACGACTTAGTCAACTATGCTAGAGCCCATAATAGCTTGTGGCTGCACACGGAAGTTTCTAGTATGAATAATCTCCTGATCCCTTTGAGCCTGGGTGGCGGTCCATAAAGAAAACATGCAATCGCTGGAATACCCAGGTGCCTCAATCCACCCAGATGTGTATTTAAGTTCCCACCTTAAGTTGAACCATTAATTAAAAATCTCACATCTGTCATGGATACACTCACCCAATCCACGTCTACGAGCATAACATAACCTACAACAAACGTAGAAGTAACTCCCAAGGGTTTGAAAATAATGCAGGTAATAGGTACTACCTCATCTACTTCCCAGTCCCACATGTTATTTGATCCTACTCATGCAATGTGTTTGAGGATAAACTAATGCAATGAAAACTGGGTATTGGAAAGCATGATCAAAGTGTTACTTGCCTTGCTGATGATCCGCAAAACCTAGAGATTCAAAGTAGCAAGCGGCGCACTCCGGGTACTCTATCCCAAACAAACAAGCACACAATAAGTACTTAACTAATGCACGAGTAAACCTCAAATAAGAGATCTAACCGGAAAGTTCAACTTAAGAACTCCGGTTTGCAAAAGAAACAACCAAACGAAACAACAGAAGTCAAACGGCTAAAAAGAAACAACTACGCTACCAATCTGGACCTAAGTCCAAATTTAACAGAAGCAAACGCTTGGGCGACTAGGTTAAACGGAAAGAGGGTTTCGAGACGAAACTCTAGGCGCTTGAATCCCCTGATTCCGATAAACAAGCAAAACGATAAACTAGAACGAAGATCGGATCAGAAATCGTGATCAGAAAAATAACTACGAAAAGAAAACTAAGAACAGCTTAACGAACGGACGTTCGTCAGCTGAGACTAAACAACGAACTCGTTCGTTAAAACGAATGAACATGTGAATCCTTGATGGCTTCTCGCCCCTCGTTGGTTACCCCAAGTGGAAGGTTGAGATGTAGCGTAGCGGCAAATTTCCCTTGGCAAAGGTACCAAGGATCGAATCCCGTGAGACTCCGAGGGTCGACAAGTAGGTGTCAACGGCGCCAGAAACTTAGCGGTTGACGAGACCTGCACACAGATACAGATAACTTTGCTCCCAACGAGTACAGAGAGGTTGTCAATCCCTCCGGCCTTGTTGTTTACAAAGGATCAAACACAAGAGATAATAATGATAGCTATGACTGCAACAAGGAAATAAAAACAGGAAGTAAATAGAAGGTGTGATCAGCGGTGGTAATATGGACCGAGGTCCCATGATGTTCACTAGTGATGTCTCTCTCCCAAAAGACGATAAAACAGCAAAGCGAGGTAAACAAATTATAGCTGGGCAATTGACAGGATTATGTGCGCAAACCAATGCTAACTATGCTGCAAAGAAAGGTAGAGGCTCAAAAGCATGGGCGGTACGCCAAGGCAAGTAGCCCGAAATCCATCTGCATCTACTACTAATCATCCACCTTGAGATATCTATCCAGAACATCTCGCCGGTATTAAGTTGTGAACCCCACCCAAAGTGTAAACTCAAAGCAACAGACAACTGCATTAAAAGAACTTTGCATAAAGTAAACAATCCTTGCACCCGCAAGTACAAGCACCGTTGTTTTCTCCCTTGTGGCAACAACACATCCCTTAGACTCATGTTTCTGTCACTCAAGCTAGTCATCAGGGGGCATGAACCCACAGTCAAGCATAACGCTCCCTCTTGGAGTTACTACCTACTACTTGGCCAAAGCAATAAACAACAACGGAGAACATGCAAGAATTGCTCAAGAACAAAGATATAAAAGAGGTGAATCAAATATATTACTCAAACACAATCTGAACATAGTCTCATAATCCATCAGATCCCAGCAAACTCAGCAAAGCAACAGCAGAAAGATTACATATGTGCCTCGATCATGTAGGGCAGCTCACGAGGTCAAAACCATGAGGAGCAAAGAGGGGAGGAGAACATCACATAGCTACTGATCATGGACCCATGGTCCAAGGTGGACTACTCATGACTCATCCAGGAAGCGTCCATGGTGGTGGAGAAGCTCCCGGTGGTGGTTCTCCCCTCCGGCAGGGTGCCGGGAAGAGTTCTCCTGATGCTCCCGATCTTGGAAGAGCTGCGGCGGCGGAACAGAGGCGAGATCGCGAAAAAGGGTTCTGTCCTCGAGGGTTTCGGAACGAGAGGGATATATATGCGAAGGGGGCAGCCAGAGGCGGAGCAGGGGCCCCAGGCGCCCACCTGGCACGGCCAGGGGTGGGGCCGCGCTAGGTGGCCGCCTGGGCCTCCCCTGGCTCCCCTCTGGCCCATCTTTGGTTCTTCGCGAAGCTTCCCATACGCTGATTTTTCCTATATTTTTCCTGGAATTTTTGGAGCACTTTTAATATGGGGGAAACCTGAAATAGAAAAACAACAGAAAACAGGAACTGGCACTGTGGTGCACTGAGTTAATAGGTTAGTCCAAATATGATCAAAAGTGTATGGAAGTGCATCAATATCATAGCAATATCACACAAAATAAGCATGGAGCAAGCAGAAATTATAGATACATTTTGGATGTATCAACATCCCCAAGCTTAATTCCTGCTCGTCCTCGAGTAGGTAAATGATAACAAGCATAATTTCTGTGGTGACATGCTACCAACCATATAAGAACTTTTTAAGTAAAGCAATCAAGGCATGTAATTCAATTCAAGTCATAACAAGCAAGAGTCTATATTAGCATTGTAACAAGCAACATAAGAACATAAAGGTGCAAGAGCTCTCGCTGTCCATAACTCGAATGCCCAAATGGTGTTTGTGTGCAAGAAAGGGGATAGGGATATACGAGAGAGTAAAACATAGTTTTTGTATTGTTGAGAACTTAATCTACTAAAGTTTCACACTTGGTCTTCTTCGGAATCTTATCTTGACTCATCCCCAGACCACTAGGCAGGTACAAGTCAAAATGATCCACTCCCTTTCGATATTTTGAGCACTCATGCAATGGATGAGCGTAAGCAAGAAGGTTGACACTTAGGATGGCAAATAGAGAAAAATGATGAAGGGGGACGACAAAAAAGGTGTGAAAGGCTCACATCAATGAGGACAATCATAGGCGAGAGAAAGCCAAATGATAGATATGATGTGAGGAGTAGGGATTGCCATGCAACGGATGCACATATGAGCTAAGGTAAGCTCTCCAATGGAACTAGTGGGGGTGCATCCAACTTGCTCGCTCAAGAAGACCTAGAGCTCTTTTGAGGAGGCTCATCATTGGAATATACAAGCCAAGTTCTATAGTGTGAAGGTCCCCACATAGCTATATGCATGAATGATAATCTCTATGGAGTACAAGGTATAAGATGAAGTACGAGTGTGGATCTCTCAAAAGGAATAGTAGTGTGCCCCCTTCTCTCTTTTTATTTCTTTTTCTCTTTTATTTTTTATTTTTTTTTATTTTTTTGTGGCCTCAATGGCTCTTTCTATTTAACTCTCATTTGTCCTCTTTGGGATCTTTTGATTTTGTCCTCTTTGGGATCTTTTCCTCACTTTAGGGGCAACACTCTATGTATTACAAGAAGTATAGAAGATCTTTCACACTTTACAAAAGTACTCAACATAAAGAAAATGAAACTATCATGATGTATGCAAATCTATGCCTCTGCCGGTGTAGCAGGATATGCAATGATACTAGCGCGTCATGTAGCAATGATTAGGGCAAGGCCCAACTAGCATGCGGCTCATCGATCAAGCAAAAAGCATGTATGACATGAAGATCAAGTCATGAGAAGATGGATGTTGCATGGCAATGTATCTCGGAAAGGCTATGGAAATGCCTTGATAGGTAGGTATGGTGGCTGTTTTGAGGAAGGATATAATGAGGCTTATGATGACAGAGCGTATCATGCCAAGGATTTGGATGCACCGGCGAAGTATGCGCCAACTCTCGAGGTGAGAAAGGGCAATGCACGGTACTGAAGAGGCTAGAAAAATATGGCTAGGTGGAAGTGTCAACTTTCGAATACTCACATTAGTCCGAAGAACTCATGCACTTATTATCGGTAACTCTCAATCTAATTAGGAGGTTCACAAAGAGACAAGTACCCCGAGGAGGAGTGTATGGGGGTTTGGTTATCCTTGCGCATCCTCGACTCATGGTACGTGAGTGTACTCTAATAATCGATCCCTCCAAAGATTAGTGATCCATCTAGTAGCTAAAGTTCTCAACTATTTTGTAGGTTTTCGAAAATAAACACGGATTGCCCAAAATACGACATCTATCACTAATAGGCTAAAGCTCTTGACAGCAAAAGTTCAGACATTACTCATGGCAATACCTCAAAACTATTGCAAGTTACTACTAAAATTAAATAGCAACCTCAGTTACCTACTTTGAGTTAAGACACACAACTCAGTGCAACAGGCAAACTCTCTTAACAAGATAAACATGAAAACTCAAGAGAGTTCAGCAACCAACTAAACATAAGCTCTTTAAAAAGAAAAGCATGAAAACTAAGAGCTAAACATGATAGCAGCTATGGAAAGACAAAGAACACACACATCAAGGATAAGCATGAAAATCCTATGTTGTGTTCTAGGTTGAAGTGGAGCGTGTTTCTCTCCCACACAAAGAAAGTTGGGTTCTAACTTGTTATGAACAGCAAGCAAAGCTAAAGAAAACTAAAAAAAAGAAACTAAGAGCAAGACGCTCCAAGTATAGCACATAACGCATGAAGTGATAAATTATAGTGGAACGAAAGACGAACTGATAATTGTTGATGGAGAAGGGGATGCATGGGGGCATCCCCAAGCTTAGACGCTTAAGTCTTCTTGAATATTTCTTGGGGGTGCACGGGGGCATCCCTAAGCTTGAGCGTTTGACCCTCCTGAATCTTCTTTTATCATCTTCCCTCGCACACTTGAAAACTCCCTTCATACATAACTCATCATAATCTGATTAGCGAGGTTAGTACCCACAATAAAATAATTTTTCCCTACTGGAAATAAAGATAATCTTGAAGAGCTACTGTTTCTCAAGATTGCCAAAAGGTTTTTGCAAAGAAAAAGCAAGCTCAAGGTTCGCGAAACGAAGAAAAGGCAAAACAGGACAGAATCTGTGAAAAACAGACCAGCAGGTAGTAAATAATTTTTTCGGGGCACTTCTGCAACTCAAATCAAAAAACTCAGAACAGATGCTCGAAAGCCAATTATATAGAGCACGCTGTCAAAAAAATCAGATCAAAAAGATGATCTGGTGATTTTATTCGAATTTTTCTGTCCAAGGACAGAATCTGTTTTCTGGACAGCACGTCACAACTTTTGAACTTTCTTGCAATCGGAGGCTAAACTTGGCACAAAGCTGAAAAGAAAAGATACAATGATGATGCTACTGTAGTAACAAGCATCAAGACACAACAAAAGCAAAATAAAACCTAATTCGTTGTGGGCTGCCTCCCAAAAGCGCTTTCTTTTATGCCTTTAAGCTAGGCATGATGCAAAAAGAGAAGATCAAGTTTTATCAAGAGTAAGAGAATAGCTAGCCCGTGTAACGGACTCAAAAGGCAACTTAATCTTCTTTCTAGGGAAGTGTTCCATCCCTTTCTTGAGAGGGAATTGGAATTTTATATTCCCCTCTTTCATGTCAATGATAGCACCAACGGTGCGAAGAAAAGGACGTCCCAAAATAATTGGACATGAAGGTTCACATTCAATATCCATAATAGTAAAATCAACGGGAACATAATTGTCATTGACAATGATAAGAACATCGTCGATCTTCCCCAAAGGTTTCTTTACGGAAGAATCAACAAGACGAACACCAAAAGAACAAGGATCAAAAGGTTTCAATTCAAACATATCGTACATTCTTTTGGGCACAACGGAGGTACTAGCTCCAACATCACATAAAGCATAGCAAGAGAAGTTATTAAACTTAATTTTAATCATAGGATCCCAACTATATTCTAGCTTTCTAGGTATGGAGGCTTCTACCCTAAGCTTCTCCTCCCTAGCTTTGATGAGAGCATTAGTGATATGCTCTGTGAAGGCAAGGTTAAGTGTGCTAGTGTGGGGGTCTTTAGCCATTCTTTGTAAAAAGGTGACAACTTTCGAGAGACTACAATTATCAAAGTCAATCTTATCATTATTGAGCAGAATTGTAGTGTCATCTTCTTTGTTTGAATTGCTCTCTATTATAAGAGTTTGGACGTCTTCCCAAGTTTGGGGAAGTGTGGGAGCAACTTTAAACAGGGGCTCATACTTTTTCCTGGAAGACCATGCCATGGGCATAACTCTCTATTAAAACTAACATAATCACAAGGTTTATTACTTTTGTAGATCCCGACAGTGGTGATTGGCGTGATGGAAGAAGGGGTGTACTCCTCCCACTTAGTGTTTTTGGTTGAACCCATAGCAGCAGCAAGCAAGATAACTATTTTTGTGATTTTTGGTAAGGGACACTAAAGCAAAAACTGAAAGGTAAACTAACAAGACTAAAAAGCAAAGATAAAAGATAGCGTGCAACTCCCCTATCTTGAAGAGTGGAGTCCCCGGCAACGGCGCCAGAAACTTGCTTGATGGCTTCTCGCCCCTCGTTGGTTACCCCAAGTGGAAGGTTGAGATGTAGCGTAGCGGCAAATTTCCCTTGGCAAAGGTACCAAGGATCGAATCCCGTGAGACTCCGAGGGTCGACAAGTAGGTGTCAACGGCGCCAGAAACTTAGCGGTTGACCAGACCTGCACACAGATACAGATAACTTTGCTCCCAACAAGTACAGAGAGGTTGTCAATCCCTCCGGCCTTGTTGTTTACAAAGGATCAAACACAAGAGATAATAATGATAGCTATGACTGCAACTAGGAAATAAAAACAGGAAGTAAATAGAAGGTGTGATCAGCGGTGGTAATATGGACCGGGGTCCCATGATGTTCACTAGTGATGTCTCTCTCCCAAAAGACGATAAAACAGCAAAGCGAGGTAAACAAATTACAGCTGGGCAATTGATAGGATTATGTGCGCAAACCAATGCTAACTATGCTGCAAAGAAAGGTAGAGGCTCAAAAGCATGGGCGGTACGCCAAGGCCAGTAGACCGAAATCCATCTCCATCTACAACTAATCATCCACCTTGAGATATCTATCCAGAATATCTCGCTGGTATTAAGTTGCGAATCCCACCCAAAGTGTAAACTCAAAGCAACAGACAACTGCATTAAAAGAACTTTGCGTAAAGTAAACAATCCTTGCACCCGCAAGTACAAGCACCGTTGTTTTCTCCCTTGTGGCAACAGCACATCCCCTAGACTCATGTTTCTGTCACTCAAGCTAGTCATCAGGGGGCATGAACCCACAATCAATCATAACGCTCCCTCTTGGAGTTACTACCTACTACTTGGCCAAAGCAATAAACAGCAACGGAGAACATGCAAGAATTACTCAAGAACAAAGATATAAAAGAGGTGAATCAAATATATTACTCAAACATAATCTGAACATAGTCTCATAATCCATCAGATCCCAGCAAACTCAGCAAAGCAACAGCAGAAAGATTACATATGTGCCTCGATCATGTAGGGCAGCTCACGAGGTCTAAACCATGAAGAGCAAAGAGGGGAGGAGAACATCACATAGCTGCTGATCATGGACCCATGGTCCAAGGTGGACTACTCACGACTCATCCGGGAAGTGTCCATGGTGGTGGAGAAGCTCCCGGTGGTGGTTCTCCCCTCCGGCAGGGTGCCGGGAAGAGTTCTCCTGATGCTCCCGATCTTGGAAGCGCTGCGGCGGCGGAACAGAGGCGAGATCGCGAAAAAGGGTTCTGTCCTCGAGGGTTTCGGGACGAGAGGGATATATATGCGAGGCGGGGCAGCCAGAGGCGGAGCAGGGGCCCCAGGCGCCCCCCTAGCGCGGCCAGGGGTAGGGCCGCGCCAGATGGCCGTCTGGGCCTCCCCTGGCTCCCCTCTGGCCCATCTTTTGTTCTTCGCGAAGCCTCCTATACGCTGATTTTTCCTATATTTTTCCTGGAATTTTTGGAGCACTTTTAATATGGGGGAAACCTGAAATAGAAAAACAGGAGAAAACAGGAACCGGCACTGTGGTGCACTGAGTTAATAGGTTAGTGCAAATATGATCAAAAGTGTATGGAAGTGCATCAATATCATAGCAATATCACACAAAAGAAGCATGGAGCAAGCAGAAATTATAGATACGTTTTGGACGTATCAACGCTTGCTAAACAACTAAACTGAGAAAAGAAAAATAACCGGTCTAAATAAAAAAAGAACTAGGGTTCTAAAAAAACCAGGCGGTTTTCTACCAAAAACCAGCAGCGGCGCGGCTACCTCGTCGGATTCCGGCAGGAGGGCGTCGGCGGCGGGCGGCGTGGGCGGTGGCAGGCGATGGCGGGGCTGCCAGCGGCGGCGGCGGCGGCGGCGGGGTGGTGCTGCGGCGGCGGGGCGGGGTTGCGGCGGCGGCGAGGCTACGACGGCGGCGTGGGGTTGCGGCGGCAGTGCGGCGATGCGGGGCGAGGCGAGAAGGGGGCGGCGACATTTATAGGAGGGGGTGGCTGCTGCTTGGAGGAGGGGGCAAGGAATCGGGCGGCGGCGGTGGAGTCCGTCTCGGGCACGGGCAGCGCGGCGCGAGGAGGGCGGCAGCGGCGGCGCGGGCCTGGCTCGGCTGGGCCTTCGGCCCAGTCGGGCACGGGTCTCCTATTTTTTTTAAACGCCGAAGCTACGAAAAATCCTAGAAAATAAAATAAAAAATAAAAAATTGCCAAAACAAATTTTCACCGTCTAAATAGAATACTTAGAACAAGATGAACATTTTTTGGCACTAAATGCATTTTTGAAAACATGCAATTTTTCCTAATTCAAATAAAACCCCAAAGAAAAACTTATTTGATTTTTTATTAAATCCTCAGTATTTCTTTATTTTTTTGGGAGAGTCATTTTACTCCCTATCTCATATTTTCATACTAGAAATACTTGAAGTTAAAATAAATAAAATCAAATGATCCTATTTTCAAAATTTGAGAAACCTCAAATATGAAAATAACGAAATCCCCAACTCTCTCCGAGGGTCCTTGAGTTGCGTAGGATTTACTTGGATCCACCAAAAGCAAGAAAAATATGGTATGCATGATGATCTAATGTATAACATTCCAAATTGAAAATTTGGGATGTTACATTCCGAGAGGGAACAATTCATGTTTGATGACAAACGGGAGATAGCTTCCTCTTATGACCTTCAAATTTTTTGTACGTCTAATGTGCACTACAACAACTGTAATGTAAAATTTTGGAAAATTCTAGGGGTCATTTGACCTTTCAAAGACATATAAGTGATTTTCTAACCATTTAATAACTATAATTGAAATTTGAACTACATCTACATGCAACGCCTAACCAAAATGGTTTGAAAAATCATATCTCAGTACTTCTGTGCGAGTTAATTCCATGTGTAGTAAATTAGAAGGAATTTTCAAACATATTGGTCTCACAACATGGACACATGCATACGTATGCATGGATTGACATGGCATTTTAATTCAATAAAATAAAAAATTGATCAGAAACACTTTAAACCTTGGTTGATTAATGTCATGCCACCAAGATGATGTCGTAAAGAAATTGGCATGTTTAACGAAGGTTTAGACACACACACCCCTCACAAACCAGAGTAACTCGCTAGAAGGTTCGTGGTTCTAAGAGGGAACAATGCATCTTTGATGACGAACGGGAGATAGCTTCCTCTTACGGCCTTTAAATTTTTTCCAACATTTAATGTGTAACTGTCATGTGAAAATTTGGTAAATTTCAGGGGTCAATCTTCTAAAGAAATTTAAGTGATTTTCTAACCATTTAATGACCGTAATTCAAATTTGAACTACATCTACATGCAACGCCTAACCAAAACGGTTTGAAAAATCATATTTTGTGTACTTGTGTGCGAGTTAATTCCATGTGTAGTAAATTCTACGGAATTTTCAAACATATTGGTGTCAAGGGATGGGCACATGCATGGAGTGCATGCCATGGCTTTTTAATTCCAAAAAATTAGAAAATGATCAGAAAAACATGAAACCTTGCTTGATTTAATGTCATGCCACCAAGATGATGTGGTAAGAAAATTGGCTAGTTTGACGAAAGTTTGGACACACACCCCTCACAAACCGGAGCAAC
This sequence comes from Secale cereale, assembly GCA_902687465.1. Lineage (NCBI taxonomy): Eukaryota > Viridiplantae > Streptophyta > Magnoliopsida > Poales > Poaceae > Secale > Secale cereale. The sequence continues at coordinate 268,145,653 of LR738711.1, read as the reverse complement.
TCACTAGAAGGTTCGTGGTTCCGAGAGGGGACAATGCATGTTTGCTGACGGATGGGAGATAGCTTCCTCTTAGGGCCTTCAATTTTTTGCCTACGTTTAATATGCACTAATACAACTGTCATGTGAAAATTTGGAAATTTTCAGGGGTCATTTGACCTTTTAAAGACGTTTAAGTGACTTTCTAACCTTTTAATGATCGTAATTCAAATTTGAACTACATCTACATGCAACACCTAACCAAAACGGTTTGAAAAATCATATTTTTGTGTACTTGTGTGCGAGTTAAGAAATCATCAGACGATGTAAATATATGGTGTTCAAGAAAGAAAATATAAAGATCTGGCAAGATAACCGCCCGCCACACGATTGGCACTCTATCTCGCGGCTCCAGGTTTGGTAGGTAATTGGCGAGGTTCATTAATCAGACACGGTTCTGTATTGGAAACCGTCAGCTATTGTGTTCACACACGGATTTTCTACGGGAATTGTGTGTAATTCAAACTACAGTACTCGTAAATTCCGGCGACCGGCGTGTGTACTGTCCTCGTCAATTTAGATTCCGGCCACCACTAGATACTACCTTGCTCACGTCATCCCGCCTACATTCTCATCTACATCCTCCCCTCACTCGCCGTCTCTCTGTCGGTGTACTAAAGTAGGGGTACTTTAGTATCTCGACTTGTGCACGGGCAGTAGCAGCGTCCCGTGGTCGGGCTCACCACGCGCCCGCCAAAGCCCACTCTGGTTCCCTTGAAGCCATTCAAGAACAAAGTATTCAAGTTAAGAAACAAGACCCCGGCAAGAGGAGCTTGCCGGGAAGGCCACTCCACGCTCGAGATTATCCCTTCTGCACAAGACCCTGGCAAGAGGAGCTTGCCAGGAAGGCCAAAGAACAGCATTTCAGAAGACCTGCCGTGGCGCATCGCGCGCCCCGGCAAGACCCAGAGAGCGGCAAGCTTCCGGGCCCGGCAAGGTAGCGACCGCGGCAAGGTGCTTGCTGCGGCAAGCTTTCACTGTGTGCCTGCGCTCCAGCTCACCTGGCCATGCGTCGCCCTGGGGCCCTTCCTGGGGCACGTGGCGGATGGCTGTGCAGCATGAGGGCACACGGTGGCAAGCCACGATGACGAGGCCTCCGTCGTGGCGAACGGAGGCGCCCGGGCGGACGCTTTTGGGGTGACGGCGACGGGCATTCAATGCCCTTGTCCCCCACCGTCAGGGTTAGGTATAGACCACTGTACATACACTGTACATGCACTGTTACAACTACCATCAATTTTACACTTTTACCCTCATCTACGTTGACACCTGTTGGTGACCCCTTTTGAGCTATAAAAGGAGGCCCATGCACAACGTAGAGGGGGTTCGGTTCCAGAAACTTGATCACTCCCACGCTCGGTGTAGCTAGCACTGTAGATGTTCTTGCTCCCGAGCCAAGAACTCAATACAACCAAGGCAGGAGTAGGGTTTTACGCATCCGTGCGGCCCGAACCTGGGTAAACTGCTCGCGTGTGCCCCTCAATCTGCTCTTCGTGCTCCCTCCGCTCCCTTGCCGTACCGAAAAGGGGCTCCGGTCCCATAGGTGTTCGTGGGCGACCAGTTTCCCCGACATCTTTGGCGCGCCAGGTAGGGGGCGTCGAGGTTGTGCGAACCTGATCCGGCGCTCATGCGGGCGCAATCTTCTCCAACTTCGTCAGCTTCATCGACTACATCGACATGCCGCCGAATAAGAAAGCTTCGGAGGTCGGAGGCCCGTCCGCGTCGATCCCGCCACCGCCAGAACCAATGGTTGGTGCGGTAGACGCTGGCAGAAGGGTGGACGCCGGCAAGGAAACTCACGGCGCCGCCAAGTCCAAGGACAAGACGGACGACCGAGCCCACTCCAAGACCTCGGCGTCCGTGCACGCTCCGCGCCCCTCTCAGGAGGTGCCGGACCAGCAGCGGCGTGGTACCCAGGGTACCATACGCTTGCTGGGACGTGGCCAAGCCGGCGGGTCGCGGGATGCTCAAGGCCAACGCGTCGGTACGAGCAAGGCGCGGTCGCCGGGGCGAGACCCTGCTCCTTCTAACCCTGTTAGAAGTCCGAGCATATCTCGCTCCTCGCACCGCTCGCCACCGCTTCCCTCCTCTCCAGCAGAAGCTCTAGCTAGGGCTCAGCTGCTCCTCGAGTTCCCTCTAGCGGCGGACAAGGCCGAAGACTGGAGGGCTACAATCCAGAGCCTCATCGCCTTCGCCAACAACGACACGCCGCAGCAACCGGCAACATCACGGCTGCGGCAAGTCAGCCAAGCGAAGGCTGATGGAGACAAGACCGCCGCACTCCCCGCCGCAGAAGCAAAAATCGCCAGCTCGTCGGATCAACGTCGACGACGACTCCACGGCGTCGTCGGATCCGCGAGCTCGCCGCGATCAGCGCCAAGTCCTCGACGACAGGCGACAAGAGGACGCTCGAACTCGCATCGAGCGTCGAAGAGAAGCACGACGACAGTCCAACCAACGCGCTGGGACCGCTGTCGACTTGCACGCGCCCGGTGAACCAGGCGACTCGCCGTATGCGGCAGGTTGCCCTGCGTTCACCCGAGAGCTGCGGCAAGTCCAGTGGCCCAGCATGAAGAACTTCAAGCCCGACGTACCCGAGAAGTACGACGGCAAGACCCATCCCTCGGAGTTCCTCAGCATCTACACCATTGCGGTGCAGGCTGCCAGGGGACGCGACGAGAAGATTCTAGCGAATTACTTCCCGCTCGTGCTTAAGCCAAACGTCAGATCTTGGCTTATGCACTTGCCGGAGAACTCCATCTCTTCTGGGGCAGACTTGTGCCACCAGTTTGTCGGCGCCTTCATGGGCGGCCACAAACCCCACGGCCAGGAGAGCGATCTCCACATTCTTGCCCAGAAGGAGGGAGAGTCCCTGCGAAAGTACATCCAGAGGTTCAGCCGCGTTCAGCACAACATCCCGGATGTCCACCCTGCCGCGGTTATCAGCGCGTTCCACCAGAACGTGCGTAACCGCCGGATGAGGGAAGAGATGGCAATGACCAAGATCCGGGACGTCAGCGAGCTTTACGCTCTGGCTGACAAGTGTGCGCGCGCCGAAGAAGGGAGGAGACTCCCCGGAGAGGATACTGGAGCAGGAGGAACGGACAGCGAGGATGCCGCCCCGGCAAGGAAAAACCGGCGGCGGAACAATAAGAAGAAGAAGAACAAGGAAGTACTGGCTGTGGAGAAGTCCGACAAGGAGGCTGGCGACAAGAAAACTCAGGCTGGTGGCTCCGGCAAGGAGCCTGCCACTGTAGCCGCCGCCGACAAGCAGGGCAGCTCCGACAAGCAGTACTGCAAGATCCACCGCACCAAGGGCCACGATCTCCAGAACTGCAAGAGGGTCGAATACCTCGTAGAGCAGCAGAAGGCTGAATAAGAGCGACGCGACAAGGAGAAGGCCCAAGGAGGCGGAGGTGAGTCCGGCAAGAAGCGGTCATTCAATGGCCGGGGAGGACGCCGCGGCAAGGCCAAGCAGCGGCAAGGAGATAGACCTCCCCGGGGCCGCGATAAGGATGAAGACGAAGATGATGACGAGGACATGGATGACGGAGACAACGGCGAGCAGGAGTTCCAGAAGGCCACAGAAGTTTTGTGTGTCGATGGAGGTGCCTCCCTGCACACTTCCCACCGCCAACTCAAGCAATGGGTGCGGGAAGTGAATGCAGCTGAGCCACCCGTCGAGTCGCGCAAGCTGCTGAAGTGGTCCAGCACGCCCATCATCTTCGACCTTGAGGACCACCCTGACCGCACAACTGCGGTCGGGTGCTTGCCGATGTTGGTTTCCCCAACCATCCGCAACCTCAAGGTCACCAAGATGTTGGTTGACGGCGGGGCCGGCCTAAACTTGATCTCCTCTGCTGTAATCCGGAAGCTGCAGATCCCCGACAGCGAGCTCGAGGAAACCGGAACTTTCCAAGGAATCAACCCGGGAAGGAGCAAGCTGAAGGGGAAGATCACACTGCCAGTGACCTTTGGCGGAGAGCTAAACTTCAGGACTGAGAGGATCACCTTCGACGTCGCCGATATTCTATTGCCATACAATGGAATACTCGGCCGTCCTGCGCTCGCCAAGTTCATGGCAGCCTCTCACCATGCATATAACATGCTCAAGATGCCGGGGCCAATACGCGTCATCTCTGTCCCCGGCGACAAGAAGGACGCGCTTATCTGCGCCGACAAGATCTACCGGGATGCAGCAGCCGCGACAGACAGCAAGACACTTGCCGCTGAAGCTCCCGGGGGGAAGACCAAGACCAAGTCCGGCAAGAGCTCTGGGACCCACTCCGGCAAATGCACCTCTTCGGAGTGCTGCGCTGCCATCGAGGACGCACCATCGAGCTCCACCGGCAAGTGCAAGAAAGGAATGGCAGCTCCCCCTGCAACCAAGAAGGTGTCCGCCAAGGAGGACGGCACTGGTGGTACCTTCACCATCGGTGCTACGCTCGATCCTAAATAGGAAAGCGCGCTCGTTGCCTTCCTGCGGGCGAATGTCGACATGTTTGCATGGCAGCCGTCTGACATCCCCGGCGTTCCCAGGAAGGTAATTGAGCACAAGCTTGTTGTTTGTCCTCACGCGCGACCCGTCAAGCAGAAGGTCAGGAAGCAAGCGGTGGAGCGCCAAGAGTTCATTGCTGAAGAGATCAAGAAGTTGGAGGCAGCAGGCCTTGTTAGAGGTGTACTTCATCCTACATGGCTGGCCAATCCAGTTGTCGTGCGCAAAGCTAATGGGAAGTGGAGACTTTGTATAGACTTCACTGATGTGAATAAAGCTTGTCCCAAGGATCCATTTCCCTTGCCGCGCATTGACTAGATCGTAGACTCCACGGCTGGATGTGAGTTGCTTTCATTTCTTGATGCATACTCAGGCTATCACCAGATATTCATGGCCGAGGAAGATGAAGAGAAAACCGCATTCATTACTCCATGTGGCACTTACTGTTTCATACGCATGCCCTTTGGACTGAAGAATGCGGGCTCAACATTTGCAAGGGTGGTCCACACTGCTTTTGAGCCACAGATACACAGGAATGTAGAAGCCTACATGGATGACATAGTGGTCAAGAGCAAGGACAAGGATACCCTGATCCAAGACCTGGATGAGACTTTTGCAAATCTGCGCAAGATACAACTCAAGCTGAATCCCGAGAAGTGCGTCTTCGGGGTCCCCTCCGGCAAGCTTCTCGGGTTCTTTGTGTCACAGAGGGGGATTGAAGCCAATCCCGACAAGATCAAGGGCATCGAGCAGATCGAAGCCCCGAAGCGCGTCAAGGATATACGGAGACTTGCTGGTTGTGTGGCTGCCCTCAGCAGGTTCATTTCAAAGTCTGCAGAATGCGCCCTGCCTTTCTTCAAAATCTTGAAAAAGGCAGGTCCTATGAAATGGACTCCAGAAGCGGAGGCAGCGCTGCATGACTTGAAAGGATACCTGTCCTCCACTCCTATACTTGTCGCACCTAAGCCGCAAGAGAAGTTGCTGCTATACATAGCAGCAACCAATCAAGTGGTTAGTGCTGTGTTGGTAGCGGAGAGGGAGGCAGAGGAGGAGCCCACAGCCCCGGCAAGCACTTCCAGCGATAAGCAGGGGGCTTCCCCGACAAGCTCTGGCCCCGACAAGGACGAGTCTGCGCAGATACAAGGAGAAGTGCGAAAGAAGATGGTGCAGCGCCCAGTTTATTTTGTGAGTTCCCTCTTGCAGGGGGCTAGATCAAGATACTCTGGGGTGCAGAAGCTGCTTTTCGGCCTCCTCATGGCATCGAGAAAGCTGCGCCATTACTTCCAAGCACATGAGATAACAGTGGTCACTCGCTTTCCGCTGAAGAGGATATTGCAAAACCCAGAAGCAACATGTAGGATTGTCGAGTGGGCACTGGAGCTATCGAGCTTTGGTATTAAGTTTGAAAGCACATCAACTATACAGAGCAGAGCTTTGGCAGAGTTCATAGCAGAATGGACACCAACACCAGACGAAGAAGTTCCAGAGACAAACATCCCCGTCGAGGAAGCAAGCAAAGAATGGATAATGTACTTTGATGGTGCCTTCTCGCTGCAAGGCGCCGGTGCTGGTGTGTTACTCATAGCGCCCACCGGGGAGCACCTCAAGTACGTTGTTCAAATGCACTTTCCCAAGGAGCAGGCGACAAACAATACTGCAGAGTATGAAGGTTTGCTTGCCAGCCTCAGAATTGCAGCCGAACTTGGGATCAAGAAGCTGATTGTGCGGGGAGATTCATAGTTGGTGGTCCGACAAGTAAACAAGAGCTACCAGAGTCCTTTGATGGAAGCTTATGTCGATGAAGTGAGGAAGCATGAAGAACACTTTGAGGGCCTGCAGATGGAGCACGTTCCAAGAGCTCAGAATGATATCGCAGATGGCCTCTCAAAGTGTGTTGCAATGAAGTTACCTGTGGAACCAGGGACCTTCGTGCTCAAGCTAACTCAACCATCCGTTACACCATCAGTTGGGCAGAGCAAGAAACGAAAGTTGGTCTCCGGTGACTACTTGCCAGCAGATCTTCCTGAAGCCGCCGCCAAGACACCCAGGATTGACGACCAAGTTGCTGAGGAACGGTCTGCTCCTGCGGACCCTAGGGTTCGTGCATTTGAAGCAGATGTTCCCGACATGTCTTGCTCCGGCGGGCTTGCCGGGGAGCGTCCAGCTCCGGCAGAGCCGCAGGTTCTTGCCGTAGAAGCTGACGTTCCCGCAGCAGCACTGATGCCTTTAGTCCTTGTTGTTGAGCCTCAGGCTCCAGCATGGGCACAACAGATCGTCCGTTTTCTTCAAACTGGAGAACTTCCCGAAGAACCAGAAGAGATAGAGAGAATAACCAGGCAGTCAAGCATGTACCAGTTCGTCAGCAACGAACTGTACAGAAGAAGACTCAATGGTGTCAGATTGAAATGAATTTCCCGGGAAGATGGACAGAAGCTGTTGGCAGAGATCCACGGAGGCATATGTGGACACCACATTGGTGCAAGAGCACTTGCCGGGAAGGCGTTCCGGCAAGGTTTCTTTTGGCCAGAAGCCCTCCAAGATGCAACTGCACAAGTAACCAAGTGTGCAGCGTGCCAGTTCCATGCCAAGCAAATACACCAGCCAGCTCAAGCTCTCCAGACGATCCCTTTGTCCTGGCCCTTTTCGGTCTGGGGGCTCTACATCCTCGGCCCCTTTCCCCGCGCTGGCGAGGGCTTTGAGTACTTGTACGTTGCTATCGACAAGTTCATGAAGTGGCCGGAAGTGGAACCAGTGAGAAAGGTGACCGCACAGTCAGCAGTCAGGTTCTTCAGATCGATCATTTGCCATTTTGGAATCCCTAACAGGATCATCACCGACAACGGCACACAGTTCACAAGCCGCACCTTCATGCAATACGTCCAAGACCTTGGCGCCAAGGTCTGCTTCGCTTCTGTTGCTCACCCGAGGAGCAATGGTCAAGCGGAGAGGGCAAATGCTGAAGTGCTGCGCGGACTCAAGACAAGAACCTTCGACAGGCTGCACAAGAGCGGAAGAAACTGGATCGAGGAGTTGCCGGCGGCTCTTTGGTCAATCAGGACGACACCAAATCGAGCCACCGGACAGACACCCTTTGCTCTTGTCTATGGAGCAGAGGCAGTTCTCCCCACGGAACTCGTATACGGGTCTCCTCGAGTGCTCGCTTACGATGAGCTCGAGCAGGAGCAGCTGCGGCAAGATGATGCATTGCTCCTCAAGGAGGACCGTCTCCAGGCTGCTGTACGAGCTGCTCGATATCAGCAAGCTTTGCGTCGCTATCATAGCCGCAAAGTCAAGGCCAGGAGTCTCGAGGAAGGCGACCTTGTTCTTCGGCGCGTTCAGTCCGCCAAGAACTCCAACAAGTTGACGCCGAAGTGGGAAGGCCCTTATCGGGTGAGACAAGTCACAAGGCCCGGCGTTGTCCGCCTTGAGACCGAAGAAGGCTTACCGGTGAGCAACTCCTGGAACATTGAGCATCTTCGCAAGTTTCACCCATGAGGCGCGGTTGCCGTGATCCGCTTCGGCAACCACCTTTTGTACAAGTCTTGCCGCTATTGCATGTAAACCTTTGTACAAAGCCGGGCGCAGACCCCGTGCATCAGTAAAACTTTTGTGCTTCGCACGGCTTGTCATTTCATGCATTCTTGTTTTCATTGCATGTATTATCTGACACTTTGTGCAGCACACGATCCCGGTAAGCAATAACAAGCCGCAAGGCTCCATATCTGTGTTTCCTCCCCTCTTCCTTTTTCTCTCAAGCAGAAGAAGTGTTCCTCACGCACAAGTTTGCCGGGGGGGAAGGAGACAGTGGTATGGACCAAGTGCTGTTCAAGGAAGGAAAGCCTTGCCGAGAAGCAAACAGAACACAAAAGCTAAGTTGCCAAAGTTTGAGCATTCAAAATTTTAAAATTCTTAGTTATCTTCCTTGAACGACCACACTTTGTATGGAAAACCTGTGCGCGGAGGAACCTACCCGTGGCTAGCCGCGCCCTTACTTTGTTTCGAGCACGCTCAACGGCTTAAGTGAGCTGCGACAAGTGTCGCGCCCTTATTTCGTTCTCGAATTCGCTCAACAACCTAAGTGTGCTGCGACTAGCTGTGGCAAGGTTTCTTGCCGGCGAGGGCATTGCTAGCAGGCTGCTAAGAGTTCCGCACTCAGCGCTCGCGGCAAGGGTCCCTTTGCCGGCAAGTTCCCTAAAAACGTAAGGTGGAAAGCATACAAAGTAAAGGGATCGAGCAAGGGAGATAACACTGCATTAACTATCCAAAAAGAAGTTATATTACAAGAGGACTTGCCGCTATTCTAACAAACTACTGTCAATGACTTAATTGGCAGCGACAAGGGAAGCAGAAAGAAAGCAACCTAGTCTGCACGGTCGCCGTCGACCCTCTTGATCTTACCCACCTTGGCCACGATGTGGGCGACGCGAGCCTTCAACGCTTCCTGGTCAGCTTTGGGCGGCAGGGTCCGGAGGACGTTGTCGAGGTTGATCCCAGGGTTGTGGTAGACGATCTTCGCCAACACTCGCTCCACGGTGCCTATGCAGAGCCTGCGCGCCTCGTTCGCCACCTGTACGGGGAGCCTTTCCCGTAGCTGCGCGAGGGCCGGCGCCACCCCTCTAAAGAACAGGCTCAGCTTGGCGCTGTGGGGAAGGTTCTCGTCGGGGGAGTACGCGAGGTGCTCCGTCCCCAGCGCCACCATCTCCTTTTCAATATTGGCGGCGGAGGTGACGAGCTCCTCGGTCCACTGCTCCACCATCCGCTGGAAGTTGTTCTGCGTAAGGGCGGCACTGTCCAGTAGCGCCCTTTCAGCCCGGAGGTCCTCCTTCAACTTTGTCTCCCTGATCCGAGCCCCGTCAAGCGACTCGGTGAGGGTGGACACCTTCAGCTCCAAGTCTGCGATGGAGTCCTTGGCATCGTTGAGCTCTTTGCCCTTCTCAGAGAGGCGGACATGCAGCTCCGAATGGCTGTGGGCGTCCTTCTCCCTTTCAAGTTTGAGCGCGGCAAGTTTCTCCTCGCTCGTCTTCAGATTAAGCTCCAACTGCGCCACCCTCGCCTCCAGGTCCCTCTTGGCGGTCTCTGCGGCAGCAGTGGCGTCCCTCGCCTCCTGCAGAGCCCCGCCAATGGACTGCTCGCGCGCGGCGAGGTCGTCCTCGTGGCTATCAAGGTCGACCTTCCGCTGGTTCAACTCTCCTTCCCACCGAGCCAGATCCTCGGCGGCTAGACGCTGCTGCTCTTCAACCTCGGCCTTCTCGAGGATGAACGCTTGATGCGCTCCGGCGAGCTCCTCCCGCTCCTCCGCCAAGTTCCGGAGGGCCGCTTGGTTGGCGGCGCGGAGCTCGGCGGCGCGCTTCTCCAAGTCGATGCTAGCCTTGGCGGCCAGAGCCTCTCGGGACTCCAGCTTGGCCTGCGTGGCTCGGTACAAGGCCAGAAGCCGGCGCAGGAGCTGCTCCTCTTCGGGCTCGCTACTGCTGCCGGGCGCGTTGACAACCCTTAGCCCGGCGGAGGCGAGGACTTCTCCATCGAAGCTCTCCCCCTCCGCGGGTTCCCTTGATGAGGACGCCCACGGGACTTGGATGAAGACCCTGTTGGCGGCCTCCAAATAGATACCCGGCCCAGTCGCGGCAGCGGAGGGGTCGGCGGCCGGTGCAGCGTCCGGCGCTCCTGCGGCCTCGGGGCCGTCAGTGCGGTCGCCGGTCTCCTCCCCAGCTGCCACGTCAGTGGCCGCGGGGGTCTCGTCGGCGACGGGCTCGTTAGCAGTGGCGGCGTCGCCAGCATTATCACGCACTTCCTCCTCGGCGATGGTCTCCGTCTCCATCGGCTCCGGGGCGGGCGGATCTGGCAACAGAAAAAGAAAAGAAGAATCGTCAAGCAAATATCCAAAAAAGAAGAGTTCAAAAGAAGGAAAGTACAAGGGTTTACCTGCGCGGGCCTCTTCAGTAACGGGGTCCCTCGCCGGGGAGTTCTCCCTTGGCAGCGTAGTAGTGGCCCCCGCCGGCGGAGGGCTGCTGGCGCCTTCCCTTGGCGGGGTGCCCTCCCTTGTCGGGGTGCTCGCCCTTGGCGGGGTACTCGCCCTTGGCGGAGTACCCGCCCTTGGCGGAGCACCCTCCCTCGCCGGGGAGCTCCTCCTTGGCGGGGAAGGTGGGACAAGCGGCTCGTCGGGAGCAGTCTCTTGACGCTCCTGCGGCTGCGGCTCCACTTCTGCACAAGTCAACAAGCAAACAAGACATCAATAAGGATAAGAAGCTCAAGCGCGCCCGATAAGCAGAAAAGTGAACAAGGAACTTACGCTGGGGGCTGCTCTCCGGAGCAGCCGGCTGGTCCGGCAAGCCTGTCGCAGGCGCATCCCCTGCCGTGGCGACGGGCTCGTCGTCCTCGAGGTCAACCACAGGGATCTTGGCCCTCTTCGCCAGCCTCTGGGTTAGGGTCCTGGAAGCCAAACAAGATCAGAGTTAGGCAAAGAGAATTCAGGACAAGAGCAACAAGAATTAATGGAAATAGAAGTTGCAAATGCTTACTCTTCCTCCTCCTCGTCGGAACTAAGGGCGGAGAAGTCAAATTCTGCCTCGCGCGTCCCAGCGCGAGGAGCTGGAGGAGTAGGCTCCCTCGGGCGCTTGGCGAGCTCCGGAGCCGTGGGTTGCGAAGACCCCGCCCCGGTCGTTGCCGAGGACCGAGGGGCAGAAGGAACACCAGAACCGCTTCGGGAAGATCCCCCTCCGCTTGCCGCTGGGACACGGGGCGCCTCCTTGACGACCTTGCTCGTCATGGTGGCCCGCGTCGCGCGACGCTTCGGCTGCTGTCGGGGCGCCGGCTGCTTCACCGTCTCGGTGGTTTTGCGGAGGCGCTTCTTTGGCTGTGGCGGAGGACTTGGCGGTGGCGGAGAATTCTCCGAGGATGAGGAAATGTCGTCGAGGTTCAGTGACCCGCCCGAGTCTTTGTCGGAATCGCCCGATTCTGCGTCCTCCTCGGCGGGCTCACTTGACTCGGTCCCCTGCCCGGCAGCCTCGCTCTTCCCGGCAGGCTCCCCGGAAGGCTCTCCGGCAGGCTTCCCGGCGGGCCTCAGCAGTTTGAGGATCTCCTCCTCCTCGGCCCGGCTCACTGCATCCGCTGCTTCTGCTTCATCCACGGTGTACCCAAACTCACCCGTAGCCGCCGCTGCGGCAGCCTCCTCCATCCTGCTGGCGATATACGCCATGTCACGGTCGGTGGTCGCACGGGTGAGGCCCTTCTTCTCTTCAGGGTTGCGCGGCCGTTCAACCAGATTGTCGAAGAAGGTCTGCACGGTCTCTTCTGAAGGCATCAGCCACGTGGGATCAACCCCGTGGGAGTCGCACTGATGCATTGCCGCACGGATGGCACTAAGGGCAGAGTTGTTGCATAAGGGAACTACTCCCCGCGACGGGGTAAACCACTCCTTGTGCTTGGGGTCATGCTTAACATCGAGCGGACCATCCCCTTGAGTTCCAAGACGGTGAAGTTGTAGTTCAGCCCGGGGCGCAGCCTCATGCAGTCTGCCGCGTTGCCGAATTCCCAAGCGGGCCTCTTCCTGTCTTGCAAGGGGGCAATGCAGCGGCGAAGGAAATCCGCCCCGACCTCACCTACAGTAAGGTTGGCGTCCTGGAGGCGAAGGATCCTAATGAGGGCTATATCCAGCTTCTCATCCTCCGGGGCCAGATCGCTCCAATCCTTGCCGCGCGCTATTGCGGCCCGGCTAGGAGAGGTAAATTGCTGGGGTTCCTCTTCCATAACCCAGCACCAATCAGCTCTCCACTCCTCCCACTTGCCGCGGAGCTCTCCAATCAAGTACACCTCTTTCTTGTTAAGCCTAAAGATCCAGGAGATGCCACCGGAGAGTGGAGATCCAGACTCTACTCTAGGTGTGAAGAAGTGGCGGAAGAGAGCTACGTTGGGGTGGACCCCGACAAAGTTTTCGCACAGATGTGCGAAAACGGCCATTGTGAGAACAGCATTCGGGTGAAATCTAGGAGGTGGAATCCGTACGTGTTCATCACATCGCAGAAAAACTCAGAGTATGGGGGACAAAGGCCACAGTGGTGGAACAAAGCAAAGTAGTGGTAACCTCCCGGGTACATGTCGCAGGCTTCGGCGGGGAGGACTCTGGTGCGCGGGTGAGCCTTCGTCTCCCTCGCCTAGAACAAGTAATACTTGTCCCTCAGCTCCCTCGCGCCAAGCCTCGGCGGGAAGACCACCATCCTCTTCCGCATTGCGGCCAGCTTCGCCGCCTTGTCGGACTTCTCGCTCTTCGTCTTGCTGCTCTTCGGGGCCATGGCGGAGACGGCGAGAGGGGTCGGCAGCGCCGGGGAGGCGGGTGGCGGTGGAAGAGAGGTGGAGCTCGGCTCTCTGTCGACCTTTGGGGAGGCGGAGAGCGGCGGGAGTTTCTGAGATTGAAGACGCAATAAAGCAATGGGGGGGGGAAACTGCCCCTGCTTCCTCTGCTTTTAAGGAGGAAGTGAGGGAGGTTCCGCATTTTCCCATTAAAGAAACAGGCCACGATCTCTCCCACGACGCCGCAATCGACGCGTGCCGTTAGGGAGGGATGCGGTGGATGCGGAGTGGGAAACGGCGTGCCGTGGGCCGCGTGTGCCCGTGCACTGTTTTGGGCCTGGCCCAACAGCGCTCGGCACCGTGTGTGGCCCAGGCCCGGGGGCTCCTGTCGGTGTACTAAAGTAGGGGTACCTTAGTATCTCGACTTGTGCACGGGCAGTAGCAGCGTCCCGTGGTTGGGCTCACCACGCGCCCGCCAAAGCCCACTCTGGTTCCCTTGAAGCCATTCAAGAACAAAGTATTCAAGTTAAGAAACAAGACCCCGGCAAGAGGAGCTTGCCGGGAAGGCCACTCCAGGCTCGAGATTATCCCTTCTTCACAAGACCCTGGCAAGAGGAGCTTGCCAGGAAGGCCAAAGAACAGCATTTCAGAAGACCTGCCGTGGCGCATCGCGCGCCCCGGCAAGACCCGGAGAGCGGCAAGCTTCCGGGCTCGGCAAGGTAGCGACCGCGGCAAGGTGCTTGCCGCGGCAAGCTTTCACTGTGTGCCTGCGCTCCAGCTCACCTGGCCACACGTCGCCCTGGGGCCCTTCCTGGGGCACGTGGCGGATGGCTGTGCAGCCTGAGGGCACACGGTGGCAAGCAACGATGACGAGGCCTCTGTCATGGCGAACGGAGGCGCCCGGGCGGACGCTTTTGGGGTGACGGTGACGGGCATTCAATGCCCTTGTCCCCCACCGTCAGGGTTAGGTATAGACCACTGTACATACACTGTCCATGCACTGTTACAACTACCATCAATTTTACACTTTTACCCTCATCTACGTTGACACCTGTCGGTGACCCCTTTTGAGCTATAAAAGGAGGCCCATGCACAACGTAGAGGGGGTTCGGTTCCAGAAACTTGATCACTCCCACGCTCGGTGTAGCTAGCACTGTAGATCTTCTTGCTCCCGAGCCAAGAACTCAATACAACCAAGGCAGGAGTAGGGTTTTACGCATCCGTGCGGCCCGAACCTGGGTAAACTGCTCGCGTGTGCCCCTCGATCTGCTCTTCGTGCTCCCTCCGCTCCCTTGCCGTACCGAAAAGGGGCTCCGGTCCCATAGGTGTTCGTGGGCGACCAGTTTCCCCGACACTCTCTCTCTCTCTCTCTCAAATCTCTGCCATGGCGCCGCCGATTTTCCCACGCGCCGACGAGGAGTCGCCGCCCCCCGAGGACGCTCACTCGATTAGCAGCGACCAGGACCCCTACGCGCCGCTGCTACTTCTCGAGCTTGCGTTGTATTCCATCGGAGAGGAAAGGGTGATGCAGCATAGTAGCGTAAGTATTTCCCTCGGTTTTTGAGAACCAAGGTATCAATCCAGTAGGAGACCATGCGCGAGTCCCTCGCACCTGCACAAACAAATAAGAACTTCGCAGCCAACGCGATAAGGGGTTGTCAATCCCTTTACGGTCACTTATAATGTGAGATCTGATAGATATGATAGTTTGATATTTTTGGTATTTTTGGATATAAGAACTGAAAGTAAAAACAACAAAGTAAATTAGATTGTAGATTGATATGTTGAGAATAGACCCGGGGGCCATAGATTTCACTAGTGGCTTTTCTCATGATAGCATATTTCTACGATGGGTGAACGAATTACTGTCGAGCAATTGATAGAAAAGCGAATAATTATGAGAATATCTAGGCATGATTATTATATATAGGCATCACGTCCGTGACAAGTAGACCGAAATGATTATGCATCTACTACTATTACTCCACACATCGACCACTATCCAGCATGCATCTAGAGTATTAAGTTCATAAGAACATAGTAATGCTTTAAGCAAGAAGACATGATGTAGAGGGATAAACTCAAGCAATATGATATAAACCCCATCTTTTTATCCTCGATGGCAACAATACTATACATGCCTTGCTGCCCCTGCTGTCGCTGGGAAAGGACACCGCAAGATTGAACCCAAAGCCAAGCACTTCTCCCATTGCAAGATCTATAGATCTAGTAGCCTTGCAAGGATATTATAATCATACATAAAAGAATTCAGAAAAGAACCAAATATTTCTCATAGATAATCTTGATCATAAACCCACAATTCATCGGATTTCGACAAACACACGGCAAAAAGATTACATCGAATAGATCTCCTCGAATTCCGAGGAGAACTTGGCATTGAGATCCAAAAAGAGAGAAGAAGCCATCTAGGTACCAACTATGGACCCGAAGGTCTATGGTAAACTACTCACAACTCATGGTGAGGCGATGGTGTTGATGTAGAAGCACTCCGTGGAAGATCCCCCCTCCGGCAAAGCTCCGAAACAGGCCCCAAGATGGGATCTCACGGGAACAGAAGGTTGCGGCGGCGGAATTAGGGTTTTCTCTGTTGCTTCGATGTTTTCAGGGTTCATGGGAATATATAGGAGGAAGGAGGGCACCGGGGCAGCAACGTGGGGCCCACGAGGCAGGGGGGGCGCGCCCAGGGGGAGGGGGCACGCCTCCCACCCTCGTGGACGCCACGTGTGCCCTCTATCGTGGTTCTCAAGTGTCCCGTGAAGATATCGCTCCAAAATATCTCTCCCGAAGGTTTCATTCCGCTTGGACTCCGTTTGATATTCCTTTTCCGCAAAACCCTGAAATAGGCAAAAAAAAACAGCAATCTGGACTGGGCCTTTGGGTTAATAGGTTAGTCCCAAAAATAATATAAAAGTGTATAATAAAGCCCATTAAACATCCAAACCATCATATATAATAGCATGGAACAATCAAAAATTATAGATACGTGGGAGACGTATCAGCCGCCTGACGAGGTTGCGCCGGACCGCCCCAACTTTGGATTGGTTTTGGGGCCATTACAATCTTTGTCTGTGGAAGTCACTACCGCCGGCTGAGAAAGCCATGCAAGTGGCATTCAAGAAGGAGATGGAGGAGGAGGAAGCCAGATACCAGGCGGCCTGTGAAGCCCGTGATGCCGCCTGGAAAAAGTTTCAAATCCTATCCAATTTAACTAACAATAAGCAACATAAGCAAGATTTCAATTAATCCTATTTAAATAATTAACATTCCAAAATTCAAAATTTTGGGATGTTACACTTCTTACTTTCACTTTTCTTTTTGAAAAAGTTTTAGGTTCCCCAGTTTACTTTTTGTTTTAAAACTTTTTAAAATCACTCAACAGAAATAATTGATTCTCCAAAACTTGCGGGTTATCTCCCCCGCAGCGCTTTCTTTAAAGCTATTAAGCTAGGCATATAGTGCTCAAGTAATGGATCCACCTGGATCCCAAGGTATATCAAAGCCAATTTTAATTAACAATGATTTTTGATTTAGTATTGAGCACAATGCAATATATATCATGCAACAACGAAGTCTAACTCTCTTCCTATGCATCGGCATGTCATAAAAGAACAATTCATGCACACATAGTAAAGGCCGATACATAGCATAAATAGTTTCTTGCGATTTTATCGTATTGGAAATATAGAGAGGCAGAGATGTATTTCCTCTCTCATAATAATTGTAAGTAGGAGAAGCAAGAACATGCATATTATATTTATCAAAATCATCATGTGCGATAGTAGAATGCAACCCATCAATATAGTCCTTAATAAGCGCAAACTTCTCTGATATAGTGTAGGTGGGAGAATTCAAAAAGATAATAGGACTATCATGCGTGGGTGCAATAGGAAAAATTTCATTCTTAACATAAGGAACTATAGCAAGTTCATATCCATAAGCATAATTCAAATTGGCATCATGGCCACACGCATAGAAAGCATCAATTCATCAAAAATGGATATTTTAAATAAATCCAAGGGATCATAGCAATCATCATAGCATTCATCCTTCGTTAAGCACTGATACGTCTCCAACGTATCTACTTTGCCAAACACTTTTGCCCTTGTTTTGGACTCTAACTTGCATGATTTGAATGGAACTAACCCGGATTGACGCTGTTTTCAGCAGAACTGCCATGGTGTTGTTTTTGTGCAGAAATAAAAAGTTCTCGGAATCGCTTGAAAATCAATGGAGAATTATTTCAGAAAATATAAAAAATATCTGCACCAGGGGGGCCCACACCCTGTTCTCGAGGGTGGGGGCGCGCCCCCTTCCCAGGGCGCGCCCCCTGCCTCGAGGGCCCCCCGATGCTCCACCGACGTATCCCCAGGTCCTATCTATTCCGTTTCATGGAGAAAAAAATCAAGGAAAAAGAATAATCGTGTTTCACGAGACGGAGCCACTGCCAAGCCCTAATCTCTCTCGGGAGGGCTGATCTGGAGTCCGTTCCGGGCTCCGGAGAGTGGAGATCGTCGCCATCATCATCATCAACCTTCCTCCATCACCAATTCCATGATGCTCATCGCCGTGTGTGAGTAATTCCATCGTAGGCTTGCTGGACGGTGATGGGTTGGATGGGATCTATCATGTAATCGAGTTAGTTTTGTTAGGGTTCGATCCCTAGTATCCACTATGTTCTGAGATTGATGTTGCTATGACTTTGCTATGCTTAATGCTTGTCACTAGGGCCCGAGTGCCATGATTTCAGATCTGAACCTATTATGTTTTCATAAATATATGTGTGTTCTTGATCCTATCTTGCAAGTCTATGGTCACCTACTATGTGTTATGATCCGGCAATGCCGAAGTGACAAAAATCGGGACCACTCCCGGTGATGACCATAGTTTGAGGAGTTCATGTATTCACTATGTGTTAATGCTTTGGTCCGGTACTCTATTAAAAGGAGGCCTTAATATCCCTTAGTTTCCAATAGGACCCCGCTGCCACGGGAGGGTAGGACAAAAGATGTCATGCATGTTCTTTTCCATAAGCACGTATGACTATATTTGGAATACATGCCTACATTGCATTGATGAACTGGAGCTAGTTCTGTGTCACCCTAGGTTATAACTTCTACATGATGAATTTCATCCGACATAATTTCCCATCACCGATCCAATGCCTACGAGCTTTACCTATATTTCTTGTCGCTTATTTACTTTTCCGTTACTACTACCACAAAAACTACAAAAACACTATCGTTAATTTTATTGCTGCTACCGCAACTATCATATTACTTTGCTACTAAAATATCTTGCTGCACATACTAAGTTTCCTGGTGTGGTTGAATTGACAACTCAGCTGCTAATACTTAAGAGTATTCTTTGACTCCCCTTGTGTCGAATCAAAAAATTTGGGTTTAATTCTTTACCCTCAAAAACTGTTGCGATCCCCTACATTTGTGGGTTATCAAGACTATTTTCTTGCGCCGTTGGCGGGGAGCATAGCTCTATTCTGTAAGTCACTTTGGATTTATATCTGCTTATCACTATGAAGAATTTGAAGGACTCAAAAACCAAGATCTTACCGTCAACTACGAGGGGAGGTAAGGAACTGCCATCTAGCTCTGCACTTGATTCTCCTTCTGTTATGGGTAAAATTGCGACACCTACTCCTGCAATTGAATCTGATATGTCGTATGTTCTTGATGATGCTACTTCTGCTATGTATGATGAAACTATCTCTATGCCTAATACTGTGCCACTAGGTGAATTTCTAGATGAATAAATTGCTAAGGTTAGGGAGAGTGCAAATGTTGATGATATTTATGAAAGTGATGATGAAACTACTCCCAATAGATATGAATTGCCTGTTGTGCCTGAGGGTTATGTTATGGATGAAGAAACTGCTAGAGACTGTCTTGCTTGCAATGACAGATATGATCTTCAGAAGTTATTAGCTAAGTTGAAAGAAAAGTCCTTAAATGCTAGAATGAAACATGACCCTGCTTTTGCTACTTCACCTATATGTGTCACTGATAAGGATTATGAATTCTATGTTGATCCTGAGTTAATTACTTTGGTTGAATCTGATCCTTTCCATGGCTATGAGTCTGAAACTGTTGTCGCACACCTTACCAAGTTGAATGATATAGCCACCCTGTTTACCAATGATGAAAAGATTCGTTACTATTATATCCTTAAGCTATTTCCGTTCTCGTTAAAGGGTGATGCTAAGACTTGGTTTAATTCTCTTGATCCTGGTTGTGTTCGTAGTCCCCATGATATGATGTATTACTTCTCTGCTAAATATTTTCCCGCTCATAGAAACAAGCTGCCTTACGGGAAATATATAACTTTGCTCAAACTGAAGAAGAGAGTCTCCCACAAGGTTGGGGGAGGCTTCTCCAGTTACTTAATGCTTTGCCTGATCATCCTCTAGAGATGCATGATATACTTGATGTCTTTTATAATGGACTAACCGATGCTTCCAGAGACCACCTGGATAGTTGTGTTGGTTGCGTTTTCACGGAAAGAACAGTGGAACAAGCTGAATTACTATCGAATAATATGCTGGCCAATGAAAATAATTGGACACTTCTTGAACCAGCCCCTAAGCCAACTCCAAAGAAAAGAGGTGTTCTATTTCTCAGCCCTGAAGATATGCAAGAGGCAAAGACATCTAAGAAAGAAAAAGGTATTAAAGCTGAAGATGTTAAGTATTTACCTCCTATTGAAGAAATACATGGTCTTGATAACCCGACACAGGTAGTAAAGGTAAATTATCTTTATAGATTTGATGAAGGTGATATTCCTCGTTATAAGTCTGCTAGCCAATGCTTAGATGAGTTTGTCATGTTAAACAAGAAAACTTCAATGCTTAGGTTGGTAAACAATTGCAACACAATGCTCATATGATTGAACGCTTGAGTGATTATCTGTGTAGTGCTAAAGATGAACTGAAACTTATTAGTAAACATGCTTCCATGGTCACCACTCAGGTAGAACAAGTACTTAAAGCTCAAAATGATTTGCTCAATGAATTAAATAGTAAGAATAATGATAATGTCATTAGAGTTGTGACTAGAGGTGGTAGAATGGTTCAGGAACCTTTGTATCCTGAAGGCCACCCTAAGAGAATTGAGCAAGACTCTCAGAGAGCTAATTTAGATGTACCTAGTTCTTCTAAGAAGAAGAAAAAGAAAAATGATAGAACCTTGCATGCTTCTAGTGAACCTGTAGCTCACCCACCTGAGAATCCCAATGATATATCTGTTTCTGATGCTGAGACACAACCTGGTAATGAACATGAACCTAGTGATAATATTAATGATGATGTTCATGCTGATGCTCAACCTAGCAATGATAATGATGTAGAGATTGAACCTGCTGTTGATCTTGATAACCCACAATCAAAGAATCAACGTTATGATAAGAGAGACTTTGTTGCTAGGAAGCACGATAGGGAAAGAGAACCATGGGTTCAGAAACCCATGCCTTTTCCTCCAAAACCATCCAAGAAAAAGGATGATGAGGATTTTGAGCGCTTCGCTGAAATGATTAGACCTGTCTTTTTGCGTATGCGTTTGACTGATGTGCTTAAAACAAATCCTTATGCCTAGTATATGAAAGATATTATTACAAACAAAAGAAAGATACCTGAAGTAGAAATTTCCACCATGCTTCCCAATTACAGTTTTGAGGGTGGAATGCCTAAGAAACTAGGAGATCCAGGAGTACCTACTATACCTTGCTCCATTAAGAGAAACTATGTTAAAACTGCTTTGTGTGATCTTGGAGCAGGTGTTAGTGTTATGCCTCTCTCTTTATATCGTAGACTTGACTTGAGTAAGTTGACACCTACTGAAATATCCTTGCAAATGGTTGATAAATCAACTGCTATACCTGTCGGTATTTGTGAGGATGTGCCTATTGTTGTTGCAAATGTTACTATTCTAACGCACTTTGTTATACTTGATATTCCCAAGGATGATAGTATGTCTATTATTCTTGGAAGACCTTTTTTGAATACTGCAGGGGCTGTTATTGATTGCAACAAAGGCAATGTCACTTTTCATGTCAATGGTAATGAGCATATGGTACACTTTCTGTCGGTGTACTAAGGTAGGGGTACCTCAGTACCCCAACTTGTGCACGGGCAGTAGCAGCTTCCCGTGGCAGGGCCTACCACGTGCTTGCCGGAGACCTTTCTGCTTGATATAAAGCCATTCAAAAACAAAGTATACAAGACAGAAGATCAAGGCCCCGGCAAGTGGAGCTTGCCGGGAAGGCCGTCCCAGGCTCAAGACTTCATCACTAGCTCAAGACCCTGGCAAGAAGAGCTTGCCAGGAAGACCAGAAGATTACACTTCAGAAGACATGCCTCGGCGCGACGTGCGCCCCGGCAGGGCCTGGGGAGCGACAAGCTTCAGAGCCCGACAAGCTTCCGGGCCCGGCAAGGTCAAGGCCCCGGAAAGGTGCTTGCCGGGGAGAGTTACGCTGTGTGCCCGCGCTCCAGCTCATCGAACCACGCGTCGCCCTGGGGCCATTCCAGGGACGCGTGGCGGATGGTTGTGCAGCCTGGGGGACACGGTGGCACTCCACGGTGATAAAGCTATCGCCGTGGCAAACGGAGACGCAAGGGCGGGCGCTTTTGGGGTCGACGGCGACTGGCATTTAATGCTCTTGTCCCCCACTGTCAAAGTAGGTGATGACCACTGTTCATCCACTGTTGCTCCAATATTCCCGCACTGTTACAACTACCACCAAAGTTACGTTTTTACCCCTTTCTCCCACGTTGACACCTGTCGGTGACCCCTTGAGCTATAAAAGGAGGCCCATGCACAACGTAGAGGGGGTTGGGAACCTAGATCGCTCATTTGCTCGGTGTAGCTAGTTCTTCAAGCTCCCGAGCTTTCCAACTCAATACAATCTAAGCAGGAGTAGGGTTTTACGCGCCCGTCGCGGCCCGAACCTGGGTAAACTGCCCGCGTGCTCACCTCGATCTGCTCTTTGTGCTCCCTCCGCTCCCTTACCGTACGAACAAGGGGCTCCGGTCCCATAGGTGCTCGTGGTGGACAGTTTCCCCCGACATCTTTGGCGCGCCAGGTAGGGGGCGTCGAGGTTGTGCGAACCTGATCCGGCGTTCACGCGGGCGCATTCTTCATCAACCTCTCCAAGTTCATCAACTTCATCAGCAACAGCGACATGGCCCCGAAGAAGAAAGCTTCGGAGGTCGGAGGCCCGTCTGCGTCTGTTCCACTGCCACCCGAGCCGACGGTGGGTGGAGGAGACGCCGTCGGAAGGGTGGTCGCCGGCGAGGAGACTCGCGGCGCCACCAAATCCAAGGACAAGACGGACGACCGAGCCTCGGTCTCCGTGGATGCGCCACGTCCATCTCAGCAAACGACAACCCAGCAGCGCCGTGGTACAGGAGGTACCATCCGCTTGCTGGGGCAAGGACAAACCGGAGGCTCGCGGGATGCTCCGGAACACTGTCCGGGCACGAGCAAGATGCGGTCACCGGGGCGGGAAACTGCTCCTTCTAACCCCGTTAGGAGTCCGAGCATATCCCGCTCCTCGCACCACTCGCCCCCGCTCCCCTCCTCTCCAGTAGAAGCGCTCGCAAGAGCGCAACTGCTCCTCGACTTCCCTCCAGCGGCGGACAAGGCCGAAGACTGGAGGGCAACCATCCAGAGCCTCATCGCCTTCGCCAATAACAACACGCCGCAGCAGCCGGCGACGTCGCGGCCGCGGCAAGTCGAGAAGACGAAGGCCGACGGCGACAAGACCGCCGGGGGTGCAACTACGGTGCACTCCCCACCGCGGAAGCAGAAGACGCCGCCCCGCCGGATCAACGTCGACGACGACTCCACGGCGTCGTCGGATCCGCGGGCTCATCGGGACCAGCGCCAGGTCCTCGACGACCGGCGACAAGAAGACGCTCGAACGACGATCGAGCGCCACCGAGAAGCTCGGCGACAATCAGATCAGCGAGCTGGAGCCGCTGTTGACACACACGCGCCCGGTGAGCCAGGCGACTTGCCGTACGCGGCAGGTTACCCTGCGTTTACCCGTGAGCTGCGGCGTGTCCAGTGGCCCAGCATGAAGAACATCAAGCCCGACGTACCGGAGAAGTACGACGGCAAGACGCACCCCTCGGAATTCCTCAGCATTTACACCATTGCGGTGCAGGCTGCCGGGGGGCGCGACGAGAAGATACTGGCGAACTACTTCCCGCTGGTGCTTAAGCCAAACGTACGTTCTTGGCTTATGCACTTGCCGGAAGGCTCCGTTTCTTCTTGGGCGGACCTTTGCCACCAGTTCGTTGGCGCCTTCACGGGCGGCCACAAACCCCACGGCCAGGAGAGTGATCTCCACATCTTGGCCCAGAAGGAAGGAGAACCTCTGCGCATGTACATCCAACGCTTCAGCCGCGTGCAGCACAACATCCCCGACGTCCACCCTGCTGCGGTTATCAGTGCGTTCCACCAGAACGTACATAACCGCCGCATGCGTGAGGAGATGGCCATGACCAAGATACGGGATGTCAGCGAGCTCTACGCTCTAGCTGATAAGTGCGCGCGCACCGAGGAGGGGAGGAGACTCCCCGGGGAGGATGCTGGCGCAGGGGGAAGCGACAGCGAGGATGCTGCCCCGGCAAAGAAGAGCCGGCGGCGGAACAATAGAAGAAAGAACAAGAAAGAAGTGCTTGCCGTTGAGAAGTCCGGCAAGGAGGCTCCCGCCAAGCAAGCACAGGCTGGCGGCTCCGGTAAGGAGCCTGCCCCTGTAGCGGCAGCCGACAAGCAGGACGGCTCCGACAAGCAATACTGCAAGATCCACCGCACCAAGGGCCACAACCTCTCCAACTGCAAACGCGTCGAGTACCTCATCGAGCAGCAGAAAGCTGAGTACGAGCGGCGCGACAAGGAGAAGGCCCAAGGTGGCGGAGGAGAGCCGAGCAAGAAGCGGCCATTCAATGGTCGGGGAGGACGCCGCGGCAAGGCCAAGCAGCGCCAAGGAGATCGACCTCCCCGGGACCGCGACAAGGATGAAGAAGACGACGACGATGACATGGAGGATGAAGATAACAGCGAGCAGGAGTTCCAGAAGGCTACGGAGGTCCTGTGCGTCGACGGCGGCGCCTCTCTGCATACTTCCCACCGCCAACTCAAGCAGTGGGTGCGGGAAGTGAATGCAGCAGAGCCGCCCGTGGAGTCGCGCAGGCTCCTCAAATGGTCCAGCACGCCCATCATTTTTGATCTTGAGGATCACCCTGATCGCACCACTGCGGTCGGGTGCTTGCCGATGCTGGTCTCACCCACCATCCGCAACCTCAAGGTCACCAAAATGTTGGTTGACGGCGGGGCTGGGCTGAACTTGATCTCCTCAGCTGTGATCAAGAAACTCCAAATCCCAGATGGCGAGCTCGAAGAGACCGGTTCGTTCCAAGGAATAAACCCGGGGAGGAGCAAGCCCAAGGGGAAGATCACTCTGCCAGTGACCTTTGGCGGGGAGCTGAACTTCAGGACGGAGAGGATAACCTTCGATGTTGCCGATATCCCATTGCCATACAATGGGATACTTGGACGTCCTGCCCTCGCCAAGTTCATGGCAGCTTCCCACTACGCCTACAATGTACTCAAGATGCCGGGGCCGATAAGCGTCATCACTGTCCATGGCGACAAGAAAGATGCGCTTGTCTGCGCCGACAAGATGTACCGGGATGCAACAGCCGTAGCAGAGAAGGACACACTTGCCGCTGAAGCTCCCGGGGGGAAGAAGACCAAGACCAAGTCCGGCAAGTGCTCTGGGGCCCACTCCGGCAACCGCACCTCTTCGGAGTGCTGCGCTGCCGTCGAGGACGTTCCACCGAGCTCCACCGGCAAGTGCAAGAAGGGGATGGCCGCTCCTCCGGCAACCAAGAAGGTGTCCGCCAAGGAGGACGGCACTGGTGGTACCTTCACCATCAGTGCC
Organism: Secale cereale; assembly: GCA_902687465.1. Taxonomy (NCBI): domain Eukaryota; kingdom Viridiplantae; phylum Streptophyta; class Magnoliopsida; order Poales; family Poaceae; genus Secale; species Secale cereale. The sequence goes on along the minus strand of LR738711.1, from coordinate 268,120,863 downwards.
ACACTTGACAGCAAATAGGAAAGCGCGCTCGTTGCCTTCCTGTGGGCGAATGTCGATGTGTTTGCCTGGCAACCATCTGACATCCCCGGTGTTCCCAGGAAGGTAATTGAGCACAAGCTTGCTGTTTGTCCTCATGCGCGGCCCGTCAAGCAGAAGGTCAGAAAGCAAGCCATGGAGCGCCAAGAATTCATTGCCGAAGAGATCAAGAAGCTAGAAGCAGCGGGCCTAGTTAGAGGCATGATCCATCCGACGTGGTTAGCAAACCCAGTCGTCGTGCGTAAGGCCAATGGGAAGTGGAGACTGTCTATAGACTTCACCGATGTCAATAAAGCATGTCCCAAGGATCCATTTCCCTTGCCGCGCATTGACCAGATTGTTGACTCCACTGCCGGATGTGAGCTGCTCTCTTTTCTTGATGCATACTCAGGCTACCACCAGATTTTCATGGCCAAAGAAGATGAAGAGAAGACTGCATTTATCACTCCATGCGGCACGTATTGCTTCATACGTATGCCCTTTGGATTGAAGAATGCAGGATCAACCTTTGCAAGGGTAGTATACACTGCTTTTGAGCCACAGATCCACAGGAATGTAGAGGCTTACATGGATGACATCGTGGTGAAAAGCAAGAGCAAGGATACACTGATCCAAGATTTGGAAGAGACATTTGAGAACCTGCGCAAGATCCAGCTTAAGTTGAACCCCGAGAAGTGCGTCTTTGGAGTCCCCTCCGGCAAGCTTCTCGGGTTCTTTGTGTCACAGAGGGGGATTGAAGCCAACCCCGACAAGATTAAAGCCATCGAGCAGATAGAAGCCCCGAAGCGCGTCAAGGATGTCAGGAGACTTGCAGGTTGTGTAGCTGCCCTCAGTAGGTTCATTTCAAAGTCTGCAGAACGCGCCCTACCTTTCTTCAAAATCTTGAAGACGGCAGGTCCTATGAGATGGACTCCGGAAGCGGAGGCAGCGCTGCAAGACTTGAAACGGTACCTATCTTCCACTCCAATACTTGTCGCACCTAGGCCACAAGAGAAGTTGCTGCTGTACCTAGCGGCAACCAACCAGGTGGTTAGTGCTGCGTTAGTAGCGGAGAGGGAGGCCGACGAGGAGTCTACACCACCGGCAAGCGAATCCAGCGACAAGCAGGTGGCTGCTCCGGCAAGCTCTGGCCCCGACAAGGACAACTCTGCGCAGAAGGAAGGAGAAGTGCGAAGGAAGATGGTGCAGCGCCCAGTGTATTTTGTTAGTTCCATCTTGCAGGGGGCTAGGTCAAGATACTCTGGGGTGCAAAAGTTGCTTTTCGGCCTCCTCATGGCCTCGAGAAAGCTGCGCCATTACTTCCAAGCACACGAAATAACAGTGGTCACTCGCTTTCCGTTGAAGAGGATATTGCACAATCCAGAAGCAACAGGCAGGATCGTCGAGTGGGCCCTTGAACTGTCAAGCTTTGGTCTCAAGTTTGAGAGTGCCTCAACCATACAGAGCCGAGCTTTGGCAGAGTTCATAGCTGAATGGACCCCAACGCCCGATGAAGAAGTTCCAGAAACAAGTGTACCCGTACAAGAAGCGACAAGCGAATGGGTAATGTACTTTGATGGTGCCTTCTCGCTGCAAGGCGCTGGAGCCGGTGTGGTACTCATAGCACCCACGGAGAACACCTCAAGTATGTTATCCAGATGCACTTTCCCAGGGAACAAGCGACAAACAATACTGCTGAGTATGAAGGTCTGCTTGCCGGCCTCAGAATTGCAGCTGAACTTGGGATCAGGAAGCTGATTGTGCGGGGAGATTCTCAGTTGGTGGTCCGACAAGTTAACAAGAGTTACCAGAGCCCTTTGATGGAAGCTTATGTAGATGAAGTGAGGAAGCTTGAAGAGCACTTTGAGGGTCTGCAAATGGAGCACGTTCCAAGAGCTCAGAATGACATTGCGGATGGCCTTTCAAAGTGTGCCGCGATGAAGTTACCTGTGGAACCAGGGACCTTCCTGCTCAAGCTGACTCAGCCATCCGTCACACCATCTATTGGGCAGCACAAGAAGAGAAAGTTGTTCTCCGGCGACTACTTGCCGGCGGATCTCCCCGAAGCCGCCGCCAAGGTCCCCAAGATCAACGATCAGAATGCTGAGGAACAGTTTCCTCCTGCAGATCCTCGGATCTGTACAGTTGAAGCAAGCGTTCCCGACAAGTCTCGCCCCGGCGAGCTTGCCGGGGGACCATCCACTCCGGCAGAACCAGAGGTTCTTGCCGTGGAAGCCGGGGTTCCCGCAGCAGCCCTCGTGCCTTTAGTCCTTGCCGTTGAGCCTCGGGCTCCGGCATGGGCGCAGCAAATCGTCCGTTTTCTACAAACTGGAGAACTTCCCGACGACCCAGAAGAGATAGAAAAGATAACCAGGCAGTCAAGTATGTACCAGTTCGTGGATAACGAGCTGTACAGAAGAAGACTCAATGGTGTCAGGTTGAAGTGCATCTCCAGGGAAGATGGACAGAAGCTGTTGGCAGAGATACACGGAGGCATATGCGCCCACCACATTGGCGCAAGGGCACTTGTCGGGAAAGCTTTCAGGCAAGGGTTCTTTTGGCAAGAAGCCCTCCAAGATGCAACTGCACTAGTAACCAAGTGTGAAGCGTGCCAGTTCCATGCAAAGCAAATTCATCAGCCAGCTCAAGCTCTCTAGACGATCCCTTTGTCCTGGCCCTTCTCGGTCTGGGGGCTCGATATCCTCGGCCCCTTCCCTCGTGCTATCGGGGGCTTTGAGTACTTGTACGTTGCAATCGACAAGTTCACAAAGTGGCCAGAAGTGGAACCAGTGAGAAAGGTGACAACACAGTCAGCAGTCAGGTTCTTCAGATCGATTGTTTGCCGTTTCGGGATCCCTAACAGGATCATCACCGATAACGGCACACAATTCACTAGTCGCACCTTCATGCAGTACGTCCAAGACCTTGGCGCCAAGGTCTGCTTCGCTTCTGTTGCTCACCCGAGGAGCAACGGTCAAGCGGAGAGGGCAAATGCTGAAGTGCTGCGCGGACTCAAGACAAGGACCTTTGACAGGCTGCACAAGTGCGGAAGAAACTGGATAGAGGAGCTACCGGCGGCTCTTTGGTCAATCAAAACGACACCAAGTCGAGCCACCGGACAGACACCCTTTGCTCTAGTCTATGGAGCAGAGGCAGTTCTCCCCACGGAACTCGTATACAGATCTCCTCGAGTGCTCGCTTACGATGAGCTCGAGCAAGAGCAACTGCGACAAGATGATGCATTGCTCCTCGAGGAGGAACGTCTCAAGGCTGCTGTACGAGCTGCTCGATACCAGCAAGCCTTGCGTCGCTATCATAGCCGCAAGGTTAAGGCCAGGAGTCTCGAGGAAGGCGACCTTGTTCTTCGGCGTGTTCAGTCCGCCAAGAATTCCAACAAGTTGACGCCGAAGTGGGAAGGCCCTTATCGGGTGAGACAAGTCACAAGGCCCGGCGCTGTCCGCCTTGAGACCGAAGAAGGCTTACCGGTGAGCAACTCCTGGAACATAGAGCATCATCGCAAGTTTCACCCATAAGGCGCGGTTGCCGTGATCCGCTCCGGCAACCACCTTTTGTACAAGCTTTGCCGCTGTTGCATGTAACCCTTTGTACAAAGCCGGGCGCAGACCCCGTGCATCAGTAAAGCTTTTGTGTTTCGCGCTATTTGCCTTTTCCATGCTTTTCTTTGCTATTTGCATGCATAATTTGGCATCTTACGCAACACACATATCCGGTAAGCATTAGCACGCTGAAAGGCCGTATATTTGTTTCCCTCTTCTTTTTCTTTCCCTCTTAAGCAGAAGGAATGTTCCTCGCGCACAAGTTTGCCGGGGGGGAAGGAGATGGAAGATGAACCAAAGTGTTGTTCAAGAAAGAGAAGCCTTACCGGCAAGCAAGCAATATATGAAAGCTAAGTTATCAGAATTTGAGCAGTTCAAATTTTTAAATTTAAAGTTATCTTCCTTGAACAACCACACTTTGTATGGAAAACCTGTGCGCGGAGGAACCTACCCGTGGCTAGCCGCACCCTTATCTTGTTTTTGAGTACGCTCAACGACTTAAGTGAGCTGCGACAAGTGTCGCGCCCTTGCTTCGTTTTCGAGTTCGCTCAGCAAGCTAAGCGCGTTGCGACTAGTTGCGGCAAGGTTGCTTGCCGGTAAGACCTTGGCCAGCAGGCTGCTCGGAGTCTAGTACTCAGCGCTCGCGGCAAGGGCCCCTTGCCGGCGAGTTCCCTAGAAGCGTAGGGTTGAAAGCATACAAAGTAAAGGGCTAAAGCAAGGGAGATAACACTGCATTGATTGATCAAAATAAGATAATATCTTACAAGGGATAACTTGTCGCAATGACTAATAAGTTCATGTTCGTGACACACTATGCAGCAACAAAAGAGATAAAGAAGAGGAGGCCTAATTCACGCGGTCGCCTTCAATCCTAGAGATCTTGTTCACCTTGGCGATAATATGGGCGACCTGCGCTTTCAGCGCCTCCATATCCGCGTCGGCCGGCAAGCTGCGGAGAACGTTGACGAGGTTTATGCCAGGATTGCGGTACACTATCTTCGTCAGAACGCGCTCCAAGGTTCCCGCGCAGAGCTGGCGTGACTCCTCGGCCAGTTGCGCGGGGAGCTTCTTCTGAAGATTTGCGAGAGCCTGCGCGATCCCTCTGAAGAAGAGACTGAGCTTCGCGCTGTGGGGGAGGTTTGGATCCGGAGAGTATATGAGATGCTCAACCCTCAGCGCCATCAGCTCCTTGTCGATGCTAGCTGCAGAAGCCACCAGATCTTCAGTCCATACCTCGACGGTCTGGCGGAAGTTGTTGGCTGCTGTGGTGGCACTCTCCACCAAGCCTCGCTCCTTGCGGAGCTCGTCCTTCAGCTTGGTTTCGCGGTCCCGGACGGCGTCAAGAGAGTCCTTCAGCGTGGAAACCTTCAGCCCCAGATCTGCGATCGAGTCCTTGGCGGCCTTCAGCTCGTCGCCTTGCTTGGAAAGGCGCACCTGGAGTTCAGAGTTAGTGTGGGCGTCCTTCTCGTGCTCTATGTTGAGCGCGGTGACCCTCTCCGTGCTCGCCCTCAAGAATTCCTCCAGCTGCGCAACCTTGGCCTCGAGGTCCTTCTTGGCGGTCTCCGCGGTGGCTGCAGCGGCCTTTGCTTCCTTGAGTTCCCCGCCAAGGGCCTGCTCCCGGGCAGTAAGGTCTTCCTCGTGAGCGTCGAGGTTGATCTTCCGTTGGGTGAGCTCTCCTTCTCGCCGGGACAACGCTTCTCCGGCGAGTCGCTGCTGCTCCTAGGCCTCGGCCTTCTCCAGGATCCACTCCTGGTACTCCCCCGCAAGCCTCTCGCGCTCCTCCGCCAAGTCGCGGAGGGCCGCCTGGTTGGCGCCGCGGAGCTCCGCCGCGCGTTTCTCCATGTCAGCTACGGCCTTGACGGTGAGGGCTTCTCGAGATTCAAGCTTCGCCTGCCTGGCCCGGTAAAGGGCCAGGAGCCGGTGGAGCAACTTTTCCTCCTCGGGCTCGTCGCTCCCGCCAGGCGCCTCGACAATCTTCAGACCCACGGAGGCGAGGACCTCCCCATCAAAGGCCTCTCTCTCCGCAGGGGCTCGCGACAAGGATCCCCACGGCACCTGAATGAAGACACCGTTGGGAGCCTCGAGGTAGAAGCCGGACTGCTCTGTTCCGGCGGAGGGGTTGGCGGCCGGTGCAGCGCCCGACCCTCCTGCCGCCTCCGGGCCGGCAGTGCGGTCGCCGTCCCCCTCCCCGGCCGCTGCGTCTGCGGTCGGGGCAGTCTCCTCCGCGGTGGGCTCGGCGGCTCCCGCCATGTCTTCAACGACAGGGGCGTTGCCGCCATCGCCCTGCGCGCCCTCCTCCTCGACGACGATCTCCGTCTCCATCTGCTCTGGGGGAGGAGGATCTAGAAGAAGAAGAAAAAGAAGAAGTTCAAGCAAATACCCAAAAAAAGACGAATCCAAGAAGTCAAGGTTACAAGATTTACCTTGGCGGACTTCATCGACGGCGGGCTCCCTCGCCGGGGAGCTCTCCCTTGGCGGGGTGGCCACCCTCGCCGGGCTGCTCGCCCTTGGCGGGGACCTCGCCCTTGGCGGAGCACTCTCCCTTGCCGGAGAGTTCGTCCTTGGCGGGGACGACGGGGCCTGCGGCTCCTCGAGAGTGGTCTCCGGGTGCTCCTGTGGCTGCGGCTCCACCTCTGCACAAGACAATCAAGACAAAACAAAAACAACAAGATGTTAGTACGAGACAAAATCCTCAAGCGCGCCCGACGAGTGGAAAGATCAGATCTCAGCCATCACACCCGGAGCTGGTCCGCGCGGGGGGCTGCGCTGGGGGCTGCTCCTCGGAGCAGCGTTTGGGTCCGGCAAGCTCGTCGCCGGCGCAACCCCTGTCGCCGCGACGGGCGAATCGTCCTCGACCTCGACGACGGGGACCTTGGCCTTCTTCGCCGCTCGCTGGGCCAGGGTCCTGAAATCAAAGCAAGAAGGAAGATCAGAATCGTCAACGAAAAAAATCAAGACACAATTAAAGAAGCTACAGAATACGAGTCCTTACTCCTGTTCCTCATCGTCGTCGTCGCTCAGGGCGGAGAAGTCGAACTCCACCTGAGGCGCGTCCGCGCGGGGAGCAGGAGGAGAAGGCTCCCTCGGGCGCTTGGTGGTCCCCGGGGCTGGGGGCTACAAAGACCCGGCCCCTGTGGACGCCGAGGCCCGGGGAGCGGGCGGAGCAGCTGCTCCGCTCTGAGAAGACCCTCCTCCGCTTGGCGCTGACGTACGGGGCGCCTCCGCCGTAGCCTGTGTGCGGGGCGCCTCCGCCGTGGTTGGCGCGCCGGGCGCTCCCGTCGCGGCTTGGCTCTCCCGGGTAGCTCGCGCCGCCCGGCGAGCTGGTTGTTGTCGGGGTGCCTGCGCCCTCGTCGCCGTCGTCGCCTTGCGGAGGCGCTTCAGTGGAGATCGCCTGGGACTTGCCCGAGGCGGGGAGGTCTCCGATGACGAAGAGGCGTCGTCGTTGAGCCCCAGGGACCCACCGGAGTCCTCGCCGGCCCCGGCGTCCTCCTCCTCCTCCTCCTCGGCCGGTTCGCTGGGCCCAGCGCCCTGCCCTGCGGCCGTGCTCCCTCCGGCGCCTCCGCTCCCTCTGGCGCCTCCGCCCCCTCCGGCGCCTCTGCTTCCTCCGGCAACGTCGCCCCTCGCGGCGGCCTCAGTCACGATCCCGGGGATCCCAGCATACCTCAGAGAGGGGACCCCGGCGAGCTCGTCGGGCAGAAGCTTGAGGGACGCGGCGGATGCGGAAGGGGATTCGGCGTGCCGTGGGCCACGCGTGCCCGTGCACTGTTTTGGGCCTGGCCCAACAGCGCTCGGCAATGTGTGTGGCCCAGGCCCGGGGGCTCCTGTCGGTGTACTAAGGTAGGGGTACCTCAGTACCCCAACTTGTGCACGGGCAGTAGCTGCTTCCCGCGGCAGGGCCTACCACGTGCTTGCCGGAGACCTTTCTGCTTGATATAAAGCCATTCAAAAACAAAGTATACAAGACAGAAGATCAAGGCCTAGGCAAGTGGAGCTTGCCGGGAAGGCCGTCCCAGGCTCAAGACTTCATCACTAGCTCAAGACCCTGGCAAGAAGAGCTTGCCAGGAAGACCAGAAGATTACACTTCAGAAGACATGCCTCGGCGCGACGTGCGCCCCGGCAGGGCCCGGGGAGCGACAAGCTTCAGAGCCCGACAAGCTTCCGGGCCCGGCAAGGTCAAGGCCCCGGCAAGGTGCTTGCCGGGGAGAGTTACGCTGTGTGCCCGCGCTCCAGCTCATCGAACCACGCGTCGCCCTGGGGCCATTCCAGGGACGCGTGGCGGATGGCTGTGCAGCCTGGGGGACACGGTGGCACTCCACGGTGATAAAGCTATCGCCGTGGCAAACGGAGACGCAAGGGCGGGCGCTTTTGGGGTCGACGGTGACGGGCATTTAATGCTCTTGTCCCCCACTGTCAAAGTAGGTGATGACCACTGTTCATCCACTGTTGCTCCACTATTCCCACACTGTTACAACTACCACCAAAGTTACGTTTTTACCCCTTTCTCCCACATTGACACCTGTCGGTGACCCCTTGAGCTATAAAAGGAGGCCCATGCACAACGTAGATGGGGTTGGGAACCTAGATCGCTCATTTGCTCGGTGTAGCTAGTTCTTGAAGCTCCCGAGCTTTCCAACTCAATACAATCTAAGCAGGAGTAGGGTTTTACGCGCCCGTCGCGGCCCGAACCTGGGTAAACAGCCCGCGTGCTCACCTCGATCTGCTCTTTGTGCTCCCTCCGCTCCCTTACCGTACGAACAAGGGGCTCCGGTCCCATAGGTGCTCGTGGTGGACAGTTTCCCCCGACACTTTCCAAGGAAACAACCTCAGGTCTATAGTATCAATTATATTGGAAAAACTTCGACTATTACTATTGGAGGTTTTGAGTTTCCTATTCCTACTATCAAGAAGGCATGTGACATACTTATTGTTGGGACAGACATATCCCCATTGAGGTAACATAGTGTTATTCGAAAATTCTCCGGTTTCATGTTACTCGGAAAGAGTTTATTAACAAGACCTGATCAACCTTGTTAATGGATTCCTTTTGATGAACATGGGATATGTGAATCTAGATAGCACAACCTTATGTACCCTCCTTTTAATTTCTGTTAATTAGGTTAAATAAAACAAAAATGTCATTATTTGTCTGTTTCCAGACTTATCCGTGCAATAAAAAAATATCCTGAAAATAAAAGTTCTCCAAATGCCATGAAAATGAAATATGATTTTTTCTAGAATATTTAAGAAAATATGGCACTGAACACACAGCGAGGGGAGCCAGCACGTGGCCTCGAGGGCACAGGGCGCCCCCTTGCCTCGAGGGCCCAACGTGGCCCCCTCCACTTATTCTTTCACCCATGCTCTTCTTCTTCCTCCCAAAAAAATCCCCAACCAGCTCAAACCTGAGTTCTAGCTCATTGTGCTGCCATTTTCGATCTCCTCGCTCAAAGCACCATTCACCAAACTGTTTGGGGAGATTGTTTCTTGGTATGTGACTCCTCCATTGGTCCAATTAGTTTTTGTTCTAGTGCTTTATTTGTTGCAAATTTGTGCTGTTGTGGTGACCTTGTTCTTGAGCTTGCATGTCAAATTTTCTTGGTCCCAAGTAGTTCTAATGCATGATATAGCCTCTAGGAACTTATAGGAGTTGTTTCTATCAATCTTGTTGAGTTTGGTTAACTTCTATTGTGAGTTACTAAAAATTTCAGAAAATTTCAGAAAAGGAAAATGTTAAAAAGATTATTGAGGGGCTATTCCAGCAAGAGCTTAGAGGAGAAGAAGAAAGAAGAAAAATAAGAAGCCCAAGTATCATCTTCCTCGCATGGCAGAAGTTCGACCGTGTGAATGGCCGTGTAATGATTTCATGATGTTCTCCGGTATTTACGAAGACTTTTATTGGATGGCGAATAATGCAGGCCTCACCGACTTTCTCAACGACCAAAAATAATAGTATCTCATACTCACCAATATTTTTACGCAAGGTTTTCATTTTCATTCTAGGAAAACAGCACCTACGGTGGAGTTTCGCTTATATGATGTGAGTAAGGAGATATCACTGTTAGACTTTTGTTAAATATGCAAAATACCCTTTGGAGGTAGACTCGATGAACCACGTCATGAATACGTGAAAAGGTTTATTGATATGATAGCAGTAGGTGAAACTATACAAGTTGCAGGGGCAAGAATCACTAGTATACACTTCCATGTTCCGCGCTACTTTGCTTTATTTGCTAGTAGGTGTTTAATTGGCCGCGCGAACAGTGGAAATCTCAGTGCCCCTGATATTATCATTCTACGCCATGCTTTGTTTCGTGACACAACTTTTAGCTTGTGCGCCGTCATTGCCAAACGATAACCGCTCAAGAGGGCCCGTCTTTGGAGGCATTTTTGCTTCTCGCCTTGTTGAACATTTTAATATACCTATTAGGCATCATGAGAAGGAAGAAAAATTGCTTGCCCCTGTTTATCTAGACTACAAGAGCATGGTATCTCTCATGACTTTATTGTTAAAGACAAAAATATGCTGCTCCATTATAAATTGAGGTTTGATGAAATATACTGTGAAATTGTTACCTAGCCTGCACCTTTTTTGTTTGATCTATCTACAGGCGTATTCCACATCACCTCAGATTTCTTCTACAAGTACCAAGGCCAGGCACAAGCTTTAGAGCCTGAGCCAGAACCACCACTTGATCCTTCCCGACAATCTGTTTATGGGTGGGAGCTGGACGAGCTCGCCAACCAGTGGCACCTAGAGGACACATCTCAGTACAGTGGAGGGAGTGGCTTCGATCCGTGGCCATAGACCAACTTAGGCCAAAATCCTAAGCTTGGGGGAGTACGTGTTTCTCACCGACTTACATTCATGTTTACACACTTATTCTAGCTGTCGGTGCTCACGCTCTTTCACTGTACCATCCATGCTTAGTTTCCATTTCTTTTTCTTAGTCTTTTTCTTGTTTGCTAGAAAAACCCAGAAAAACAAAAAATATTAGTTGTAGCTTCCAGCTAGTTTACTTTCTTTGTTTGTAGTAGTAACTAAAAATGAAAACCCAAAAATATTTCCCGTTCTCCTTTTGCTTGTTGGGAGCTTTCCCGTGTAAATAGTTTATTTTCTTTTCTTTAGGGGTTAAGAGTAGAAGACCATGATTAAAATGCTTAGTGGCTCTCATATGCTTTGTTGATGATTTAACCTTGAGACATATTACCTTGTCTTCTCTCTTGTATTAAATGCCTACAGATTCCGGCTTAGTCCAATGCATGTGCACTATTATTATTTTCCACACCGTTCGGTCGTGCGAGTGAAAGGCAATAAGGATGATATATGATGAACTAATTGAGATGAGAAAAGTTGGTATGAACTCGACCTCTCTTGTTTTTGTAAATATGATTGCTCTTCATTCTTGATTAAGCTTGTTATGAATGGAACATGTTTGCAACGACAATTGGAGATCATAGCTGCTTATGCCATGCTTAATTAGCTGAGAGTTTATAATGGTCTATCTTGCGTGCCAACATGATATTAAAATGGTTGTGATGTGGTATGATGGTGGTATCCTCCTCTGAACGATTTAAGTGACTTGACTTGGCACATGTTCACGCATGTAGTTGAAACAAATCAACATAGCCTTCATGATATTTATGTTCATGGTGATTTATATCCTACTCATGCTTGCATTCATTGTTGATTAATTTTAATGCATGTTCATGACCATTGTTGCTCTCTAGCTGGTCACTTCCCAGTCTCTTTCTAGACTTCACCTGTACTAAGAGGGAATACTGCTTGTGCATCCACTTCCATAAACCCCAAAGTTATTCCATATGAGTCCACCATACCTTCCTATATGCGGTATTTACCTATCGTTCCAAGTAAATTTGTATGTCCCAAACTCTAAACCTTCAAATGAAATTCTGTTTTGTATGCTCGAACAGCTCATGTATCAACTAGGGATGTCTATATCTTCCATGCTAGGTGGGTTATTCTCACGATGAGTGGAATCCGCTCATCATTCATGAGAAAGTGGTTGGTAATCGGGATGCCTAGTCCCATGCTCAAAATCATAATAATTAAACAAAACTCCCGCAGGGCTGTTGCTTGTTTGGACGGTAACCCGTGGATTCGGCTGGCCGTAGAGTGTGCTTGTTGGTGGTTGGGGGAGTATAAACTTTACCATTATGTTTGGGCACCGCCTATAATGTGCGTAGCATGGGAGATATCGAGATTCTTGGTTGTTATGTTGACAATGAAAGTATACCGCTCAAAATGTTATTCAATCTCTATTTGAAAATCGAGCTCTGGCACCTCTACAAATCCCTGCTTCCCTCTGCGAAGGGCCTATCAATTTACTTTTTTGCAGAGTCATCATCCACTTATCAAAAAGCACCAGTAGGAGAGCATCTCTGTCGTTGCATGTATTACTATTAATTTGCATTGAGTATGATCATGACTGGATCTCTTTTACCATGAATTACAATGTCTAGTCAGTCCTTGATCTTTAAAGGTGCTTTGCATTTATGTTTTGCGGTCTCAGAAAGGGCTAGCGAGATACCATCCTGTTATATCATATCATGATTGTTTTGAGAAGTGTTGTCATCCGAGGTTAATTATTATTGCTCGCCAGTTGATTATGCCATTGATGTGAGTAGTCTTGAGACCTGAAATTTATTGTGAATGTGGTTAGTTCATGATCTGTTGAAAACCTGAATGCTAGCTTACATATTTACAACAACAAGAGCAAACAGAGTTTGTCAAAGTTTTTCTTTATCACTTTCAGTTTATTAACTGAATTGCTTGAGGACAAGCAAAGGTTTAAGCTTGGGGGAGTTGATACGTCTCCAACGTATCTACTTTGCCAAACACTTTTGCCCTTGTTTTGGACTCTAACTTGCATGATTTGAATGGGACTAACCCGGACTGACGTTGTTTTCAGCAGAACTGCCATGGTGTTATTTTTGTGCAGAAATAAAAAGTTCTCGGAATCGCCTGAAAATCAACGGAGAATTATTTCAAAAAATATAAAAAATATCTGCAAGAAGATCTGCACCGGGGGGCCCACACCCTGTCCTCGAGGGTAGGGGCGCGCCCCCCTTCCCAAGGCGCGCCCCCTGCCTCGAGGGCCCCCCGATGCTCCACCGACATATCCCCAGGTCCTATATAGTCAGTTTCGTGGAGAAAAAAATCAAGGAAAAAGAATTATCGCGTTTCACGAGACGGAGCCGCTGCCAAGCCCTAATCTCTCTCGGGAGGGCTGATCTGGAGTCCGTTCCGGGCTCCGGAGAGTGGAGATCGTCGCCATTGTCATCATCAACCTTCCTCCATCACCAATTCCATGATGCTCACCATCGTGTGTGAGTAATTCCACCGTAGGCTTGCTGGACGGTGATGGGTTGGATGGGATCTATCATGTAATCGAGTTAGTTTTGTTAGGGTTTGATCCCTAGTATCCACTATGTTCGGAGATTGATGTTGCTATGACTTGGCTATGCTTAATGCTTGTCACTAGGGCCCGAGTGCCATGATTTCAGATCTGAACCTATTATGTTTTCATGAATATATGTGTGTTCTTGATCCTATCTTGCAAGTCTATAGTCACATACTATGTGTTATGATCCGGCAACCCCGAAGTGACAAAAATCGGGACCACTCCTGGTGATGACCATAGTTTGAGGAGTTCATGTATTCATTATGTGTTAATGCTTTGGTTCGGTACTCTATCAAAAGGAGGCCTTAATATCCCTTAGTTTCCAATAGGACCCCGCTGCCACGGGAGGGTAGGACAAAAGATGTCATGCAAGTTCTTTTCCATAAGCACGTATGACTATATTCGGAATACATGCCTACATTGCATTGATGAACTGGAGCTAGTTCTGTGTCACCCTAGGTTATAACTCCTACATGATGAATTGCATCCGACATAATTTCCCATCACCGATCCAATGCCTACGAGCTTTACCTATATTGTTTGTCACTTATTTACTTTTCCGTTGCTACTATCACAAAAACTGCAAAAACACTATCGTTACTTTTATTGTTGCCACCGCGATTATCATATTACTTTGCTACTAAACTATCTTGCTACAGATACTAAGTTTCCAGGTGTGGTTGAATTGACAACTCACCTGCTAATACTTAAGAGTATTCTTTGGCTCCCCTTGTGTCAAATCAACAAATTTGGGTTTAATACTTTACCCTCGAAAACTGTTGCGATCCCCTACACTTGTTGGTTATCAAGCACGAACGGAAATTAAACAATGTTTGAGTTGAAAATTTACTCTCATTGGAAGGTGGGCACGGGTGATCAATCCGCTCTTCCTCCGTTTGTACTTCGCTCTCCTCCTCCTCTTTTTCATCTAATGAGCTCATAGTGTCATCAAGTTATTCTTCCATAGATTCCTGCAAAATATTAGTCTCTTCTTGGACAGCGGAGGTGTCCTCAATATATGGTTTAACATAAGCATCAAACGTATAGTTATCATAGCAATATTTAAGCATGGCAAAAATTTCAGATTTGTAAAGAGTAGCATCATACTTTTCAATCAAAGAAGCAATTTCATAAGCACCCTTAAAAATAACAAATTCTTCAATTTGTTCAACATCAAATTAATTATAATCATCTTTGGCATAACAAGATAAGATTCCATTATCACTAAAATCACATCGGTAGGGAAGTTGTTTCTTAGGGTTTTTAGAACAACAAGTAAAATCATATATTTCACATAAATTCCAAGCATAGCACTGCAAAGTATTAATATGATCTAATAAAATTTTCCCTTTTTGAGACAAGCGATGTCGCACAAAATAAGCGTGCTCATTTAATGATTTTCCCTCAACTAAGCAAGTTGGGTTTTCAGCACGAGCACAAATGGATCGAAGATGATCCAAGTAAAAAAGTTTCAGGACTGTGGTAGATTTTGAGTGGTTCTTCAACCATTGTTGTAGTAGGTACAACTATTTTTTTGGTATTTTGTGTTTCCTACCCATAACTAAAGACAGAAAACAAGAGCACAAAAATAAAATCTACTTAGTGATAAACCAAACAAGCACAAACGAGAATATTCACGCCACGCTATTGCTCCCCGGCAACGGCGCTAGAAAAAGGTCTTGATAACCCACAAGTGTAGGGGATCAGTTGTAGCCTCTTTTGATATGTAACAGTGTCGAACCCAACGAGGAGCTAAATGTAGAACAAATATTACCTCAAGTTCTATCGACCACCGATACAACTCTATGCACGCTTAACGTTCGCTTTACCTAGAACAAGTATGAAACTAGAAGTACTTTGTAGGTGTTGTAGAATAGGTTTGGAATACAATAAAGAGCACGTAAATAAAAGCTAGGGGTTGATTACATAAATAAAAAAATAAGTTAGTATAATGAGTGTGGAAAATTTATGGTAGGAGTTGCGGAATTCTCCCTAAGCAACTGACTATAATTTTTTTGACAGAAAGACTGTAAGGGAACCCTCTATAGTATAATTGGTGCAACAAAACCTAATTGCAAGTGCTATGCCTTGAACCTAGGTGTATGGGAAGGCATCAGCCCCTTCCAACCACTAGGCTATGGGTGGGAAGGCAATTGACTACGTTACTAGACCGATAGCAAGTGTTTATGCGGGAGAGGCCACTGCCAGCATGTCATCCCTTACCTGGAATTCTATTCACTTATGATTGGAACTCCATCAAGCATCTGCAACTACTATCATTCATTAAGGTAAAACCCAACCATAGCTTTAAGATATATTGGTCCCCCTTCAATCTCATATGCATCAATTTCTATGCTAGGCTGAAGCTGCTGTCACCCTTGCCCTCCAATACATAGTCCTATCAACATACAACTAACCCTATGGTGTGATCCACACACGCGCTCATATGATGGGCGCTCAAGGACACCAACATAACCACAAGCAAATGAAACCAATCATAGCAATTCACCAATCACCGATAGGACAACAAAAATCTACTCAAACATCATAGGATGGCAACACATCATTGGATAATAATATGAAGCATAAAGCACCATGTTCAAGTAGAGGGTACAGTGGGTTGCCGGACAGTGGACCTCTGAATATAGATGAGGGGAGGTGATGAAGATGTTAGTGAAGATGACAGAGGTGTTGGTGTAGATCGCCATCACACGATGATTGCCCCGGCGGCGTTCCGGCGCCACCGGGGGAGAGGGGGAGAGAGTCCCCCCTCCTTTTTCTTCCTTGACCTCCCCCTAGATGGGAGGAGGTTTACCCTCTGGTCCATGGCCTCCATGGCGGCGGAGGGGCGAGAGCCCCTTTAAGATTGGATGTGTCTCTCTGTTTCTCTTCTGTTTCGTCACCCCTGTTTCTGGCCTTTCACTATTTCATAAATTTCCGGAGATCCGTAACTCCGATTGGGGTGAAATTTTAACATGATTTTTATCCAGATATTCAATTCCTTGCGTCCGAAGGACACGTCAAACCGACCTTCGGGGTGGCCACAAGCCCCCTAGACGCGCCCTGGGTAGGGGGCACGACCTTGGGGCTTGTGGGGTCCTCGGGCACCGCCTTGCGTTGATTCGACTTCCCAAAATTCACATATATTCCAAAAAAATATCCGTAAGTTTTTATCGCGTTTGGACTTGGTTTAATATGGATTTTCTGCGAAACAAAAAACATGCAATAAACATGAACTGGCACTGGGCACTGGATCAATATGTTAGTCCAAGAAAATCAAATAAATTGTTGCCAAAAGTATGTACAAGTTGTAGAATATTGGCATGGAACAATCAAAAATTATAGATACAATGGAGACGTATCAACTTGTCTGGGGGGTATGGGCTCAAATGCCCCGTCATCGATCTGCGAGAGCAGTCATCGCTTTCGGTATTACTTTGGTTTTGCCATTCGTTATCCAGGCCTTCTTCGGCTCTGAAGACCTTTGTTCTTATGTCCTTGAGGGTATCCTGCTCGGCCAATAACCATTGTTGCATCTTCCTCGGGCTTTGGGCGGTGGCTATAAGCTACCGCTTGAATCGTTCTTGGTCTAGAGGGTCTTCGGGGACAATGAAATCTTTGGGGCCGAGGCTTTTCTCATCCTCGAAAGGAGGGAGGTAGTTACTATCCTCAGAGACGTTGATGCCTTGGGTCGCTGTTGTTTTCAGGTTCACCGTTGTTGTTGTGGCCCTCAGGAGCGGCCTGGTTTTTTCTGGGGGTGGGTGGCTTTGTCGCCAAGCTCCTCCCGTCTGGAGCAGCATCGTCCCTGACAAGGTTGTCAGAATCACGATTCTATCGTACGATTCTATGACTTTACTGTTCATATTGACTCACATGATTCTATGACTCTGGCTAGTAAAATCTATGCTTCTACAATTCTGATAGTGAAGATTCTATGATTTACGACTCTACCATTAGGTCTCCGATCCGATTCAGAATCACGATTCTTACAACCTTGGTCCCTGGTGCCATTGGTGTATTCCCTGGTCCTTCCATGTCCACTGGATCACTTTAGCTTGCGATGGCATTTGGATAACTCCCTTGCAGGGTCCTCGTCATCTTCTTTGGGGGTGTCAACCATGTAGACGTCATAGATAGATGTTGTGGTCCACTTTCCCGTGCTGGGAGTGGTTGGGTGTCAGGACCCCGATCCTAAGTCACAACGATCTAGCTATAACACGTCATATCACTTTGCGGCCTCACGCACGGTAACCCCACGGGTGCCACCTTACCTGGCCCGGGACCGTTTGCGCATTTTGGCACACGTATATGACAGTGTCGCTAGCATCCATATGACAGAGAACCCGGGCCGACATGGCTAGTTATAAACCAAAAGTGGCACTAAATTACAGAGACAGGCATCCATGACCCAGCAACGAACGTGTCAGTCATGAACGTATGAACCCAAGTCGTAGCAAGCTACAAGGACTTAAAGGAACAACGCGTGACATTTCCCCTAAGGGACAGACACAGGAACGAAGAAGGACACATGCCGGCCAGCCTACGTGTTCCGAGCAGTAGCAAGCTACCAAGGCTCATTGGAATCACTAGGAGGCATTTCCCTGTAAGGTAGGCTACCAAAGGAAAACAACTAGGTGTTGGATCCCACACATACCAAACATTTCAATCATACACGCAATATGCTCAATATGTGCAAATACAACATTGCATCACAACAGAACTCTATGACTCAAAGTACTTTATTTAAAAGGCTCCAAGAGCCATACATAACATATCCATACAGGTAGGGGTCACACGACCCAACACTCAAGTCATACAGTCATACAAACACAAGTGGAAGCTACATGTCTGAGTACAGACAACTTAGAAAATAAAACAGGCTTGGTGTAGCCTGGCTATCTACAAGGCCCTTCACAAGCTCCAGATCACCGTCTGGGTGTCAAGCTACTCGTCGACGTCAACGTCTATGTAGAACCCATCAGCAGGGGCAGGGTTCTCCTCTGCAACAGTTATTAAGCAAACATGAGTACAAAGGTACTCAGCAAGTCTTACCACAGAACCTATCATACATGCAACATTATCAAAGGGGTAGTGGAGTTTATAGCAGAATGCCATCTTTGACCTTGGCTAACCTATACTACAACTCTCAACGGATTGCAAGATGTTATTACGAACACGAGTCCTCTACTCACCACATCAATACACTACCGAGGATCCTCTTCCGTCATCCTACGGAAGGGCCATCCACGGCGCTCACACTTATCTTGAGGCTTTTAGTAGTGTCCATCAACTTGTCTATGAACTGTAGGAGCAACCAAGTAGTTCGTACCGCGAACAACGGCTATTCGAATAGATTGATAACCCTGCAGGGGTGTACCTCTTCACACACGCTTCCACCACTTATCGCCGTTTACTCGGCGTGTACTCGGCAACCTTCCAGCGGAAGCCCAGCGAGGGTGTCGGCCACGACCTGACTAACTACTCAAGTCTCTCATCCAGGTTTATCGCCTATTTGGGTTCCATCCGTGGGGAGATCCGGCCGGGGTGTTGCTCACGGCCCCAAACGATGTGTAAAGGGTTCCCGAGTCACCAAACGGGCAACCGGTACACCGTGCCACGTACCTGTCGCATCACAACCCACCCCGAGGGTCAGCGTTGTGCACGACCTCCAGTAAGCTATAAACACCAGAAACTAGTTGCAACTCCTGGACAGAGATCAAGGGTAATTAATAAGCCGAGAGGGTCAATTAAGGATCCCAATGCGTGGTAGTAGCTGTAACTTGAACCACACATACAGATCTCGGGTCCTATGGACGATTCCAATGAAACAACCCACCATGTACTCCTACATGGCCTTTCATCAATACCTTTACCAAGCGTATTCCACACTTCCTTCTCTTTATCGGTAAGATCATTTCACTCTGATCCATCACCCAGATGAATCAGACCAGACACAACTCTAAGCATAGCAGGCAACATAAACAAATAGCATGGTGGATCACACATCACATGGCTCAATCAACTCCTACACATGCTAGTGGGTTTCAACTATTTACTGTGGCAATGATGGTCATGCAAGGGAATAGGGTTCAACTACCGTAGCAAGTAGCAGTTCACGCGCTGTTGCCTTAATGCAGTAAAAGAGAGCAGGAGCGAGAAGATTGGGTTTGTATCGGAATGATCAATGATTGCTTGCCTGACAAGGTAGTTGTCGGGTACTGCTCTTCAACTGGATACGCGGTAGTATCCTCGGGAGCAGGACCTAACACAGGGAATTCCGACGATACAATCATTAACAAACAAATGCAACAATATGATGCATGTTTATGACATGGCAAGATGCATGTGTGTTGGCTAATGCAACTAAAACCAGAAGGGATGGAACCTATTTGAATCAAGGATTCAAATTGAAGTTCAAACTATTATTTAAATAAGTGCATTATCATGTTTTTGATGTAAACAGCAAGTTAACTTGTTCAAACATGCATGAAACTAGTGCCATTAGAAAGATTGGATTTTTCTGATCATTTTTCATACATAAATCTTTTCCATCTGAGCTATGGTTGATTTTATATGATTTTTTAGAAGTTTTGGGTATTTTCTGGAATTTCCTGAATTATTATTAAACCTAAAAATCCCAGAAAAACCTTTACTGCGTCAGCATGACATCATGCTGAAGTCAGGCAGTCAATAGGGCCAGTCCAAGTCAAACCTGACCAGTGGGTCCCTCATGTCAGTGTCACAGCTAATTAACTGAGTTAATTAGAGTTAAACTAAAACTAATTAGCTGTCAGTGGGGCCTGGGCCCACGTGTCAGTGACTAAACTAATTAACTAATTAAAATTAAATTAACACCTAGACTAGGTTTGACTTGCGGGCAGGGCCCACATGTCATTGACCCAGGGGGTCAAACCCGTGGTCAAAACAGGTCCAACTCGCCGGCGTTTAGCCGCCGGCGAGGCCAAACGCGGCGGCGCGCTTCGGAAAACGCCTACGGTGCACGATTCGAGCTGCGGTTGGGTGCGTTGGATAGCCCTTGCTGTTGCGCGTCGGATGGTGGTGGTCGCCGGACCTGGGGTGGCCAGAGACGACGGCAACGAGCTCGATGGCGGCGACCGGCGTCGGGCGTGTGTGGAGAAACGGCTGCAGGGGCCTAGGCGATGCGTGCGTAGCACCGTTCGCATCTACGTGTTGCGGTGAGTATGTTGGACGGGTGCCAGTGACCAAATGGTCACCGGAGCATCACCGGCGGCGAGCACGGCGGCGAGGCGTGCGGGCGAGCTTCGTGCAGTGCGTTACAGGGCAAAAGGGAGCCAATGGAGAGGAGGAGGTAGCTAGGCTCACAGGGGTTGCAGCAAGCACCGGAGCGAGCTCGGGGGTGGTCGGAGCTGAGCAGAACGGCGAGGGGGGTCTCCGCGGCCGGAGTTGGGGAAGAAGAGGTCGGGGGCGTCTCCAGGGCGGGCAAGCGCTCGGGGCTCGGCCTGTTCGAAGCAGTCGAGGACGGCGGAGACGATGGACACCAAGGCGGAGCTCAGGGACGACGGTGGACGCGGCTTCTACGACGGTGCGATCACGGCGGCGTCGGCCATGGCGCGGGGAGAGCGGAGGAGAGGAGCTGGGGGGAGGTGGGGGTGTCTGCGGGGTCGAGGAGGACGTGGAGGGTCGAACCATCCCTCCAGGACGGCGAGGGGACGAAGCAGGGCGGCGGGCAGCTGCGTGGCGCGCCGTGCGGTCGCCGTCGAGCACCTGCCTGCCCGCCTGGCCGAGCCAAGCAGCTCGCTGGAGCGGCAGCTGGGCTGGGCCGGCAGGTGGGCCGGGTGGGCGCCAGGTAAGCTTCTCTCTGTCCCTTTTTTCTATTTTCTTTTCTGTTTCATTTCTTTTGCAGCTTTGTTCATTTAATAAAAATGCCTAAACATTTTTATAACTCATAACACTTGTCATACCTGCTGTATATATTATGAACAGTAGGAAACATTATAGTTTATGATTATTTGAGCATTTAAAATATTTTGTAGCATTTAAATGCCCAAATTCAAATACCATATGATTTAATCCAAAGCCCTAGATTGTCCTAGAAAATTGTGCACCATTTTTGGCAGAGGTTTAAGACCAAGGAAGAAATGATGAACATTTTGAAGGGCATTTTGGGTACATTGGAAAATATTTTAGCAAACCCTAGTTGTTAGGGGGAGGGGTGCTGGGGTTTCTGTTAATCCCATTTCAAGTTTCTTTGAATGTAAACATGATGCACACTCTAGTTAGGTCCTAATGCAAGTGCTGGCTAGGGATGTGACAACTCACCCCCACTTAAAAGAATCGCGTCCTGAGATTCGGGTTCCTCCGGAAAGAGGGTGGGGTACTCAAATCGAAGACGATCCTCCCTTTCCCAAGTAGCTTCACTCTCGGAATGATGCGACCATTGAACCTTGAGAAACTTGATATTGTGGCGTCGAGTGGTGCGCTCGGTTTGATCAAGAATACGAATGGGGTATTCTCGATATGTGAGATGGTCTTGGAGATCAAGCATTTCGTGGTCCACTCCGCGGATAGGATCCGAGAAGCAACGCCTGAGTTGGGAAACGTGAAAAACATCATGAACTCTGGAGAGGTGCGGAGGTAGTTCCAATTGGTAGGCAACTTCTCCTCGTTTGGCAAGAATGCGAAAAGGACCGATGTAACGAGGGGCCAATTTGCCTTTGATACCGAAGCGATGGGTTCCCTTAAGAGGAGTAACCCGAAGGTAAGCCTTATCACCGACTTCAAAAGTCACAGCCTTATGATGACTATCATATTGGCTCTTTTGGCGAGACTGGGCTGTTTTCAATCTCCAACGAACGATGCGAACTTGTTCTTCTGCTTCCTGAATCATATCCGGGCCAAAGAATTGTCTTTCCCCGGTCTCTGACCAGTTAAGAGGTGTTCGACACCTTCGTCCATATAGAACTTCGAAGGGAGCTTTACCCAAGCTGGCTTGATAACTATTGTTATAAGCGAATTCGGCAAATGGAAGACACTTTTCCCATTCCATACCGAAAGAAATGACAGAGGCTCGAAGCATGTCTTCCAGAATTTGATTGACTCGTTCCACTTGACCACTTGACTGTGGATGGAAGGCAGTACTGAAAGAGAGATGAGTTCCCATAGCATTCTGGAAACTTTCCCAAAATCGTGAAGTGAAAAGACTTCCACGGTCTGAGTTAATCTCCAACGGTACACCATGAAGTGATACTATTCGATAGATATATAAGTCTGCTAGCTGGCTAGCGGTAATACTCTCCCGAACAGGCAGGAAATGAGCTACTTTAGAGAGGCGGTCGATAACGACGAAGATAGCATTATTTCCTTTCCTGGACCTAGGAAACCCGGTAATGAAGTCCATACCGACTTTATCCCATTTCCATTCAGGAATAGCTAGAGGTTGAAGGGTGCCAGCAGGCCGTTGATGCTCTGCTTTGACTCGACGACAAACGTCGCAGTTAGCAATGAACTGAGCGATTTCTCTCTTCATCCTAGTCCACCAGAATCTTTGACGTAGGTCTTGATACATTTTGGTACTACTGGGATGAATCGTGAGAGGAGATTCATGAGCCTCCTTAAGAATCATTTGTCGTAGTTGTGGTTTCTTGGGCACCACCAAGCGGTTCTCGAAGTACACTACACCTCGATCATCCATAGAGAAGCTTCTAGCAACTCCGCTAGCAATGTTCTCCTTGATCCGAGATATGCCTTTATCATACCGCTGGGCAACTAAGATTTGATCCATAAGGGTAGGTTTCGCCACCAAGGTGGAAAGGAATCCTCGAGGAACAATGTGAAGGTTAAGCTTACGAAATTCCTCGTGGAGAAGTGGTTGACTTTTTTGTAACATTAAATTGTTACAATATGACTTACGACTTAGTGCATCAGCCATGACATTGGCCTTTCCAGGAGTGTAAGTGATTCCTAAGTCGTAGTCGGTGAGCAACTCAACCCAACGTCTTTGCCTGAGATTTAGATCCGGTTGGGTGAAGATATACTTCAAACTTTGGTGATCAGTGAAGATTTCACAGCGATTACCAAGGAGGGAATGTCGCCATGTTTTGAGTGCATGGACTACAGCTGCAAGCTCTAAATCATGAGTAGGATAGTTATCCTCATGTGGACGCAACTGTCGAGATGCGTATGCAATCACTTGACGATCTTGCATGAGAATGCAACCTAGTCCTTGTCGCGAGGCGTCGCAATAGATTATAAAATCCTTAGAAAAATCTGGTGGTACCAGTACAGGTGTAGATGTCAGGCGTCTTTTCAGTTCCTGAAAACTAGACTCGCACTGTGGGGTCCACTCAAACTTTTTATCTTTCTTGAGGAGTTCGGTTAGAGGTTTAGCAACCTTGGAGAAGTTCTCGACGAAACGTCGGCAATAGCTCGCTAAGCCAAGAAAACTCCTAACTTGCTTGACCGATTCAGGAGGAGTCCAATCAAGTACGGCTTGAACTCGCTCGGGATTGACAGCAATACCCTTGCCAGAGATCACATGACCTAGATAGGTTACCTCTGGCAACCAAAATTCACATTTAGAGAATTTGGCATAAAGGCGGTGCTCTCGAAGCTTCGTCAATACCAGCCTTAAATGCTTGGCATGATCTTCCTTGTTCTTGGCGAAAATGAGTATATCATCGAGGTATACCACGACGAATTTATCCAAATACTCCATGAATATAGAATTCATTAACCGAGAAAAGGTAGCTGGGGCATTGGTTAATCCGAAGGACATGACGGTGTACTCATATTGGCCATAACGAGTAACGAAAGCCATTTTAGGAATGTCCCCGTTCTTGATTTTGATTTGATGGTAGCCCAACCTCAAATCCATCTTAGAGAAGACTGAGGATCCAGCGAGCTGATCATACAGGTCGTTGATCCTGGGAAGCGGATACTTATTCTTTGTGGTGACCAGATTGACAGGTCGGTAATCTACAACCATCCGCTCCGTTCCATCCTTCTTCTTGACGAAGAGGACAGGGCAAGCCCAAGGGGAAGAACTAGGACGGATGAAACCCTTTTGCAAGGACTCATCGAGTTGTTTCTTTAGCTCAGCTAATTCTAGTGGTGCCATCTTATAAGGTCTCCTAGAAATTGGGACAGTTCCAGGGATAAGATCTATCATGAACTCGACATCTCTGTCAGGTGGAACTCCTGGTAGTTCTTCTGGAAAAACATCCGGAAAGTCACGGACTACCGGGATATCTTCGAGTTCTGGTAGAGGGCTGGCATTAAGAGAGTAGAGCTGACGTTCAGCCATTCGAGTCAAGACATTGACTATCTTGCCGGAAGGATGTGTAAGTTGAACGGTCCTAGTAAAGCAATCAATTTTGGCGTAATGGGTTGTCATCCAATCCATACCCAAAATGATATTTATGTCCGAGGACTTGAGAGCGATTAAAGATGCAAGGAAAACAAGTCTATCGACAAGGATTTCATTTCCATGGCTTACCCTAGAGGTTTGCCACTTTGAACCAGGAGTTTGAATAACCATGGAAGTAGGCATGTCACAAAGAGTCATGCTGTGCAATCGAGCATAGCTCTCAGATATGAACGAATGGGATGCTCCAGTATCGAAAAGAACAGATGCCGGATGGCAGTTTACGAGAAGCGTACCAAGGACGACGTTAGGATCCTCATAAGCTTCTTCGGCAGAAACATAGTTGACATGACCACGTGCAGTGGGGATTGGCTTGACATAGTTCACCATGCCGGTTGGCTTACCACGGCCAACGGGTTTTCCTGGCTGATTCTGGGGACAATCATGCATATAGTGTCCCGGTTCTCCACACTTGAAACATGTCACAGTGGTGGTGCGTGGAGCAAAGTTGGAGGGTGGACCTCCATAGGTCTTAGCAGGTGCAAACTGTTGAGTTGGGCGAGGCGCCTCATAGGATGGCCTCGGTGTATACTTGGGTGGCAGAGCAGTGTTAGGAACCCACACACGGCGCTTGTGAGAGCCAGAGCCGGATGAGGAACCAAAGTCTCGAGTATGCTTGCTGGTGGCCTCGAAGTGGGTCTGGCCTGTCTCAGCACTGATAGCCTTGTTAACCAACTTCTGGAAGGAGGTGCACTCGTGCAGACGTAGATCTCGACGAAGTTCAGGGCTGAGTCCCTTGCGGAACCTCGCCTGTTTCTTGGCATCGGTGGATACTTCCTCAGGTGCATAGCGTGCCAGATTACCAAACTCGCGGCTATAGCCATCCACAGTTAAACGGCCCTGGGTAAAATTGCAGAATTCCTCCCGCTTGCGATCCATGAGACCTTCCGGAATGTGGTGTTCACGGAATGCCTCACTGAACTCAACCCAGGTAGTGACTTGGCCAGCAGGACGCATAGCTTCAATGTTTTCCCACCAAAGACTGGCAGGGCCCTCAAGATGGTAGGCGGCGTAGATAACCTTGTCAGCTTCGGCCACACGGGCAGAGTGTAGCTTGTGGGTGATACTACGTAGCCAGTCATCAGCATCCAGAGGTTCAGTGGAGTGATGGAACTTTGGTGGACACATCTTGATAAAATCGTGGATTGACACCACGTTATTCCTCTGACGGAACCTAGTGTTCTGCTCTATGCGTTCCAGCAGACGGTTGGTCTCTCTCTTGTTCCGTTGTGCTTCAAGCATAACTTCCGCCAAAGAGGGTGGCTGGGGCAGATTCCCATCTCTAGCCCCACTAGCCTCACCCTGCTCCTGAGCAGCAGGAGTGTTGCGAGTGTTGACCATCCAAGGAAAACAAAACAACGGTTTAGACAAGGATGGCAAAATTTGACATAGAAGTGCAGAATGTAATGGATGACACAGAATGCAGAGATGTTCATCCGTACGACATGGTAATATAGGAACTGCTATATATACACCAGTGGCCATACACACCATACAAAGTTTAGTACAAGCCAAGGCTAAAGTACAACTGCGGTGAAAGACGATACATCCCATCAGAGGCATTCCAAGCTCCTATACATTATTTAACTACACCTCCGGAATTCCGTACACACTAAGTCATATTCCACAAGACGCGCAGGACTGTGGAAATACAACTACTACAATACTACTACTACCACGGAGTAGCTCAGACATTCGCGTAGTAATCCTCGTAAAGATTACCACCGTAGCCTGGAAGTGGTACAGACGGATCTTGGAACTCGCGAGCACTCGAAGGCTGTGGACCATAGGGGCATGGGTGTGGTCTCGGTCCCGATGCTGGTGGTAACCGACGCCCACGTGGAGGTGTAATACCCCCAACGTCACGCCAATCCATGCGATCAGGCAGACGAGTCCGCACAGGATACAAATCCCGCATGTCCAGATATCCGGCGTGCACAGCAGGTGCAAGCCGTGTCAAAGTAGTCCAGTGAGCGGCTCGAGTGTTATACAGCTCCATTCGGAGGGCACGGACCTCACGGTCCCTATCCTCCAACATCTGAACAGTAGTCTGAAGCAGTGGCTCTTCATGAGCAGCATCAGTATACAGACCAGTGTAGTAGCCTTCCTCTCCGGGGAGTGAGGTTGGCATGTAACAGAACTCAGTGTTCAGCAACAGGGCATGCCTAGCACGGAGAATGGTCATCATCGAATAAGCGGCATCCTGTACTGCCATCTCGATGGTAATCCCGAGTCCATAAGACCAATGGATGGGATCATTAGCTCCGGGATATGAGGGGTATATCCGGACTGTGCAGAAATACTGACTTTGATTGAAATCCCGGTACTGTTCCTCCACGGTGTATTCAGGATACCAGCGATAACCGGTCTCAGTCATCACACGGACTAGCATGGCCGTGTGACCGGGCACATTAATGCACCGAGTCAAACGAACCACTTGGTGAGGGATGCGGCCAGACATCTGAAACACGAAATAATGCAAAGGCATTAGTGTTTCTGGAAGAAATCGGGCAGCATAACAACTGTAAATGCTCAAACAAAGATTTGAGACATCATACAAATGATAGCATAGCCACTCAACAATTCCATATCAAGGTTCCGGTTCAACAATCATCATACTAAAAGGATAGAAACTGAACTGAGGCTTGAAACCAACAATCCTAAGAGTCTACGGATTAGTAACACGTGAACCTAGTAAGGATAAGAGGCCTAGTCCTAATCCCCGTAGAAAGAATAGACTGACTCAGATCAGAAGGGCATAAGGTAAAGGAGTAAAAGAGCCTTACGTTCCCTTCCACAATCAATTCCCCTACATATAACTAAGAATTTTTCTAGACTCAACATCGACCAGTTTGGCTTGAGAAACCTACATGCAGTCCAGCTCTGATGCCAACGCTGTCAGGACCCCGATCCTAAGTCACATCGATCTAGCTGTAACACGTCATATCACTTTGCGGCCTCAC
Source organism: Secale cereale (assembly GCA_902687465.1). Taxonomy (NCBI): domain Eukaryota; kingdom Viridiplantae; phylum Streptophyta; class Magnoliopsida; order Poales; family Poaceae; genus Secale; species Secale cereale. The sequence continues at coordinate 268,093,501 of LR738711.1, read as the reverse complement.
GCACGGTAACCCCACGGGTGCCACCTTACCTGGCCCGGGACCGTTTGCGCATTTTGGCACACGTATATGACAGTGTCGCTAGCATCCATATGACAGAGAACCCGGGCCAACATGGCTAGTTATAAACCAAAAGTGTCACTAAATTACAGAGACAGGCATCCAAGACCCAGCAACGAACGTGTCCGTCATCAACGTATGAACCCAAGTCGTAGCAAGCTACATGGACTTAAAGGAACAATGCGTGACATTTCCCCTAAGGGACAGACACAGGAACGAAGAAGGACACATGCCGGCCAGCCTACGTGTTCCGAGCAGTAGCAAGCTACCAAGGCTCATTGGAATCACTAGGACGCATTTCCCTGTAAGGTAGGCTACCAAAGGAAAATAACTAGGTGTCGGATCCCACACATACCAAGCATTTCAATCATACACACAATATGCTCAATATGTGCAAATACAACATTGCATCACAACAGAACTCTATGACTCAAAGTACTTTATTTAAAAGGCTCCAAGAGCCATACATAACATATCCATACAGGTAGGGTTCACACGACCCAACACTCAAGTCATACAGTCATACAAACACAAGCGGAAGCTACATGGCTGAGTACAGACAACTTAGAAAATAAAACAGGCTTGGTGTAGCCTGGCTATCTACAAGGCCCTTCACAAGCTCCAGATCACCATCTGGGTGTCAAGCTACTCGTCGACGTCAACGTCTATGTAGAACCCATCAGCAGGGGCAGGGTTCTCCTCTGCAACAGTTATTAAGCAAACATGAGTACAAAGGTACTCAGCAAGTCTTACCACAGAACCTATCATACATGCAACATTATCAAAGGGGTAGTGGAGTTTATAGCAGAATGCCAGCTCTGACCTTGGCTAACCTATCCTACAACTCTCAACGGATTGCAAGATGTTATTACGAACACGAGTCCTCTACTCACCACATCAATACACTACCGAGGATCCTCTTCCGTCATCCTACGGAAGGGCCATCCACGGCACTCACACTTATCTTGAGGCTTTTAGTAGTGTCCATCAACTTGTCTATGAACTGTAGGAGCAACCAAGTAGTTTGTACCGCGAACAACGGCTATTCGAAAAGATTGATAACCCTGCAGGGGTGTACCTCTTCACACACGCTTCCACCACTTATCGCCGTTTACTCGGCGTGTACTCGGCAACCTTCAAGCGGAAGCCCAGCGAGGGTGTCGGACACGACCTGACTAACTACTCAAGTCTCTCGTCCAGGTTTATCGCCTATTTGGGTTCCATCCCTGGGGAGATCCGGCCGGGGTGTCGCTCACGGCGCCAAACGATGTGTACAGGTTTCCCGAGTCACCAAACGGGCAACCGGTACACCGTGCCACGTACCTGTCGCATCACAACCCACCCCGAGGGTCAGCGTTGTGCATGACCTCCAGTAAGCTATAAACACCAGAAACTAGTTGCAACTCCTGGACAGAGATCAAGGGTAATTAATAAGCCGAGAGGGTCAATTAAGGATCCCAATGCGTGGTAGTAGCTGTAACTTGAACCACACATACAGATCTCGGGTCCTATGGACGATTCCAATGAAACAACCCACCATGTACTCCTACATGGCCTTTCATCGATACCTTTACCAAGCGTATTCCACACTTCCTTCTCTTTATCGGTAAGATCATTTCACTCTGATCCATCACCCAGATGAATCAGACCAGACACAACTCTAAGCATAGCAGGCAACATAAACAAATAGCATGGTGGATCACACATCACATGGCTCAATCAACTCCTACACATGCTAGTGGGTTTCAACTATTTACTGTGGCAATGACAGGTCATGCAAGGGAATAGGGTTCAACTACCGCAGCAAGTAGCAGTTCACGCGCTATTGCCTTAATGCAGTAAAAGAGAGCAGGAGCAAGAAGATTGGGTTTGTATCGGAATGATCAATGATTGCTTGCCTGACAAGGTAGTTGTCGGGTACTGCTCTTCAACTGGATACGCGGCAGTATCCTCGGGAGCAGGACCTAACACAGGGAATTCCGACGATACAATCATTTACAAACAAATGCAACAATATGATGCATGTTTATGACATGGCAAGATGCATGTGTGTTGGCTAATGCAACTAAAACCAGAAGGGTTTGAACCTATTTGAATCAAGGATTCAAATTGAAGTTCAAACTATTATTTAAATAAGTGCATTATCATGTTTTTGATGCAAACAGCAAGTTAACTTGTTCAAACATGCATGAAACCAGTGCCATTAGAAAGATTGGATTTTTCTGATCATTTTTCATATATAAATCTTTTCCATTTGAGCTATGGTTGATTTTATATGATTTTTTAGAAGTTTTGGGTATTTTCTGGAATTTCCTGAATTATTATTAAACCTAAAAAACCCAGAAAAACCTTTACTGCGTCAGCATGACATCATGCTGACGTCGGGCAGTCAACAGGGCCAGTCCAAGTCAAACCTGACCAGTGGGTCCCTCATGTCAGTGTCACAGCTAATTAACTGAGTTAATTAGAGTTAAACTAAAACTAATTAGCTGTCAGTGGGGCCTGGGCCCACGTGTCAGTGACTAAACTAATTAAAATTAAATTAACACCTAGACTAGGTTTGACTTGCGGGCAGGGCCCACATGTCATTGACCCAGGGGGTCAAACCCGTGGTCAAAACAGGTCCAACTCGCCGGCGTTTAGCCGCCGGCGAGGCCAAACGCGGCGGCGCGCTTCGGAAAACGCCTACGGTGCACGGTTCGAGCTGCGGTTGGGTGCGTTGGATAGCCCTTGCTGTTGCGCGTCGGATGGTGGTGGTCGCCGGACCTGGGGTGGCTGGAGACGACGGCAACGAGCTCGACGGCGGCGACCGGCGTCGGGCGTGTGTGGAGAAACGGCTGCAGGGGCCTAGGCGATGCGTGCGTAGCACCGTTCGCATCTACGTGCTGCGGTGAGTATGTTGGACGGGTGCCAGTGACCAAATGGTCACCGGAGCATCACCGGCGGCGAGCACGGCGGCGGTGCGTGCGGGCGAGCTTCGTGCAGTGCGTTACAGGGCAAAAGGGAGCCAACGGAGAGGAGGAGGAGGTAGCTAGGCTAACAGGGGTTGCAGCAAGCACCGGAGCGAGCTCGGGGGTGGTCGGAGCTGAGCAGAACGGCGAGGGGGATCTCCGCGGCCGGAGTTGGGGAAGAAGAGGTCGGGGGCGTCTCCAGGGCGGGCGAGCGCTCGGGGCTCGGCCTGTTCGAAGCAGTCGAGGACGACGGAGACGATGGACACCAAGGCGGAGCTCAGGGACGACGGTGGACGCGGCTTCTACGACGGTGGGATCACGGCGGCGTCGGCCATGGCGCGGGGAGAGCGGAGGAGAGGAGCTGGGGGAGGTGGGGGTGTCTTCGGGGTCGAGGAGGACGTGGAGGGTCGAACCATCCCTCCAGGACGGCGAGGGGACGAAGCAGGGCGGCGGGCAGCTGCGTGGCGCGCCTTGCGGTCGCCGTCGAGCACCTGCCTGCCTGCCTGGCCGAGCCAAGCAGCTCGCTGGAGCGGCAGCTGGGCTGGGCCGGCAGGTGGGCCGGGTGGGCGCCAGGTAAGCTTCTCTCTCTCCCTTTTTTCTATTTTCTTTTCTGTTTCATTTCTTTTGCAGCTTTGTTCATTTAATAAAAATGCCTAAACATTTTTATAACGCATAACACTTGTCATACCTGCTGTATATATTATGAACAGTAGGAAACATTATAGTTTATGATTATTTGAGCATTTAAAATATTTTGTAGCATTTAAATTCCCAAATTCAAATACCATATGATTTAATCCAAAGCCCTAGATTGTCCTAGAAAATTGTGCACCATTTTTGGCAGAGGTTTAAGACCAAGGCAGAAATGATGAACATTTTGAAGGGCATTTTGGGTACATTGGAAAATATTTTAGCAAACCCTAGTTGTTAGGGGGAGGGGTGCTGGGGTTTCTGTTAATCCCATTTCAAGTTTCTTTGAAAGTAAACATGATGCACACTCTAGTTAGGTCCTAATGCAAGTGCTGGCTAAGGATGTGACATTGGGGAGGCTGTCGTATCGGGCATGGCGTCAACATCCTCATTCATGTCATCGGCCTCCTAGGAGGCTTAGTCTAGCATATCGGCTAGATCATCGATAGAGGCTACTAAGTGGGTGGTGGATGGGAGCATAAAATTCCCCATGGTCTAACCCAGGTTCGATATGATCATGGATGGAGGACGGACCATCTGTAATGCTCACTATCTGCATCTAATCTAACATCTCGTTCAACATCGAGAGGTTTGCCAGATTTATCATCTCGCGTCTTTTAGAGTTGGCCTTTGGTACACCAGCATAGGGGTGCGTTCGGCCAAGTCTGACCCTTGGTTTTTGAACATTGAGATCGGATCCGGGCTCAAGGCCAGATCGGAAGCAGGGGCCAACTTGGAGATGGGGTCGTGAGGAAGGTCCAAAGTTGAAGCTGTGGGATTTTGGGGCTCCTCGGGTAAGGTTGAGAACCTAGTGAAGATCAGTTCGCCCCGGGTGTCGGCGACATACTCGAGGCTGCCAAACTTGATTTGCTGTTCAGGGGCGAAACTGTCGACCTAGTCAAGGTGACCGGCCGAATTGGCGTGCAGCACGATCCTACCAAACACAAACAACTGGCCGGGGATGAAGATGTCTGCGGAGCTGATGTCGTCACTAATGACTAAATGATCCATCGATCCGCACACTGGTATGAGTCAGTCCTAAACAAATGGTTTTTAAAACCTTTCCGCGATGGCATTTGGAATCGTCGCCAAGTGAGTGTGGGCGATAGGGGGTCCTTCCCACACGACCCAGAAATCGTCGGGGATAGGCCCTCTTGGGACCCAGGCTGGGGTCGTGTGCGATCGAGCAAGGCATCAAAACCCAATCATTTCCGTAGGTATGTACATCCCACACAGTAATCTGAGAAACACATTTCCGTAGGTATGTACATTCCACATGGTGAATCCCAGAAAAAAATTCCGTTCGTATGTATATCACACACAGTCAATCCAAGGAATATGTTTCGTTCTTATGTACATCCCACACAGTCGATCCAGGGAAAACATTTTCGTTCGGATGTACATCCCACACAATTTTATGTGTAGGCTCGTGTGTGAAAGGTGTAACTATCACACATGGTCTGCCTTGGTTAATTGTTTTCTTTTATCAACTATATCACACATGATTTGATGAAGAAAACTGTGTGGCATTGGGCTATCCATCGCAAGCGCTTTTACTGCTATAACCGTTTGCAAAGGTCCATGACACATTTAGCAGGTTTATTAGTTTACAATTAATAATTCCAGTATTATGAAAATTCACATTTCATGTCGAACAGTTGTTTGCCAATTTCATATCAGGCACATAAATATATTATAACATCATAGTACAGTAGCTACATGAAAACAACATAGTACAACATATAGCTAGTTCAACTTCATAAGAACAATATATTCATTTCCCTAATCGAGATCATCCAGGCTCGTCCTATCCACCTCTGCTTTTAGTTCAGTAAGAACCCGTTTTGCACGGGCCAACTAGGAAAGTGCCTCCTCCTTCACCAACACCATCTTAGCAAAGTCTGATTTTAAAAATCTGAGCTCATTCTCCACCTTCAAATTTTTATCCCGAATCTTGAAATATGCTTCAGCGTTGACAACAGTTTCTCTAAGCTTACGTGTGTTCTCTTGCTCATACATGCTCCAGAGCTTCGCTAGGCACATGTTCAAAGACTGTGGCCACTCTTGATCAACCCACTCCAAGTAAGAACACTTCCGTTCATCCTATAATATTTAAAACTAGATCAGTAACAATTGTAGGGGAAATGAGTTTATAGCAACATAGAAAATCACCAATGCTTATTTTGAAAAACTGAAGAAACATGTTAATTATGACATATGTTCTCAAAAACATTAATGTGCAAATGAAATAATTGGTACTGAGACTACAACCAAATTCTGGAACATCAGAAGCTATAATTAACTACAACGACGCTACAAGTTCTTACTCATGTACAGCAAATAAAAAAATTGAACATTTTATAAGGTAGGTAAATATAACTGCAACAGCATAGCGACATTGTTTGGATGACAGCAAATTGATACTAATAGGTGCGTACATGCACAAATTTAGTAACATAGAACTAATAGCACTAAGGCCGTCCACTATGTATGCCAAAACTGGGGTAAAGACGAATGTTGCTACATCTCGCACCGGTGCCCTGCACTGGCGAGCCGATGCAGCGGGAAAAAAATCATGGACCCGGACTCCGGAGCACGTAATTGCTCCGATGCCCAGTTCCTTCGTGCCATAAAGATTTAGTATTTTACTGGCTTGGCTGCTCAGATGTGTGGACCAAAGTTGGCTACACAAACTGCTGAAGCGGTGCCAAATAATTTTCTAATGGCACCGCTGATGAGATGGCAACAGTTTAAGATACTAGGTACAAACTATGACACTGTCTTAGGATGCATTTGGTTGAAGGTGTGGTATGAATGGGTTGGGACCGTGATAGTGTCTGAATCACATCTAAGAAATGATTTGTAACAACAAAAGAGGGTCTAACCTTCTCTGCACATGCCAGAAACTTCCCCCCACTGTCCACAGAATCAAACGTAACTAGCTTCACACATGGAGATTGATGGTGACAACGAGCAGATATATCTTCAGCCACCCCACTCCATTCATTGCCACTTATGGTCCTAGGGAGCTACAAGAGGAAGAAATGACTCAAATCGACCACCGGGTAAAAATCCTTCATTCCAAGTCATAGCCCGAGAGGGAGAAGAAAGGCATACCCGGGTGGTGAAGGAGTAGTCGCCGGAGGAGGAACCGCCGGAGAGTTCTTTAAAGAAGACCATGGCGACCCCGGCGGTAGGATGCGAGACGGCGAGAGCGAGGAAGCGGCTATAGCTTAGCAAGGAAAGAAGGAAGGAAGGAAGGAGGAAACATGGGAAATGTGACTTGTGGTCAGGGAGAAAAGGGGGTGAGGAAGGGGGAGTAGATATTTTGGCGGTAGGCCAAAATTTTGGAAATGTGGAGGAAAACTTTGCGCGCGATGCCGCCGGACCATTCACTTTGAACGATTGTGTGCATCGCAAACGATTCTTCTGCTTTATGCGCATGGATGAGTTTGATAATTCAAATTTTGGTGGAAATTTCCCCGGGTACGTCATTGCATAATTTAACATCACTTGCTAATTTGGGCACACAAAAGAGCGTACAGCAAACAGACCACACTTACTGAATCGAGCAATTTTAGTAATTAAACAGAGGCAGTTGACCTAAACATTGCTCTAACAAAAGGCAAGAATTAAAAACAAAGCCTAAGTACGCATAATTTTAACAAATCCACCGCCGCACCGGCCTATGCATCGCCGGTGTGAGATGAGACGTCGATGACTTGTCCTGACGACATGCCGCCGTTGGTGGACTTCGTGCCCCCCCCCCTGCTGAAGTCGAACGCGTCCTCATCCTCGTCCTCGGCACCGCCCTCAAGGTTGTAGTACTCATAGTAGTGGTTGCGCCAGAGCTCGCGTTGGTACTCCACCGCCGATTCCTCGACGGACAGACTCTTCTCTACCTCAACCTCGGCCATGCGCAACTCCTCCTACCAGCGCTCCTCGATCTCCGTCGCCTCCTGCATCTCCAGCTCCCGCTTGGCGACCTCATGAGGAAGCAGGTGCTCCATGGACACCGCCGCCTTTTCAGACGTGGGTTGCATGCTAGAGTCCGAGGTGGCCTGGAATATCTTGGCGTGTGCATCCTCGATCTTGGCATGGATGGACTCGACCCAGGCTAGGGCGACATCAGTGGCACGGACGGCAGCTCGAGCGCTCTCGGCATTTTCAGCCGCCATCGCAGAAGCAGCTGCGGCCGTCTCGGCTGCAGCAGCTGCCTTGTAGGCTGCCGCAGACACCCTCTTGGCGGAAGCGGCCGCGTTCATTGCGGGTGCGGCGGCACTCGGCGTAGGCGGCCGCGCTCTCAGCGCACGCGGCAGCGCTCGGGGGAGACATGGCCGTCGTACGGGCCTTCACGAAGCGTTTCTACGACGTCATCTTTGCAAGAAGGGGGTGCGGGAATGGGGATCGGGATTCGTGGACTCGGGGGTTGCCGTCACTAGAGCAGACGAGCCGGCGAAGCTTAAGGAGGGAGACTTAAATAGACCCAAATATTTTCATCGCAAACGGTTCCTAGAAAACAACTATGTGTGATGTTGTAGATATTTTTTATTAGCTGTGAAATATGAATTTGGAGTAAAATGTGTCAGATTTAGGGCTCCGCAAAACCCAAGAAGTTCGAACACAGGGGCGTGAATGAAGATCTCTCCCACTCACGTCTACCTAGCGTCTCGCTCCCGTCTTGGTGGAAGGATTCGAGCAAACAACAGATAGAACACACAAAAGTTTACCCAGGTTCGGGTCACTGTGTGGTGTAAGACCCTACTTCCTGCTTTGGTGGATTAGCCTCGGGCGAGCTCGGATCTGAGCTAGTACAATGGTTCCTGGGCTTAGGAGGTGAGCTCCGGAGGGTCAGGAGGCAAGTGTTCTTGCTCCTTGTGTGGTGGCTGAGTGTATGGATCGATCCCCTTTACAGTGGGAATCCTAGCTACTTATATAGGCGGCCACGGTCCTCTTCCCCCGAAATGTTTAGGCGGTAAGGGATCCCACAACGGCTATTTTTTAGCGGGAACACTAGGACGTTCCTATCCTGACAAAAGCGGTCTTCGTCTGCAAAAGGATCAAGCGGCGACACGGTGGTGGGCTCGACGGTGACATCCTCCTTGTCGTCCTTGCGGTCTTCGGTCTTATTGCACCAAAGGGAAAACCTTTGCCCCGCTCCTTGGGAACCGGCGGCTGCGCTGCCCCCTTTGCACCGAAATGGCAACTGTACCGCTGGCAGACACTGGCACCTGCTGGCGCGGTGCGTCACTGCTGACATCACTGCCTCCTCCTAAGGCAGACCCGGCCTTGGATTCTCCGCCCCTCCAGAGCACCTTGCTGAGGCCGCTCCCAAGGAGGTCTTGACGTCGTTCTCCTCGTGAGGTTTAGCCCCCTCACGAGGGTCTTGGACAGCTGGTCGATCAGCTAGGCGGTACCAGGCCGTAGTAGGAGCGCGTCGGGCCCGCAGAGAGGCAAGTCTAGGTACCCTGGTTCCCAGGACGCCGACAGTAGCCCCCAGGCCCAAGGCGCGCGCGGAGTTGGCTTCAGGGCGAAGCCTTAGTCGAGGACAAAGCGCTGTGGGCCCCAAAAAGGCTGTGGGCCACGCTGGTGCGTGTCGGTTGGATGGGACACGGGCGACACCTCTCCCCACGCCGTCTCGGCAACCGTGCGTATTGACAAAAAGGGGCCTTCTCCGCTGGGGGAGTTATCGCTCTCTTTCCTCCCTGCTCAGATTTCTCCCCCATACGCCTCCTGCCTTCCTAAATCGCGTGCGTCCTTCGGCTCCCTCAACCATGGCGAAGAGGAGCAAGAGTGCCGCGCCGGCGTCTGGATCTGCTTCTTCCCTTGATGCGGTGCTTGAGGAGTCTTCCATCACCAGGTAGGAGGAATACTCGGAGGTCCAACCTTTCCTATCGAGCACCCACAACGAGCACGGCCCGACGCGGGTCTGGGCCGGATCCACCATGGCGCGGGCCCTGTCAAAGTCATGCTACCCCTTCTTCCTCCACAGCATCTCTGTGGGGCTCGTGCCGCCTTTCTCCGAGTTCTTCTACGCCATCCTAGAACATTACCAGGTGCACGCTATCCACATCCAACCTCACTCCATCTTCGTCCTGTCGCTCTTCGCCTTTTACTGTGAGGTGCTCGTGGGGGTGAGGCCGACCGTCGCCCTCTTCCGCCATTTCTTCTCCATGTGCTGGTACGACGATGGCCCGTGCTCGGGCTGCGTTTCCTTTGTCTTCCAGCGCTAGGGCTGTCAGCTGATGATGGCCGGGAAGAAGATAGAGTCCCACCGGAAGAGGTGGGTCTATCTGGATGCCCAGCACGTCCATCCTCTGTTGGCGCTGCCTACTGCCCGTCCGGCGAAGCGCACCAGCTGGAGCTATGCGAAGCTCACCGACCCCCCTCGCCGGGCCTGTCCTGGCAAGGATTGAGGCCGACCTGAGCTCGAGGCTCGAAGGGGGCCAAATCATGAAGGAGTTCTTGAGGCAGCGTCTGGCTCCGCTGCAGGCTCACTTGCGCCCCATGTGGGAGCTGATGGGCGACGACGACAGGCTCCGACTGCACCCAGGGGTGCTGGCCGAGGACGATCTGGACTTCACCTTGGGAACTCTCCTGGGGATGGTTCCGGAGGATCTCCCCGGGGCCTACCTGCCGATGTACAGCCGCCCTGACAAGGCCGAGCTGTTGAAGGCCGTGTCGGGTTTTGGTGTGCCCGTGGGCGCTCCGCCCATGTTCGACGTGTCTTCTGGTGCTGAGGACGAGAGCGATGAGGGGGGCTCGGAGGATACCCTGGACGACGAGGGGGACTTATCCGAGGCATTCGCCGAAGCAGTAATGCCAGGCGCAGGTGCCGCCGGACTATCCCAGGCGGCCACTCCACGTCGATTCGGACGCGCTGCATCTGGGGGAAGCAAGGTGGCGACTCCGCCAAAGAGCACAGTGCCAACAAACTCGGCAACCGCGGCTGCGCCCAGGACTGTGGCCTCACGCCTCACCCAGGCCCGGGCAATCGGCACGCCCAGGGCGCCATCGGCTGCTGCTGACCTGCTGGCGAAGAGAAGGGCGCGCGTAGCCTCTAACGAGTAAGTGTGCAATTTCTCGCTCATCCTTAGTCGCCGTGTCCCTGATGTGCTTTCCCTGACGCGGCAGCCTGGGAGGTGTGATGAAGAAGGCGAAGGGGGAGGTCACGCCGCGATGCCCTTCTCCTCCGGCTACCGATGCGACCTCGGGGAAGGAAGCCGCGATGCTGGGTGCCCCGGTCGACCGGGCCACCGAGCATGCAGCGATGGTGTCGCTCGAGGACGTCCCCGCCTCCGGCGAGGTTGCGGTGGCTTCTGCTCCGACTGCTCTGGCGAGGGGGGCCGGAGCCCCCGAGCCCCTGGTCGAGCAGTCGGTCTTGTCGGTGCCCGTGCACCAGCCGGCGTAGCCTAGTCCTGAGACCTTGGAGGCTGCCTCCGCCGCGTTGGGTCATCTTCGCGTCGATCTGCAAGATGGCGACGGCCACCTGACAGAAGGGCACCTGGGGATAATCCACGGGTGGCTCCTGGCAGACTAGTCTGCACGGACCTCCTGGGATCAGGCCTAAGCGATCGCTGCCAAGGGTCGAGAGGAAGCTGCGGCGGCCACGCGGGCTCGCGACACCGCACGAGCCGACGCCGCGTCCTTCGCGAAGCGCTGCCTCAAGGCGGAGAGCGAGCTGGAGACCCTCCGCGAGGAAGGCATCGGGTGCGCCCTAGATCTCAAGAGGTTGGAGAAGGAGATCGAGGCGCAGAAGAGTGAGACATCCCGGCTGCAACAGGAGCAGCTTGCTGACCGCGCGGCCCTAGAGAAGCTGAAGGTTGAAGTTGAGCATGCCAGGGCGACCCAAGCCGCTCGCGACAAGGAGGAAGCCCTTGCGGCCTCGACAGCGGTGAGTCCCGAGGCCCATGTCGCCTTTGACCTCGAGGCTCGCAAGGCGCTGCATGCCGCCTACGGGGAAGGGTTCAAGGAACCGCTGGCCGCACAGAGGGAGGCCCCGCTGGGCTCCTTGCTGCGCTCGTGGAGTCCATGCACGATGTTGCGACCGCAATTGGCCAGTTAGCCGACGTCGAGAGCCGCACGCTCCTTACCTTGGTCCTGACGCAGGTGTGCAGTCACCTAAGTCTTCGCGACCAAACCCTTGACCTGGCCTCGCTGTCCGGGCCCGTGACCAAAGTCATGGAGGGCACGGCTACTGAAGCCCTGAGGGTGAAGGTCACGTCATTGGTGGAGGCGTTCCTCCAGGCCACTGCTACCGCAGCCGGGGAGGTGGAGACTGGTGATGATGCGCTCGGCAATGCCTGATCCGTTCCTGTTCAGAGAGAGAAGTGGGAGTGTCTCGGGGAGGCGTAAGAACTTTGTTTGAATTTGAAAAACTTGGTGTTATTGTAATAGCTAGATGACTTCCATGCTTGCTTCCTTTCATGTTTGCTTAGGTGCTCTACGTCGGCAGGGCCCAACCCCGCGCATATCTGAATCGCCATTGAGCCCTCCGGATGACCGGGATTACCGTTGTAACTAGACTCAAGGGATGAGGGGCTACGTGGCCAGTGAGGCCCTTCGGTCGCGATGCCCAAGGGTCCCCCTTGACGTTCAAGCAATCCCGTTTTCGTTCTACGTCGGCAGGGACCAACCCTGCGCATACCTCGATTGCCATTGAGCCCTCCGGGTGACCGGGGTTATCATCATAACTAGACTCAAGGGCTGAGGGGCTAAGTGGCCAGTTAGGCCCCTTGGTCACGGTGCCCATGAGTCCCCCTTGACGTACGAACGGCTCTCATGAAGGAGAACGAGCACCATACCTTGCCCACGAGCCTTCGCCTGGGATGGGGGCACGAGAAGGCCAGGTGTCTGGGCACCTGGTAGGGTGGCGTCTGCCAGGCGTGACCTGAGCATAGCCCCCGTGCCTAGCCCCCCTTGCGACACCCATCCAAGGAGAAGCTGTGAGCGTCGTGAGTTGAAAAGCTCCCAGAGGTTGGTGCGACCACTGGGACCACCCTCAGTTGTTTATAACTAGCGCGGAGCATAGAGCTACAACACTTGCGCGGAGTGTGGGCATAACCGCGCCTCGGTCGTAGCGGCCAGCGCAGAGCTTGGTGCTTCCACTGGTTCGTGGGCATAACCGCTCCTCGGCTGGATCTGCCAGCGCGGAGCTTGGTACTTCCACTGGACCGTGGGAGGGAGCCTCCCATCGGGAGAGACTCCGGGGCGTGTACAGCCCCGTCCTGACACGCGGCTTGCACGGTAGGACAACCAAGGTGTATATGGGCCCTCCTCGAGACAAGCTGAACGACTCTAAGGAAGTTCTCGTGAGCTTACGCATCACCCACGAGACCCTACCCTGAGGCGGGTTGTGCCTGAGTCTTTTTCTGTAAAATGTGAAAAGAGAGGTGTTTTGTCGACCTGCGCCGAGTGCATCTCTAGAGGGTATCGCGTGAGAAGGCCGCAGCACCAGCGACCCCAGGAGGTGACGTCACGGAAATGGCTCGCGAGTCAGAGCTCAGCCACTGGATTTGTCGACGCTGCAGGGACGGACCCGAGTACAGACGTCGTGCCCAGTCTTCTCATGCAACGATCCAAAAGAAAAACAACCGGCGCGTGGTTCCCGCGTGAGCGAGGCACCTGCCACGGGCCCCTACTTACCGATCCATGATTAGCCCATGCGAGAACAAGGCACCAAGGACCATGGGAGGTGACGTCACGGGAATGGCTCGCGAGACAGAGCTCAGCCCTTGGGTTTAGCGACGCTGCAGGGACGGACCCGAGCAAAGACGTCGTGCCAGTCCTTAATCATGGGGCGGTTGCGAGTGGGCTCACAAGGGCTCATGACCTTAGTGGCGGTGAGGACGCCAAGCATGTAGATAATGCGAATGGAAAGAAACATCTAGCCTTGATCATGCAAAAAGGTAGATAACCATGGGGGACCAGCCCCCAGCGGTCCAAGGATGGTGCAGCCCGAGAGGCGCCCTCGATTGGATACCTGAAGTGTCATCTGATACTTGTCGAAGAAGAGTTGGGGTAGCTGAAGAGGCGAGCCGTGCGGGTCGCTCCCGACGATCGTCGAGCTCCTGAGGCCCAGGGGCTCTGAAGGCTCTCAGTGGTCGTGCGGGTCCTGTTCTCGCTCCGTCCGGACTGCATACCACTGAGCCTCCCGATCCCCTAAGGCCTGTTGCGCGAGATGTTGGAACGTGGTAGCTGCGTTGTAGAAGCCGAAGAGTGTGCGGACCTAGCTGCAGGGGAGGGCCTTCCTCCGGCCGACCGCCGCCGGCCAGAAGGGCTCCTGAGAGGCGGCTCGGTTGAGACTCGCGATGTCGACGCAAACGCGGAAGCGGTCGCTCGGGCTGCGAACAAGTGAACTTGGGGTTGTGCGGTTACGCCCACCGCGGATGAGTCTTGCGTACTGAAGTTCCTCGGTAACTTGGTCGATGAAGTCCTGAGCCCCCAGCGCTGAATGGTTCATGCTGGGATCACAAAAACGCACGTCAAGACACGCTTGCAGGTGGTTCTCGGACACCTACCTCGAGACGCCGGTCAGCCCGGAGACACTCCAGAGGAGAGCCCCCGAGCCCGTCATGAGAGGGGCATCGAGCGCGCCTCTCTATGCGAGGGTGGAGGGCACCTCGTCAGCATGCGCAAGTCCTGAGGCCAGGCCGTCGGGAGCCCGTGCGTCCCGAGGTCCGTTGACAGGTAGGTTCTTCTTCTTCTTGGGGGCGGTCTGTAGGGCGAGGACAGCCCCATCCTCATCGGACCATTCGACCGCCGTGGTCTGGCAGGCGCACTTCAGGGAACACACCACTTCCTTCTCGTCGGAGGCGATCATGATGACTCCGCCGCTCCCAGGCATCTTGAGGACATTGTAGCCGTGATGGGTCACCGCCATGAACTTGGCGAGGGCAGGATACCCAAGGATGGCGTTGTACCTGAGGTGGATGTTGGTGACGTCGAAGTCGATGACCTCGGTGTGGTAGTTGTCGCGGTCACCAAAAGTGACGGGGAGGCGGACCTGCCCCATCGGGAGTGTGGAGCCATATGTGACTCCGTAGAATGGCTTGGTCGGGTGGAGCTGATCGTAGGGAACCTGGAGCGTCTCGAAGGTCTGGACAGAGAGGACGTTGAGTCCTGCTCCGCCATCGATGAGGGTCTTGGTCACGAGGACGTTGCTGATGGTCGGGGTGCAGAGCATCGGGAGGGCGCCTGGGGCCGCAGTGCATTTGAGATGGTCCTTGGGGTCGAAGGCGATGACTTGCTTGATCCAACTGAGGTTGCGCGCGGCGTTAGGCCTGGGAAGCGCCACGTTCACCTCATGGGCAAACTACTTGAAGATTTGATGGGAAGCCGGGGCATGGGCTCCTCTCAAGATGCATGCAACTGCACGCGTCTCCTGGAAGCCCCCTGCCTCGTCTCCCTGGCGGTCGTCGTCATTCCTCCTTGGCGGTGGTGGCAGCGGAGGCAGGCATCCGTTGCCCTGCGGACGACCCTCACGAGGCTGGTCGCGCCAGGGGGCGTCACGACGCTACTCCTGCCAGTGGTCTTCACGAGGCTGCTCACTCCACCCTTGGCGTGAGTTCCTGCCATCCCAACGTCCTCCTCCTCGGCCTCCTCCACGGCCGTAGCCGCGGTTGTCGCGCTCAGGGCGCTGCCCGATGCGCCCGCCGCGCATCGCCCTGAGCTCCTGACATTCGTTAGTGTTGTGGCTGTGGACGTTGTGGAAGATGGAGTATGGTCGGTTGTCTCTGGGAGGTCATCGTAGTCGCAGCCACGCTTCACATCTGGCTCCGCAGCCAGCACGGCGGGTCCCACGCTTCACTTCTGCTTGCTCCATGCCACTTTTGGGTGATATTGCTATGATATTCATACACTTCCATACACTTTTGATCATATTTGGACTAACTTACTAATCCAGTGCACCCCAGTGCCAGTTTCTGTTTTCGGCTGTTTTTGTATTTCAGGTTTTCACGTTACGAGAACTGCCAGGAAAAATCCAGAAAAATTATATAAAAAATCAGTGTTCCGGAAACTACCGTGCATCCGAAGGACAGCCGGGGGGGCACCAGGGCTCCAGGCGCCCTCGCGGCGCCCCCCC
>LR738711.1:267964874-268077700 GCA_902687465.1 Secale cereale | reverse complement strand
CGGGGGGGGGGGGGGCGCCTGGGCCCCCCGAAGCTTCCCCGATGCCCCCCTTTGGCATATATTTAAAGCGTCCTCCGAAAACCTTAGAAAAGGAAGTCTTTTCGCGATCCCATCTATGTTCCGCCGCCGCCGCCGCTTCCAAGATCGGGAGCACCAGGAGAACTCTTCCCGGCACCCTGCCGGAGGGGAGGATCACCACCGGGAGCTTCTCCACCACCATGGACGCCTCCCGGATGACTCGTGAGTAGTCTCCCTTGGACCATGAGTCCATGACCAGTAGCTATGTGATGTTCTCCTCCCGTTCTTGTGCTTCACTAATTAGTCCTCGTGAGCTGCCCTACATGATCGAGGCACATATGTAATCCTTATGCTGTTGCTACGTTGAGTTTGCTGGGATCCGATGGATTATGAGATTATGTTCAGATTGATCTTGAGTAATATATTTGATCTACCTCTTTTATATTTATGTTCATAAGTAATTCTTGCATGTTCTCCGTTGTTATTTATTGCTTTGGCCAAGTAATAGGTAGTGACTCCAAGAGGGAACGTTATGCTCGATTGTGGGTTCATGCCCCTCGATGACTAGCTTGAGTGACAGAAACATGAGTCTAGGGGATGTGTTGTTGCCACAAGGGGGAAAACAACGGTGCTTGTGCCCGCGGGTGCAAGGATTGTTTACTTTACGCAAAGTTCTTTTAATGCAGTTGTCTGTTGCATTGAGTTTACACTATGGATGGGACTCGCAACTTAATACCAGCGAGATGTTCTGGATAGATATCTCAAGGTGGATGATTAGTAGTAGATATTGATGGATTTCGGTCTACTTACTTTGGCGTACCGCCCATGCTTTGAACCTCAACCTTTCTTGCAATGTAGTTAGCATTGGTTTGCGTTCGTGGTCCTGTCAATTGCCCAGCTGTAATTTGTTTACCTCACATAGCTGTTTTATCGTCTTTTGGGAGAGAGACATCACTAGTGAACATCATGAGACTCCGGTCCATATTACCATCATTGATCACATCCGCTATTTACTTTTCGCTATTATTTACTATTGCAAACACTATCTATCACTACTATCATTTGCTTTTAACCCTTTGTGAACTACAAGGCCGGAGGGATTGACAACCTCTCTGTACTCGTTGGGAGCAAAGTTATTTGTATCTGTGTGCAGGTCCACGTTGATTGCTAATCCGCGCCGTTAGCAGTTGACACCTACTTTTTGAACCTAGGAGTCTCTGGGGATTCGATCCTTGGCATCTTTGCTAAGGGAAAACACTTCTACATACTGCATCTTACACCTTCCACTTGGGGTAACCAATGAGGGGTTCGAGGCCCATCACTCAGCAATCCCATAACCATGGGTATCAAGACTAGAAAATCTCAAAGGGTAGGAAGAGGTTGAGTGGTGAGGTTGCAGCAGCGGCTAAGCATAATATGGTGGCTAACTTATGAGTACAAGAATAAGATGAGCATCTATGCAAACGGTCGCAACTAGTAGTGATCGCTAAAGATCCTGAACTACCTAAGTGTCAAACATAACCCCATCGTGTTCTCTTCTCAGAGTGAAAAGAGACAGTCACGGTTACTCACGCGGTGGTGTGTTTTACTTCGGATCCTCTGTCAAGTTTTCTACAACCGGACATTAACAAATTCCAATCTGCCACATAACCGCGGGCACGGCTTTCGAAAGATCATAACCCTGCAGGGGTGTCCCAACTTACCCCATCACAAGCTCTCACGATCAGCAGAAGTAATAATAATATTACCCCTTATCTTAGGGAAGGTCCGATTAGACTCGGAATTCCCGGTGCACAAGACATTTCTACAATGGGAAAACAAGTCCAGCAAGACCTCCCGGCCTGCCGACAACCTGATAGTAGCCGCACGTATCTCGTCTCAGGCCACGTCCGGATAGGTGAGCCTACGGGAGCCAGCCCTCGAGTTTCCCCGAGGTGGCCCCGCAGTCCCTACATTTGGGACCAACACCATCAGCACTGGCCCCCCTGCTATGTAGAAAAGATTCTCGAGGGCGCGACCCCCTATGCAAATTTAATTAATTAATTAAGTTTTTATTATGAGGCAAATTAAAACCAATGTTGGGCCTTGCTGGAGGAGTTTTATTCAAAGACGAACTGTCAAGGGGTCCCCATATACCCAACCGTGTAAGGAACGCAAAATCAAGGAACATAATGCCGGTTTATCGGCTCCTAAGGTGGCATGAGTGGAACAAAACGCTGAGCAAAAGGCCAAGCCTTCCACCCATGCCCAGTATATAGGTGTGTTATAATAATAGATATTGTGATATTCCCAAAACATCAAGATCAGACATGGATCAATCTTCATCTTCACCTGCAACTAACAACGCTATAAGAGGGGCTGAGCAAGCGGGTAACATAGCCAAACAACGGTTTGCTAGGAAGGTGTCAAAGGTTAGAGGTTTCCTGGCAACAAGGAGAGGCCGACATCAAAAGATAGGTAGCGCGACATATAACGATAGCATCGAGACATCTAGCATGGCAATGATAGTAAAGGTATCCAAGGGTATGGTCATCTTGCTTGGGATCCCGCAAGGAAGCAGAATGAGTCCATGAAGTAGTCGAACGGATCCTCACAACTCCGGAACGAACCCGAAGCTAACAAGAGAAGCATACCAAAAAGAAGCAAACAACACGGTAAACACACATATCATCACCATGGCATATGATGCACAACCAAGTATGATGCATGTCCGGTTTAAATATGCATGGCATGGCAAAGTGCACAAACAAATACTACAAGTTAAGTGGGGCTCAATATGCAATGAGTTGCATATTGACGAAACACCACATTTTATTTATTTAGTTGACTCCCGTTTATTTACAAGACAAGATTAAATGTTTTTATTAAACATGGCAAGAGGTGAAGCATAAGTAAAAATACACTATCTAGGCATTTTAAATGAGGCCGGAAATACCAACAACAATTCCAGGAAAATCCCCATGACCAATTTAGCAATTAGTAAAGCAACAACAATTTAACATTTAAAGGTTATTATGATGATGCGGATGACATGATCAAGTTTTATGCAATTTTTAGTAAAAGTTAACATGAACATGATAAGAAGTATTTGTCACCATGGTGGAAAGAAAGGGGCCACGGTGTCGAATCCGAAAATGATGCCACGCAACATATCGGTTCCGCTAACTCGTTGAGAGTCCGGTGCAAAAGGTGACGAAGAGCGTGACATGAAAAAGAGATGGGGTGATCCCATTGCCGGGTTCCCACGGTTTGGCGACAAGGCAACGAGGGGTACTCCGAACACGTTGCAACAAAGGGTGCATCTCATACAACACAAGCATACATTCTCGGGCATCATTTCGGCGGTATACCTTCGAAGCGTGCATTTTCGGAGGGGTTCGAGATGTCGAGGGAAGTAGTTGTACACGTGGTTCGTAGTTCGTTCGGGGCATCGGTAGCGGAACTTGACGCCCACAGGTCTTCGAGGATCGACGGAAGTGGATGTAGTCGTTCTCGTTTCATCTCGGAGAGGTACTTGACGAATCGAACGTCCTCGGGGAGACGGTAGTGGTACATGCACGTAGTGGTACTTGGTGTTTCGGTCCGAAGGGGGTACTTGGCGCATCCACGGGTCTTCGAGGGTAGTCGTACACGGGCCTTCACCGAAGGTAGTCGTACACGTAGATGAACTTGACGGGTCATGGACGTCCTGGTACATGGCAGACTTGGATCCCTCGTTTTGAACTTGGAAACGACAAGGGGCAGCAAGGTTTCCAGTTCATCTTGCAACAACGGCAGGGCGACAGAAGGAAGCAGAGGCGGGAGAACGAATGAGGCCATCGGAGTTGGCCCCCTGGTGGGTAGCAGCAAGGCGACGAGGTGGTCGAGGCAGCAAGCGGCAGCACCGCTAGCAGCTAGGGGAGGCCGGCGAATGACGCGGACATGGCGCCAATGGGTCGGGCGCGGTGGTGATCTTGGCGCTGGAGGAAGGAGGCAGGGGAGGCGGAGCTCGGGCCGAGCCTGGCGACGGCGGAGTAGAGGAGGTCGACAAGGTGATTCGGGACGGCGCTGTCGTCCCGTGTGAGGCAGCGGCTCGTTCTCGCCGGCGTGGAGGAAGAGGCGGCCGATGGGGAGGCGCGGCGGCGGTGGAAGGCGCGGCGGCGCAAAGGCCGGAGCACAGGGAGGCGGTGAAGCACCAGCTCGGGGCACGACCTGACGGGGCCTGCGGGCAACCATGGAAGGAGCAGAGGTGGCGGGGCGCTGGCTCACCGGCGATGGGGCTCCAGGCGGCGTGCGAGGCGACGGGGAGGAGTGAGGACGAAAGGGAGGCGTGGGGAGAGCGAGGGGGATCGGGAGATGGGGATGAGGGTGCGGCGGCTGAGTGGGAGGACGAGGGGGTCGGGGTGCGACGGGTTAGGGTTACAGGTAGGAGGTCCTGTTGGGCCATGGCTGCGGCTGGGAGGCCCAGATGGCCAGGGAGGCCAGCGGTTGCAGATGGGCCTAAACGGCTGGTTGCTGGGAGGCCAGGCCAGGTGGTCTATCTCTCTCTCCCTTATTTTTTTTCTTTTAGTAGTAAAAATAGAGAGAGTTCAAAATTTATAAAGAAAAGAGGCCATGAACAAGAATAAAATGATGGAACATTTTTGTAAGGCTTTATGGAATATTACCAACCCAACAAAAGTGGTTCCAACAAAATAGGGGAAGTTCAAACCAAAATTATTTAACTTGCATTAAAGGAGTTTGAATGGAGTCTAGACTTTAGGAGTGTCCAAAAATGTTTTAATTTTTGGAGGAGCCTCGATAAAACGGAGAAGAATTATTGACAAGGTTTGGAGGCAAGGAATTGAGAAAGAAAAGGCATGGGGAAAATATGCAAGTGTGTTATGGTGAATTCCAAACAAATGGAATAATTTAATATAGCTCCCTAATAATATTGAGAGGCTTTTATATGTTATAAAGAGAAGTCACCATAGTGAGTATCCCTCAATTTAAATGGATCGAAGATCCATACGGTTTATCTAGTTGGGTTTTTAAAATTAAAAGACTTGATGGCATGATGACATGATGCAATGCAAAATAAATAAAGCAAGCACAAATGAAACACATGGCAAAACCCCGAAACATCTAGAATCTTCTGGAGCGTCGGTCTTCGCGCGTCACAACTCTCCCACACTAACAGAGGATCTCGACCCGAGATCCTAGAGATGGCACCGGATAAAAGAGGATAAAGGAAGAGGTAAAACAAAGTTGCTTCTTTGACAGACGAGTGAAACCACAAACCTGGAGAGGTTAAACAAATTGAATAAAGAATACAATGGAGATGAACGAAGATGAAAACACTCCGTTAGAAAAGAGGAACAAGGAACATTATGAGAACCTTGTAGGTTGAAAGACATGAAACAAGAGATTACGAACCAAAAGAATATGAAACTGCAACAGTATAGCAAAGGAATAAGAATTACATAATTTGGACAGCACTCCGACTGAAAATGGAAGGAATTAACATGAGCTTGAGAAGATTGGATGATCGTGATGAAATCAACAGCATATTGCCTCTGAAACAATTAGAAGAATGGCACACGAGATAAGAATTTCAGACAGCACTCCGGTTAGAAAAGAGAGGCAAAACTTGATAAGATTTGATAATTAGAATGAAGGTCACGACACTCCCGTTAAATGGACGAGAAAAGAAAAGAACATGATCTTGATATGACAATATGATGGCTCGAAGAGAGCAATATCACAATGCCTCCGGAGTGAAAGAATATATGCTAGATCGTTGGAAAGAAAAGAACGGAGAAGAAAATGACAACTTCTCCCATGAATGAATTAAAAAAATCCTCCTTACGAAGAAAGGTTGAACGGACTTGTTGAAAATAATCAATCAACAAAAAGAATAAGCTTGATGTGGGCTTATGGAAAACATCTCAAAACTTGAAATGAAATTCTGCCACTAACGGAAACAATTGATTTGATTTAGAGCACCAAAGAGATGAAAATTTCTTCCATCACGATGATAAAGAGATAACTTGGATCATTGATAAACACCACAATAGAAACAATCCTTAGGGGAAAGCTTTTAGGTGAGGCACAACCCAAGATAACTCCAACGAAGAAATTGACGAGATTAAATATCTCATTCTTGATAACTTGTGAATCATGGAACATGAAGGAAATTGTCAAGAATGACATAACACGATCTAAAAAGATAAGGTAGAAAGGATTGCAATCGGAATGCATGAGCTCCAACAAGAATCTTGATGAAGACTTCGAGGATGAATTAAATCTTGATGAACCACCATGAGAACTCCGGTAATGAAAAGCATGGGAAGCGAAAGATGAAAAGAATAATATTCAAGGCTTGCGATGAATTAGATGGAGCTTTGAAATGATATAATTGAAATAACTTGGAGCTCTGAAAAACAAGATGAACAACTTATAACCAAGGATATGATATGATGAACAAGCTCCGGAAAAAGAGATTAATCACTTCGGGGAAAAGAATAAGATTTATTGTATGCTTATCCTTCATCAAATTAAATTGATGACCAGCAACGGATTGGCATACTACTTATTCTTGTTGCCAAGAATTAAAAAGAGATCTCGCACAAACTTGAGAGAGTATTCAACGAATCACCGGTAGGGTTTTGAAAGAACGAATGAATTAATACGATAACAAGGAAGAGAAATCTTGGACGAACGACCGTAAGAATTGAAACCGGGTGATGAAAGAGAATAATCCACCGGGAAGAATAAGCACTGGAGGAAATTTAGATACAAGAGAACGAAGAGATCGCGAACCGATTAAAGAATACTTGAACAAAGCACCGGTAGAATATGGAGACAAATGAAGAGGCATCAATGAAGAATATTTGGAGGACGAAGTTGAAAACTGAGAACGAGGAAATCTTTTGAAATGGTGGCCTTGGGAGGAACACAAAGAATGGAATTCATGAAATACTCTGGAAGAATAGAAGAATTCCTCACAATCGGAACAATAATGAGGATGACATGAAGTTAGAACCACGAATCTTGAGAGAACGGGCCAAGATTTAAGAGAAACACTTCTCCGATCTTCAAATGTTGAGAATGAAGACGAGAAATGCCATGAAGAATTTCGAGATACTCCGAACGAATGACAAGAGGAAGGTGGAGCTAAAGATGGAAATAATTGAAAACAAGCTTGGAGAAGGCATGTGACTGATGGAAATCATTCTTACGTCACGCTTTGAAAAGAATTCTCCGGAAAAAGAAGAGTCAGGTAAGATCCTGGAAAAAGACCTATGGGTTAGGGCATACTCAAAAGAAATCACCGTTGAAAAAGATTGCTTAAGAGATATTGCACCGGTTGAATTAAATGGCTTGAATAGATAGCAACCTCAAAATAGTTTGAACGGATTAAGAATGGAATTATGAATCTTCTGAGTTGTCTTGTACACTCCGGATAAGAATAGGAGAGTTGAATAAATAAGAGAGCCTTTGGATAATAAATTTCAACATGGGAAAACATGTTAAACAAAAAAGGAAGAGATATGATCATGACCGAGGCTTGAATTTATTCCACCGGAGAAGGAACGAGAACGGAGAATGATGAACTTGAAGCTCTTGAGCATCTTCACGATAAATAACCGGATAAGAACATTGACGGAAATGAATGAAGAAACCTCACATGAATAAAATGGATACTTGATTTGAAATCTCTGGCTCCAAGAAGAAAAAGGGAGGGAGGGCGGGGAAACAAAGACAACTTGGGATGAATGAAACAGACAAATCGTCAGATTTCTCCACGGCGTCCGTATGGAATAACTTGAAGAGAAGGCACACCGGTTGAAAAGGATTAACATGAAAATCTCGATGGTCAAGAAGAATTAGCACTCCCAGAGAAATATGAGAACACCGATTAGGAAGGTATGGAATCAACATTTGACATCGAAGCAACTCGAATACCAGAATCGAAACAAAAACAAAGGATAGATATGTTGCAGCATAATCTTCACAATAACATTCGAACAGAGAATTGAACGAATGAATTCCACAGCTTAAATGATACATTAACTTGACGAGAAGACACTTGGGAGAACAAAAGATAAATAAAAACAACAAGGAGCAGATAGAACAAATACAAGATAGAAGTTTCATTCCACATGTTCGTGCTGAAAACTCATGGAACGTGTTACAAAAGGGTTTTGCAATCCCCGGATCAGCATAGCCAAGGACCCTTTAAGATGCAGCTCCCGATTGGAACAACGCTCATAAAACCTCTTCACTCAAAGTTAAACCCAAAACTTCATATCATGCACTCGTTGGAAGAATGTCTACGAGCTAATAGAAGAACCCACCTATTAATTTTCGAAAGTTTCCGGTTATGCAATCGGGTGTTGGGGAAACAGGGGAAGCATCGCGCACTCAACTCTAATCCTACATCCAGCTGTATCCACCCTTCAACACATAACTAGTTATTTCCGGAAACCGTTTACCTCGGACCTTCGATATGCATCTGCTATGCAAGCTATGGCAATACTCCCGAACTACCTCCCAGTACTGGGTGATGTCGGGGTTATCTTACCACTAACCGCATAGAAGAGTTTTCGATGTCGGCCGTCTTAAGTATTCAAGAACTGTTACAATAGATTTATGACACAACACCTCGGAGCTCAACTGCCCGGGACACTGCCACAACCCCTAAATGACAGGAGGCATCAAGAACAATGTTCTCATCACAAAGACATCGGAACACTCCAAACAATACTCGCGTGATCCTAAAAAAATTTAGTGAATTTTTTTTAGAGTAGAAGAGATAAAGTAATCGTCAGGAGTCCTCACCAGAGTGATAAGGGATGAGGAGTAAAAAGAAATCCTACTCTCCGATATATATATAGGACTCAAACATTTTCAAGTGCCTGCCTAGACTCAACCGTCAACGATTCGATCAATCAGTGGGGGCTCCTAGGTCGGAGAAGGCTCTAATTACCAACTTGTAATGCCCAGTATGAGACTATACCTCCTACGTGTCGAGGCACGACTTAAAGGCATAATCTCACACTAGAATGATCTCAAGTATGGTATCTTTGCACGACTCATGTAAAAGAGGGATGAAATTGCAAAAGAGTAGTTGGCTTTCGAAAGATCAATACCCTGCAGAGTGTCCCAACTTAGCCCATCACAAGCTCTCACGATCAGCAGAAGTAATAATAATATTACCCCTTATCTTAGGGAAGGCCCGATCAGACTTGGAATTCCCTGTGCACAAGACATTTCGACAATGGTAAAACAAGTCCAGCAAGACCTCCCGGCGGGCCGACACCCTGATAGTTGCCGCGCGTATCTCGTCTCAGGCCACGTCCGGATAGGTGAGCCTACGGGAGCCAGCCCTCGAGTTTCCCCGAGGTGGCCCCGCAGTCCCCCCGCTTGGGACGAACACCATCAGCACTGGCCCCTCCTACTATGTACAAAAGAATCTCGAGGGCGCGATCCCCTATGCAAATATAATTAATTAATTAAGTTGTTATTATGAGGAAAATTAAAACCAATGTTGGGCCTTGCTGGAGGAGTTTTATTCAAAGACGAACTGTCAAGGGGTCCCCATATACCCAACCATGTAAGGAACGCAAAATCAAGGAACATATTGCCGGTTTATCGGCTCCTAAGGTGGCATGAGCGGAACAAAACACCGAGCAAAAGGCCAAGCCTTCCACCCAGGCCCAGTATATAGGTGTGTTATAATAATAGATATTGTGATATTCCCAAAACATCAAGATCCGACATGGATCAATCTTCATCTTCACCTGCAACTAACAACGCTATAAGAGGGGCTGAGCAAGCGGGTAACATAGCCAAAGAACGGTTTGCTGGGAAGGTGTCAAAGGTTAGAGGTTGCATGGCAACAAGGAGAGGCTGACAACAAAAGATAGGCAGCGCGACATATAACGGTAGCATCGAGACATCTAGCATGGCAATGATAGTAAAGGTATACAAGGGTATGGTCATCTTGCCTGGGATCCCGAAAGGAAGCAGAACGAGTCCATGAAGTAGTCGAACAGATCATCACAACTCCGGAACGAACCCGAAGCTAACAAGAGAAGCATACCGGAAAGAAGCAAACTACACGGTAAACACACATATCATCACCATGGCATATGATGCACAACCAAGTATGATGCATGTCCAGTTTAAATATGCATGGCATGGCAAAGTGCACAAACAAATACTTCAAATTAAGTGGGGCTCAATATGCAACGAGTTGCATATTGACGAAACACCACATTTTATTTATTTAGTTAACTCTCGTTTATTTACAAGACAAGATTAAATGTTATTATTAAACATGGCAAGAGGTGAAGCATAAGTAAAACTACACTGTCTAGGCATTTTAAATGAGGCCGAAAATACCAACAACAATTCCGGGAAAATTCCCATGACCAATTTAGCAATTAGTAAAGCAACAAAAATTTAACATTTAAAGGTTGTTATGATGATGCGGATGACATGATCAAGTTTTATGCAATTTTTAGTAAAAGTTAACATGAACATGATAAGAAGTATTTGTCACCGTGGTGGAAACAAAGGGACCACGGCGGCGAATCCGAAAATGATGCCACGCAACATATCAGTTTCGGTAACTCGTTGAGAGTCGGACACAAAAGGTGACGAAGAGCGTGACATGCAAAAGAGATGGGGTGATCCCGTTGCCGGGTTCCCACGGTTCGGCGACAAGGCAACGAGGTGTACTCCGAACACGGTGCAACAAAGGGTGCATCTCATACAACACAAGCAAACGTTCTCGAGCATCCTTTCAGCGGTATACCTTCGAAGCATGCGTTTCCGAAGGGGTTCGAGACGTCGAGGGAAGTAGTTGTACACGCGGTTCGTAGTTCGTTCGGGGCATCAGTAGCGGAACTTGACGCCCACGGGTCTTCGAGGGTCGACGGAAGTGGATGTAGTCATTCTCGTTTCATCTCGGAGAGGTACTTGACGAATCGAACGTCCTCGGGGCGACGGTAGTGGTACATGCACGTAGTGGTACTTGGCGTTTCGGTCCGAAGGGGGTACTTGGCGCATCCACGGGTCTTCGAGGGTAGTCGTACACGGGTCTTCACGGAAGGTATTCATACACGTAGATGAACTTGACGGGTCATGGACGTCCTGGTACTTGGCAGACTTGGTTCCCTCGTTTTGAACTTGGAAACGACAAGGGGAAACAAGGTTTCCAGTTCATCTTGCAACAACGGTAGGGTGACAGAAGGAAGCAGAGGCGGGAGAACGAACGAGGCCATCGGAGTTGGCCCCCTGGTGGGTAGCAACAAGGCGACGAGGTGGTCGAGGCAGCAAGCGGCGGCGCCGCCAGCAGCTAGGGGAGGCCGGCGAACAACACGGACAGGGCGCCAAGGGGTCGGGCGCGGTGGTGATCTTGGCGCTGGAGGGAGGAGGCAGGGGAGGCGGAGCTCGGGCCGAGCATGGCGACGGCGGAGCAGAGGAGGTCGACGAGGTGGTTCGGGACGGCGCTGGCGTCTGGTGTGAGGCGGCGGCTCGTTCTTGCCGGCGTGGAGGAAGAGGCGGCCGGTGGGGAGGCGCGGCGGCGGTGGAAGGCGCGGCGGCGCTGAGGGCGGAGCACAGGGAGGCGGTGAAGCACCGGCTTGGGGCGCGACCTGACGGGGCCTGCGGGCGACCGCGGAAGGAGCAGAGGCGATGGGGCGCTGGCTCGCCGGCGATGGGGCTCCAGGCGGCGTGCGAGGCGACGGGGAGGAGTGAGGACGAGAGGGAGGCGTGGGGAGAGCGAGGGGGATCGGGAGATGGGGACGAGGGTGCGGCGGCAAAGTGGGAGGATGAGGGGATCGGGGTGCGACGGGTTAGGGTTAGAAGTAGGAGGGCCTGCTGGGCATGGCTGTGGCTGGGAGGCCCAGATGGCCAGGGAGGCCGGCGGCTGCAGATGGGCCTGAATGGCTGGTTGCTGGGAGGCCAGCCCAGCTGGTGTATCTCTCTCTCCCTTATTTTTTTCTTTTAGCGGAAAAAATAGAGAGAGTTCAAAATTTATTAAGAAAAGAGGCCATGAACAAGAATAAAATGATGGAACATTTTTGTAAGGCTTTATGGAATATTACCAACCCAACAAAAGTGGTTCCAACAAAATCGGGGAAGTTCAAACCAAAATTATTTAACTTGCATTAAAGGAGTTTGAATGGAGTCTAGACTTTAGGAGTGTCCAAAAATGTTCGAATTTTTGGAGGAGCCTCGATAAAACGGATAAGAATTATAGACAAGGTTTGGAGGCAAGGAATTGAGAAAGAAAAGGCATGGGGAAAATATGCAAGTGTGTTATGGTGAATTCCAAAGAAATGTAATAATTTAATATAGCTCCCTAATAATATTGAGAGGCTTTTATATGTTATAAAGAGAAGTCACCATAGTGAGTATCCCTCAATTTCAATGGATCGAAGATCCATACGGTTCATCTAGTTGGGTTTTTAAAATTAAAAGACTTGATGGCATGATGACATGATGCAATGCAAAATAAATAAAGCAAGCACAAATGAAACACACGACGAAACCCCGGAACATCTGGAATCTTCTGGAGCGTCGGTCTTCGGGCGTCACAAGCCAGGAGCGAGCGCCGTCTTTCAGAGCCATGGTGAACCACTTCGCCATTACCTGCTCGGTGCCGTTGGACGCCTCGATGCTCAGCTCGTAGAGTTGGAGGAACTCCGTGGGGTCGGTGGTTCCGTCGTAGCGCGGAGGCAGGTCAGGCTTGAACTTGCCGGGCCAGACGAGGCGCCATAGCTCAGGAGCTAGGGCGCGACACCCAGCCACGCTCATGATCGCAGGCGCCCCCTGCGCCTACGGTGCTCGTTCTTGGGGTGCTGGCGCCACCACCTCGTGTGGCGCGCGGTCTAGGCGCTGCAGGCCAGGGGGCCCGCGAGCCCCTGCACGGGGATGCAGAATCACCTGGAAGCTCTCCTCGTCATGCGCATGAGCTCTACGAGGTTGCTCACGTTGATGGGCCTCACGTCGGACCTCCTGGCCGGTGCGGTGGAGTGGAAGCGGATCCGGGAACCCGTGGCCTTCGTTCCCCACCGGGGGCGATGGAGGACGTGAGGAGTGCGTTGGTGCAGGTGGTTCTCCAGCAGCGTTGATGAGCTCGGTGATGCGGTGGAGCCACTCGTCGTAGAGGTCATCTGCCGGGCAATAGCGCAAGAGCTCCCATGCCATAAGTAGCGCAGGTTGCTGGTAGACCGGCCCGCGGCGGACCAGCGAGGACGACTCCGCGGCCGGCGAGGGTGAACGTGTTGCCGTGCAGCCATCCCGCCGCACGGACGGTGGCAGCGACGAGTCCTGCTGCTCGCGGACGGCTGGGTTGGTTGCAGCGTTGGCGACCGGCGAGTCGGGGCGGAGTGGCGCGCCGTTGCCCGCGGGCGCCGTCTGAGCGACGTTCGCGGCGCTAAGGCAACGCGAGCTCGGTGTGTGTCCACCATGGCTGTGGAGCGGAGTCGGTGACGAGAACGCGACGAGGTCGTCGGAGAGGCGAGATTTCGACACGCCCCCTACCTGGCGCGCCAAATGTCGGATTTAGGGCCGCAAAACCCAAGAAGTTTGAACACAGGGGCGTGAACGAAGATGTCTCCCACTCACGTCTACCTAGCGTCTCGCTCTCGTCTTGGTGGAAGGATTCAAGCAAACAACAGATAGAACACACAAGATTTTACCCAGGTTCGGGCCACCGTGTGGTGTAAGACCCTACTTCTTGCTTTGGTGGATTAGCCTCGGGCGAGCTGGGATATGAGCTAGTACAATGGTTCCTGGGCTCAGGAGGTGAGCTAAGGAGGGTCAGGAGGCAAGTGTTCTTGCTCCTTGTGTGGTGGCTGATTTTATGGATCGATCCCCTTTATAGTGGGAATCCTAGCTACTTATATAGGCGGCCACAGTCCTCTTCCCCCGAAATGTTTAGGCGGGAAGGGATCCCACAACGGCTATTTTTGAGCGGGAACACAAGGACGTTCCTATCCTGGCAAAAGCGGTCTTCGCCTGCAAAAGGATCAGGCAGTGACATGGTGGTGGGCTCGACGGTGACATCCTCCTTGCCATCCTTGTTTTCTTCGATCTTGTTGCACAAAAGGGGAAACCATTGCCCCGCTCCTTGGGAACCGGTGGCTGCGCTGCCCCCTTTGCACCGAAATGGCAACTGCGTCGCTGGCGGACACTGGCACCCGCTAGCGCGGTGCGTCACTGCTGACATCACCACCTCCTCTTGAGGCAGGCATGGCCTTGGATTCTCCGCCCCTCCGGCGCACCTTGTTTAGACCGCTCCCGAGGAGGTCTTGATGTCGTTCTCCTCGCGAGGCTTAGCCCCCTCGCGAGGGTCTTGGACAGCTGGTCGATCAGCTGGGCCGTACCAGGCCGTAGTAGGAGCGTGTCGCGGCCCGCAGACACGCAAGTCTGGGTACCCTGGTTCCCAGGACGCCGACAAAGTGCGAACGGATGGTGTTTTAAATGAACGAGAAATTTTGTAGTACTAATACAGCTGTCATGTCAAATTTTTGGGAAAATCCCGGGGTCATTTGACCTTTTAAGACATTTAAGTGGTTTTCTAGCCATTTAATGACTGTAATTGAAATTTGAACTACATGTAAATGCAACAGCTAACCATAACGGTTTGAAAACTCATATTTCGTGTACTTGTGTGCGATTTAATTCCATGTGCGGTAAATTGGAAAGAATTTTCAAATATATTGGTCTAACGGCTATGACACAATTAAGCATGGAGTGACATGGCATTTTAATTCCAAATAAAATAGAAACACATGAAACCTTGGTTGATATAATGTCATGCCACCAAGATGATGTGGTAAAAACGGCATGTTTGACGAAAGTTTGGACACACACCCCTCACAAACCGGAGCAACTCACTAGAAGGATCGTGGTTCCGAGAGGGAACAATGCATATTTGATGACGAACGGGAGATAGCTTCCTCTTACGGCCTTCATTTTTTCCTACGTCTAACGTGCACTACTACAACTGTAATGTGAAATTTTTGAAAATTGTATGGATCATTTGACCTTTTAAAGACAGTTAAGTAATTTTCTAGCCATTTAATGACCGTAATTCAAATTTGAACTACATCTACATGCAATGCCTAACCAAAATGGTTTGAAAAATCATATATGTGTACTTGTGTGCGAGTTAATTCCATGTGCAGTAAATTAGAAGGAATTTTCAAACATATTGGTCTCACGACATGGACACATGCATACGTATGCATGGAGTGACATGGCATTTTAATTCCAAAAAATAAAAAATGATCAGAAAAACATTAAACTTGCTTGATTTAATGTCATGCCACCAAGATGATGTGGTAAAGAAATTTGCATGTTTGACGAACGTTTGGACACACACGCCTAACAAACCGAAGCAACTCGCTAGAAGGTTCGTGGTTCCGAGGAGGAACAATGCATGTTTGATGATGAACGGGAGATAGCTTCCTCTTACGGTCTTTAAATTTTTTCCTACGTTTAACGTGCACTAATACAACTGTCATGTGAAAATTTGGAAAAGTTCTGGGGTCATTTGACCATTTAAAGACCTTTAACTGATTTTCTAACCATTTAATGACCGTAATTCAAATTTGAACAACATCTACATGCAACGCCTAACCCTAAAGGTTTGAAAGATCATATTTTTGTGTACTTGTGTGTGAGTTAATTCCATGTGCAGTAAATTAGAAGGAATTTTCAAACATATTGGTCTCAAGACATGGGCACATGCATGGAGTGCATGCCATGGCATTTTAATTCCAAAAAATTTAAAAATGATCAGAAAAACATGAAACCTTGCTTAATTTAATGTCATGCCACCAAGATGATGTGGTAAAAAAATTTGACCTGTTTAACGAAAGTTTGGACACACACCCCTCATAAAGCGGAGCAAACCGGAGCAAGATGTGCTGATGTAATGAACTATATATATATATATATATATATATATATATATATATATATATATATATATATATATATATATATATATATATATATATATATATATATATATACAGCCGGTCTATTCTCATAACATTATGAGAATAATATTCTCATAACACTTCCGAACTGCACTGCAAAAATGCATTGGAGAACTATGCGCACTGCTTCCGTCTTCTGCTGTGCACCACATAGAGGTGCAGCAGGAAACGTTCATCTAGTATCGTTTCTGGCTAGTTTCTCTGATTTGTACTGGTTTATTCGCGCTTGCGCTGATTTAATTTGTGGTTAAGCACTGAATTCTGCGAGAAAACGACGGAAATCCTTGGATTTTGGCGGATCTGCGTCCGTTCGTCCGGCTTTCTCTGTTTCTCTGTTCTCCCCAGTGCGGATCGAAATTGCTGCGTTTTGTATGTAATGTTCTGTTGTTTTCGGCATTTACGGGCTGCTTTTGATCTATCCGTATAAATTGGAGCGGATTAAGTTGTTATTTTGGAAGAATTTTAAGTTTTCTGTCCACGGTTTTTTGCGGCGCGACTGGCTCTGGTCGTTTATCAAAAGATGTTCTTTGAGTTTTTTTGCATTATATAGTTGTTAGAACTGCATCGCATGCTGTGTGTTTCGTCTGTGAATCGCGGTCAAGAGCGGTGGACTACAGTAATATGCAAAGGCGTGTTGAATTTTTTGTAGTGCGGCGAACTGCATTAATATGCAATGCGAGCCTGTATGAACTGCATTACAGCCACGGTTGCGTGGGGGTACTAGTTTGATTAGTTTTTTTTTGCTTTTGTCAAGCGGGTGGACTGCAGCAATATGCAATGCGGAATGCATTTTGTTATGTAACCGCACTGCTTTATTCGTCGTTTTTTTTGTGTTGTTTGTTTTACATATATATATACTGGTGTGTCAATTGGCTCCCCTCCCACCTTATCCCTGGCGGCTCCCATCTCATCTTATCCGTGGCGGCGCCATTCCTGCTCGATCTGTTTTTTCTCCCAACCAGATCTATTTTTCGCCTGACAATGGATTGCGCGTGCGGCTGCCTGGCAAGGGTGGAGCCGATGCTGGAGACATGCGTTTTTTCTGAAGGTTTGGTTCTGAACCAGAAGCAGCGGCACAGCGCTCTCTGTTCTATTCTATATTCTTCAGGTATTGGATTTCGGGCTCCATTCGTCCATCAGTTGACTGACGATGATGTCAGTGTTTCATGGGTATGTATTTCTCGGATATTCTTTTTCATGTGTTGTTTGTAGTTAACGCTACCTTAATTTTTGTAGGAGTATTAGTTTTCTGAAGAAATTTTTTTTGCTACCAAGTATAAGCGAACTGCTTTTCCCGTAGTAGTTTTTTTATGAACACTGTAGGTGCAGCAGCAATGTTTGTCTAGTCAATATTATTACGTGTTGACATCAATATTTCTGTATGAAAGATTGTAATATTTTTCTTAGTTGTTCTTATATTTTTTTTCTGTTCTTGTTGTTTTTCTTTGCAGAAATTCCCTTCTGGTCTAGTGAGGGTAACAGAAAGCTGTGTTAATTTGGTGTTGGTCAGCAAGAATGGATATCATGATGTTGATGTTATGTATTCTGTTGGATCTGATGATTGTTTGGTTCTCAAAGATGGCTGGAGGGAATTTGTGGAGGAAGCTGGTCTTCAGGCAGGGGATGTTGTGATGGCTATGTTTTTTAGGCATGCAAAGTGTTTGGAAATCAAGTTAAATTTGCTTTAGATCAGTCTCGCTTGAGCAGCAGCAGCATGAGACATTTTTGTTGTAATAATCTGACATTTTTTTTGCGTGGCTTCTAGTGTTTTTTCTTATGAGAATTCTGAGTATAAGTGAACTGCCTTTTTACATATAGTCTTTTTATGTGCATCCTATGAGCAGCAGCAGTTTCCTTTTGTTTTAACCCACAGAGGGAACTAGAGTTTTTTTAATAAAAGAGCACTGCATCAACCTTCTTAACAGGGAGCAGTTTTGTGAAAGAATCGTCTATGTGAACTGCTCTGATAGTTTTGTTTTTTTATGTGCATCCTAGATGCAGCAGCGGTTTTAAAGAAATATACATACTGAAAACATACTACGGAGAACTGCATATATTTGATAGATAGAAACTACGGTTCTGGGGTCATAATTATCATAGTACATCATCAAGCAAACTAACGCAACACAAGCAAACATTGTTCCAAAGCAAACTAGAATGAAAGCAAACTAATCTACATACGCAGAGGAAACTAAATCGAGCACTTGCGACAGGAATCGTTGGGTTTCAGCATCTGTCCTGATTCACCAGTTCCACCCGTTGGAGTTGGAGGTGGAAGTTGATCCGCCCTTGCCCCACCCCCTCCTGGAGGACCTCGGGCGCTTCCTTGTCTTCTCCGTTTCAGCGCGCGCGAGGCCTTTCTTCATGGTGCTGATTTTGTTCCATATCTCGAACGCAGCGTAGGCGTCCTTGGCAGCATACTCGACGTGCTTGGTGCTGAGAATGGAAGTCCACAGGCTGTGGTCGTGGTCTGTCATCTTCGTCTTCATGTCCGCGTACTCGTCGTCGATGATGGCAGCAGCTACATCGCCCAGCGAGTCCAGTGGCTTCGTTCCATCAGGCACCCTCCAGTTCGTCTAGATGTCGACGAAGTTGGCGACGTGGAGGTCGCTGGCTGCGAGCTTCTGCTTGTCCTGCTCGATGGCGAAGCCAGCGAACTCGAACCTAGGGAAAGTGAACCGCAAGTTATACCTTTCGGAACTGCATACACGGGCATATAGAACTGCAACGCGTACTCGGCAGAGAGAATTGCTTACCTTGGGTCGTCGAGGAACCTGTCGAAGTTGACGCATCTCTTGCCCAATGTACCACATACCTGGAAAACAAGCACTGGCTGGTACTTGCCGATGGATAGTTGAACCACGGCCGCCCTGCGGTGGTCGGGTGTGTACTCCACGTCGATGCCGACGATCTTCTGGCGGCGCCGCTGGAGTAGTGTCTTGAATTCTTCGACGTACGTCGCCATGGCTGCGACGTCGGTGGTGTAGATCACCTTCAGCTTCGTGTTCCCGTGCGCATGCACGGCGTCGTAGGTCCTGCTGAACCCCATTGCTGCAAAGAGGACGAAGAGGAGGAGGAAGGCGCAGCGTCGTGTGTTTGTGTGGACGGTCTGTTCAATGGAGCGCGGGATTTAAATGGGAGCGGCAGCAACTTTTGCCGAGGCCACGATCTCGTCTCCCAACCGTGGTGGCGATCGTGGGTTCGTGATGATCGTTGCAGTTCGTGCGGCGTGGAACCGTCGGGATAGAGGAGGGGCGGGGCGCGGGCGCTTCGGGCGATAGTGGGCGCATTTATTTTAGGGCAGGCGAACCGAATCGTCCGCCGTAAGCGAACTGCATCGCTTCAGAAGCGTAATCGTTCCCCGTAAGCGAACTGCATCGCTTCAGAAGCGGAATCGTTTTTGTTTACATTTTTTTGCACTAAGCGCACTGCACTGTGTACTCGAAGGTTACTGCACTGAAGCTTTTAAACGCACCACGCACGGACTGCAGTGTATTTGTTTATCCTAGCCTGACTCTACATTTTTTTCTTTTCTATCTGCTTTTCTGTACTGATTCACGTTCATGGTTAGATTCTATACGAGCAAGAGAACTGCATTCTCAAAAATGACATTCCGATGTCTGGTTTTTCATACAGAAGAGAACCGCATTCTGAGAGTGGAATTCTCATCTTATTTTCTTTTTTCATATAGAAGAGAACTGCATATTATTACACGATAACGATATATATAAATGATGAAGTTAATATGTTTTTTTAAAATGCAAAACTGCATATGTGTTTTGATCTACGCCTTTTTCCTGGTGCTTCTTCGCAGATTGTGCACTGCATTTGTTTCAACGGTTGTTGCTGCTTCTGTCTTGCTCTTGTAGTTCGCGTTACCCCTCGTAACGGGACCGTGCGACCGCGACGCTTGCCTACGCGCTGGATTATGCGTTCTGTCTCTCCCCTTCGTTTTTGATGATGGTTCTTCGATTTCTTCATCTGCTTCTTCTTCTTCCTCGTCTTCTTCTTCTTCTTCTTCCTCATCTTCCTCCTCGGTTTCATCAGCTTCGATCGCTTCCTCACTCTCTTCTCTGTCAGCATCAGCTTCGATCGCTTCTTCGTCCTCTTCTTCATCTTTTTCCTCTGTTCTATTTGGACAAGTTCTCGCGTTATGCTTCTCTCTCTTGTTGCAGACGCTACATAGCCTTCTCTTTGGCGTATCATCTTGTTGGTCAGCTTGGTGATTTGTGGTGGCATTTTCAGCCTGGATTTGTTTCAGCCTCTCCTCACATGTTCTTGAGTTGTGTCCCGCAATCTTATTGCATGATTTACACATCCTTACCCCCAGTGGTCTTCCATCGCTGTCCAGTTCCGGCTCAGGCCTGCTATTTTTTCCAGGGCTTTTTTCATTTGCTGTAGCTTTTTTATTGGCTGACTTGCTCTCTTTCTTTCTCCCTTTTGTGTTTGAAACAGGCGGGGGAAGAATTGTGTCATCCATATTATGAACTGCACCATCAGCAGCATTTCCCTGCTCCTTTCATTGGACTTCACCCCGCGCATCCATTATCTTCTCTGCCTCTTCTTCTTCTTCATTTATTACGTTCACTTCTTGTATGCGTTTTCTCATCCCAGCTAAAGCTCTGTTGTACCCTCTATCTGACTTGACACCTCTGTTCGCCAGGTCCATTGCAGTTTCTGCAAGTATTCTCCTACGGCAGAACATCGAACTCCCATCCGGAGCAGTTTGCTCATAGTCTCTGTGGTCAAAAGTTGGATTTTGGCGTGCGTTCCGTGTGTATCTCTTCAATATGTACTGTTCAGGTATCTTGTCCACCCGCAGCTGATCCAACATGCAAATGATGTGCACGCAGAACAGGCCTGCAGCAAAAGAAAATTTTTTGGGTTACTCGTGCCAGCAAACTTCACATAAATAGGCAACATTTTTTAATTTTTTTGGTTTGTGAACTGCATTATAAATAGGTCCTGTGTCTGCTGCTATAGTGAACCTCACTATATATTTTTTTTGTTTTTAATCTCTCTTTTTTGCTACGAGCAATAAGTGAACTTCATTTTGTTTTACGTGTGCTTATTTTTTTTGTTTTCCTGTATCACTTACCTGTGTGTGTCCACAGCTTGCATTCGCATTCGTAGATACCGTTCGTCACATCAGCAACCACCTGGAACTCGTGTCTTGCCCAATCAAAATCATCAGACCGGTTGTAGTGGCGCACCAAATATTTCGTTGGGTTGTCAGTGGGCTGCTCTGATCTGAAGGCTGTGCTGCGGTAGTGCGTTTGCTTGAAGTCAGCAAAGACCGCCCTGGTGTAAATCTTGGAGAGCTGAACCTCGAATCCAAACTGAGTAGTAGTCTTTATCTCCGTCTGTGAAACAAAGAAAACCAGTTAAGTAGTTGTCTTTTTTGCAGCAAAAATCAAGAAAGCGAGTATTTGTTTTTATTAATTGCTGATCCATCTCTGAAAAATTTGTTCTATTTTGTATACCTCGTTAGCTATGGTCTCCGCGTGCTCGACGCCCTTCCTTGTCTGGATGCACCTGTCCACTTGGGACGCAAAGATGTGCAGGTCGTGTCTTTCCTTGACAAAGTTCCTCTTCAAGATCCGGTTCATGCTTTCACTTCTCTGTGTCGACGTCATCCGTGCACAGAACACCTCCTTGTAGTAAGCCGATATCCATTCTTTTCTGTCTGCCCACAACGCCTTCATAATCTCATCATTTTGCAGGTTATACTTTCCCATGAGCTCACGCCAAGCGCGTTCAAACTCTGATGGCATCAGTGGGTGGTTGAGAACGGATGTCAGCTCATCCTTGAATTTCTCATAGGCTTTGTACAGCAAGGACATGTGATCCTTGTATTTTTTTCAGTATATGCCAACGGCATAACTTGTGCAGCGTGCCTACGAGCGTACTTTTTATCGCGGCATCCATGGAGGGGCATTGATCTGCATGTTTTTGAAAAAAAAAACAAGCATCGAGTTATTGAGAGAACTGCATATCCTTTTTCTGTTTTTTTTCCATTTTTTTTCATTGGATGCAAGAAATGTACTACAAAACTTGGCAGTGAACTGCATTGTTATTTAAGTTCACTCTTTTTTTCAGCATACCTGTGAGTATGCAGATTGGCCGCTTGTTGTTCATGCAACGCAAGAACGTCCGGAACACCCACTCGAAAGTCGGTATTGTTTCGTCTCTGATGAGAGCCACAGCGAATATTGTACTTTGGAGGTGGTGGTTGACTCCAACGAAGACGCCCAGAGGCATGTGGAACTTGTTGGTCTTGTATGTCGTGTCAAATGTGACACAATCTCCAAAATCTTCGTACGATCCCCTGCAGCTTGCGTTCGCCCAGAATATGTTGCGCACACGGTTATCGACATCTTTGTCGTAATCATAGAAGAACTCTGGGTTTATTTGCTGCATCTTCTCAAAGAAAGCCAGGAGTTTCTTCACATCGTCCTCTGTTTCCTCCCTCGCGAATTGGTGCTTCCTGCAGTTCGAAATAATAATATACTTTGCAGCATTAGGGACATACAGAAAATGCACAAAGCGAACTGCATGAAATAGACGAGATATCGTTTTTTGTTTTAGTGAACGTACCTGTTCACCCAGTCACGGCCGGTGCGCCCCATAAAGTGCAGTCCTCCTGACATCCTCGACAGGGTTGACATCATCTGCGTGTGCGTGAGGTTGTCGCTCTGCATGTCCTTCACTAGTTTATCGAGCAACGGGTCATCCGTCTTATGCGAGTGCATGTGCAGAAGCATAGCCGGGCTGTCAATCATCCTGTGGTTGTGATTGAGCTCAATCTCTGCTATCACAAACACATCCTTTATTTTTTTCAATCTCATCCCCGCCTTGCAGCCAGTCCTCTTTGATGTTTTTTCCCGCTTTCTGTCATAATCAGTGACAGTTTGTTTGCTTCTGCCTTCCTTTGAGCACACGATGTATCTGTTTGTTCTGTATCCGCCATTTTTGCGTGTGCCGAAGCCTGCATGCCTCGCATACGTGTTGTAGAATTCTCGCGCCGCATCTTCTGATGTGAACTGCATACCTTTCACAGGCACAAGTTCTTGGAGCATGTTCTCATCCTGCACACATACAACACGGAATGTTTTCTTTTTTTTTTGTTAATGAGAATGCACAAGCTGAAACTATGCGTAATAACTGAACTGCAGTAGCAGGGCAAGGATGCTTACGTGCGTGTACTGTTTTTCTTCTAACGGTGTTTGCAGCTCACCGATGTTTATTGGGCATGGAGGGGTGACAACAGACCTGTGTAATTGAGGATCGCGAGGAGGCAGGAGTGTGGAGAACTTTACTTTTTTGGTTGCCTGCGGCCCTCCTTGATTCTGCTTCCGATTCTTTTGTTGGGCAGTAGGCGGCCTTGGTGGAATTCCACTGTCCCTTTGTCGACGAATCATTTGCACATGGACCTGCCGAACTTGCTGGGTTTCAACATCGGCTTCTGGAGGTGCTATATCATCTGTTCTGATCTGCTGACCAAATGTTTCAAAGACACGCGTGTACCTTGGCTACATAACTGTTATGATTTGCTCCTCGTCATCATCATCTTCCTCATCATGTTTCTGCGCTTGTTCACCCATGAAGACCAGATCGTCGTCGTCCTCCTCTTCATCCCGCGGTTTTCTTGTTTCACTGCCTTCTCCATCTCGAATGATGTTTGGTTCGCTGTTTTCATATTTATCCTCTACATCTTCCTCCACGGAGTAGGCAGTTCTGTTTGTCGTGTTAAAGAAACCCCTAGGTAATTCAGGTGTTATCCATCCAGGCATCTCCCACTCTTCTCTTCCAATGCAGTTCAGGGGCTCAGGGTCGTAAATGATTCGAGGCATCTTCTGTTTTTGAGGCATAGCGAATTCCTGCAGGTTATTAAGCCAAAGCTTTTTTTATGCATGTCAACAATGAAATGAACTGCATCTTTCGTTCTATATATCATTATATTTTTGCAAACGGTAAGGATTTGCACTTTCAATGTGTCATTCTACAGCAGGGGCACTGCTAGTTAACGTGAAGAAACAATGCACTTCAGGTCTAGTAACAGTGCTCTACTTTTTTAGTCAATGTGGACTGCAATTTTGATCCATACAGCGTCTTTTATTTTTCGAACTATCCTTTTCTGATTTTCTACTTTTTGGAGACACACGTGAGTGCAGCCGACGCAAGATGGGGGACTGCATGTGTATAAAAACGGCACTGCAAACTGGATGGGGGGGGTTGGTATGTTGATTTTCTTACCTTATATGCAGTTCCCTCCTTCTGCAGATGCAGCTCTTGCTGCTGTTGTCGTGCAGTCCACCTCCGCTGCAGGAACACATGCGCTTTTTCCACCTTGGCCATTGTTGCGGGAGAAGGCTGGACGTGAACCATTGCAGTTCGCATCCAGGACGAATGCGATGTAGTAGTCAACGTTGCAGTTCGCTTCCCCCTGTCGTGCACGGCTGAGGCTGGATGCT
Organism: Secale cereale; assembly: GCA_902687465.1. Classification (NCBI taxonomy): domain Eukaryota; kingdom Viridiplantae; phylum Streptophyta; class Magnoliopsida; order Poales; family Poaceae; genus Secale; species Secale cereale. Next base: position 268,053,222 of record LR738711.1, on the reverse strand, counting down.
TCAGGGGCGGACCCTCCAGGTGTTTTTGGGGCGAAGGTGAGGTGCGGTGTCGCTTCCTAAACGCCGCCGCGGAAATTTCGTCCCCGACGGACTGCATCGCCGGCCGTTTTGGCGGGCGCTCCGCTGCCGCTACGAGGCGGGGGGAGGTGGTGGAGGTGAGGTGCAGGACGCCGGCCGCCGGCCGCCGTGCGCTCCGGCGCTAGGAGGCGGGGGAGGGGTGGGGAGAGGACGCCTGCCGCCGTCCGCCGTGCGCCCCCGCGCTAGGATGCTGGGAGGGGTGGGGGAGGACGCTGCCCGCCGGCCGCCGTGCGCTCCCGTGCTAGAAGGCGGGGAGGGGAGGGGGAGGACGCGGGGCGCCGGCCGCCGGGGCGCTCCCGCACTAGGAGGCGGGGAGGGGTGGGGGAGGACGCCGGCGTCGGGGCGCTGGCGCTAGGAGGCGGGGAGTGGAGGGGGAGGGGTGTTATGAGAATAAGGCCTTTTGTTAGGAGAATAAGGTCTTAAGGGGTGTTATGAGAATAGACCCACCCTATATATATATATATATATATATATATATATATTATGAATTCCATTTTCTATCTGTTTTTGTATACTAATATGAATCTAGTTGTTATCATCCACATATACATAATGGAAAGAGTATATGCACACATTGAAACAGAACATATAAGAATGGAAAACAGAGTACACACATTAAAACAGAGCAATACTATGATTGCTGTGAATACATAGCTATCCATGTCGAAACGACTTTTCAAAATAAATTGCGTCCATGAGACCATGACCAGCAGCCCTGGCCTAGAGTAGCTCTTGGCTCTGCCTGAACTCGTGCAGGCGTTCGTCCAAGCGATCGACACGCTCGTAGTACATCTGGAGCGCGATCTCGAGCTCCAAGTTTGCTATTTCATCGGAGATCACCATCTCGAGGATGCGACGGCCATGTTCCTCTACTGTGCCCAGGAGGACACCTGGGCCAAGGAGGCGGTCGAGCCTACGAACCAGCGTGTTAGCATCCAGCGGGCCACGGACAAGGCGAACGACGACACCCATGCGAACGGCGCGGCGGGCGGCCGGTGCAAGTACGGCGTGGCCGGCCTTTGGTGCAAGTACGGCGCTGAAGGCCTATGCCGACTCCTGGCGAGGAATGGGGGTACTGATGGGACGTGAACCCAGCTAAGACGTCGTGTCGACAGCATGCAAGCGTCGATGGATCCGCTATTGCTGTGCGGCGCGCCACGCCACTTGCTCTGCGGCGCTCCAACGGTCTTGCCGTGCAGCGAGCCGTAGCCTATCGTCGCAGACGCACCTAGCTTGCTCTGAGGCGCGCCATCGATCATGTTGTGCGGCGAGCTGCAGCATGTCGGCGCTGACATGCCTATCTTGACCCGCGGCGCTCAAGCGCCATGCGCCAAAGGTCTGCTAAACCCTGGCGATGAAGCGCATCAGAACGTCGTCCATCGCGTTGTCGGGGAGCGCCTCGGCCTCGACGGGCATGGCGCCTGCTCGTTTTCCTCGTCGATGAGGTTGATGGCAGAGGCGGCGCTTTGGTGGGTTGGCATGCTTGGAAAAGGTGGATGTGCTACAGGCTGCACTTGTCGCCTCCGTGCGTCGCGCGCTGCCTATGTGCAATATAGCAGGGTCGCGGGAAACAGGTGAGGAAATGGCGGGAAATGGTGGCGTGTTCATAAAACGCCATCAATTAATGGAAACTTAGCATAGAAGGAACATCGAGCTAGCACAAGAAGTAGATGATGATCAGATGAACACGGACCACACTAGGGAACCCGTCGGTGATGAATTCATCAATCCTAAATGGTTGAATACTAGCAAGCGTTTGCCCACAACACACATGACCTATTCCATCACAAACAGGTCGGATGGATCAACTGTATGCCATGTATCGCACATTGTTAAAAAGTAATGCGGTAGACCTTCTTTAACATGTGTTAAAAAATAAAAAAAATAAAGAACAAGGACCTCAAGGTTAACTTAGCTGAGGAAATGGGTCATTTCGGTCATTTGCCCGAAATGACCCATCCTATCAGTTAATTTAACATCAAGACAACTTCCCATCCAGTCACCCATCTGATGGCTGCTCCAGCCTAAGCACATTTAACTTGATAGTTTTCTTACACGAGCTACTGGTGGAACAACTAGTCCTTGCTGATAGGAATGGCTCTTTGCATCCTTATGGCGTATCCGGATGGCTACCCGTCCCACAATGACCATTATATGTTGTGTAGACAGAGCATATCATGTATGTCTTATTAGAAGCAATCGTTTGTGTTATTATTGGTCTTCGCACACACTTCTGATTACTGAACTGTTTGCTGCGTATCACACACATCTTGTTATATTGAACCATTTCTGTTCTCTTGCATAATCACAAACAGTTCAGCCGAGTGAAACGTATGTTGTACATCGCACACACCTTGATCGGGCTGACCGTTTCTGTTGTGTTGCCTAATCACAAACAGTTCATCCGAGTGAACCGTATGTTGTACATCGCACATACCTTCATCTGGCTGCCCATTTCTTTTGTTCCTCCTCATCACAAACAATTAATTGAGCTGAATCGTATGCCCTGCATCACACACGCAACTAAAATCGGAACCGTGTTTGATGCATCCTCTATCATAAACGTTTTGCACCTTTTTTGATAGTCATTTTGCACCACCGTTTGCAATTATGGCATTGCACACAGTTTCGTCAAAGGGTCTCTGATCGTAGTGTCGCGTTGGCAGCAACTTGCAATAGTGGTGGGCGATCACACAATGGAACTCTCAATGAAAGCACCAATGTCGGTGTCAAAACCAGCGGATCTCAGGTAGGCGGTCCCGAACTGTGGATCGAAGATCGATGGGTAACATGAGATGAGGGACATGATGTTTACCAGGGTTTGGGCCCTCTCGAAGAGGTAAAACTCTATGTGCTGCTTGATTATATTGATGGGTGTATGAGGATTACAGGGTTGATCTACCATGAGCTCGGATGAACTAAACCCTAGATGAGTCAGATGGTTCTTCTTCTAGCCTGTACGAACTAAAACCTCTGGTTTATATATGCTATAGGGGTATCTAGGGTTACACATAGTCGGTTGGTAACAGGGGATCGACACGCATACGCCATCAATCTTGTTTTCAAGTACACGCCAGATCTTCAAAGGTTTCCTTTTAGGACACGGGGTCATTTGAAGCTCGGCCCTCCTCAACAGAGTCCAACATAATCCACTAGTATGGCCCATGAGAGATACACCGACAGGACGAGGACCCCCTATCCAAGACACCCTCAATTATGTCGGGGAAACTTCCCTCTGGGAGGGGGAAATCAAAGCTCTCATCATCACGAACAACCCTCTCATCGTGGGACGACCAATCTTCATCAACATCTTCACCATCACCATCTCATCTCAAACCCTAGTTCATCTATTGTATTCAATCTTTGCACCAACACCTGAGATTGGTACCCGTGGGTTGCTAGTAGTGTTGATTACATCTTGTAGAGGATGCTAGTTGGTTTATTTGGTGGAAGATTATATGTTCAGATCCTTGATGCTATTCAACACCCCTCTGATCTTGGACATGAACATGATTTGTGTGTAGTTACTTCCGTTCTTGAGGACATGTGCGAATTCTTGTCATAAGTAATCATGTGAATTTGGTATTCTTTTGATATATTTTTAACTGGAGGGAAAACCCCATATTCGTTCGATATTTTTATGATATGTATGTTGGGATTCCCTTAGTGGGGTTATGTGAATGTCGACTACATGACACTTCACCATCTTTGGGACTAAAGGGAAGGAATTATGGAGTAGTAATTAGATGATGGGTTGCTAGAGTGACACAAACTTAAACACTAGTTTATGCGCTATTTTGTATGGGGCTGATTTGGATCCATATGTTTCATGCTACGGTTAGATTTATCTTAATTCTTATTTCGTAGTTGCGGATGCTTGCGAGAGGGAGTAAGCACAAGTGGCAGGCTTGTTCAAGTCAGAACAGCACCCAAGCACCGGTCCACCCACATATCAAATTATCAAAGTAGCGAACACGAATCAAACAAACATGATGAAGGTGATTAGACGAAATTCTCGTGTGTCCTCAAGAATGCCTTACTTATTATAAGAGACCTTTCCAACTTGTCGTTTTCTACAAAAAGTATTAGGGTATCTTGCTGCACCTTTGTTACCGTTACTACTTGTTTCTCGTTAAAAATTACCTTGCTATCAAACGACCTTTTACCGAAAATTTCAGTGCTTGCAAAAAATACCTTGCTGAAAACCACTTGTCATTTCCTCCTCATCATCGCTGGGTTCGACACTCTTGCTTATCGAAACGACTATGATTGATCCCCTATACTTGTGGGTCATCAAGACTCTTTTCTGGTGCAGTTGCCGCGGAGTGAAGCACCTTTGGTGAGTGAAATTTGGTAAGGAAACACTTATATTATGTGCAGCAACTTACTGGCACTTGTTACTATGGAAAACAATCCTTTGTGGGGTTTGTTTGGGGTATCTTCACCTTGACCAGAAGCACAAAGAGTTTCTCCTCAACCTACTGCATCTACGAAAAGTATTTATTATGAGATTCCTTCGGATATGATAGAGAAACAACTAGCTAATCCTTAAGCAGGAGATGAAACAACACATCCTGATATGCACCTAATCTATGTGGATGAAGTTGGTGGATTATTCAAGCTTGCAGGTTTATACGAAGACGGAATTAAGAAGAATGTATTCCCTTCATGTTTGAGGGGAAATTCATTTACATGGTATAGGCTATGTGATGATATTGGAACTTGGGATTGGAACCGGTTGAAATTTGAATTTCATCAAAAGTGTTTTCCTATCCATCTGGTTCATCGTGATCAGAACTGTATATATAATTTTTGGCCTCGTGAATTATAAAGTATCACTCAAGCCTGGGGGAGGCCTAAGTACATGATGTACACATGACCCAATCATGAGCTCTCGAAGGAAATTATCTTACATACTCCCTCCGTCCGAAAATACTTGTCATAAAAATGGACCAAAAGGGATGTATCTAAAACTAAAATACATCTAGATACATCCCCTTTTATTCATTTTGATGACAAGTATTTCCGGATGGAGGGAGTATTTTTTATGCTCGACTTTCTCATAATGATCAAACCATGCTCAATTCTTCTTCTACTGGTTCCTTTATGAAGAAAACTATTGAATTTAGATGGGATAGAATTAAATTCTATTCTGAATATTGGGAACTCGACAAAGGTAAAGAGTCGGGTATAAAACTCGAGTTTGAGTGTGTTAAATATTTTATGGACACCAAGTTTAGCACTAAATATGGACTTGACTCTGAGATAGTTGCCTCTTTCTATGAATCAATTGTTATTCATGTTGATCTCCCTAAGGAAAAGTGGTTTAATGACCACCCCCCTATAAAATAAAAGATTAAGGAACCCGCTATAGTTAAAGATGAAACTATCATTTACAATGTTGATCTAGTTGTGCCTACTGGTTATATTGAGGAACCACCCATTCCTCTTAGGATGAAGGAACATGCTAAAGTTTCAACCATTGTTAACAAAAGTAATTTTAGAGCACCTAGACCCTTTGAACAAATTAAAGTTGAACCTAATGTTGTTATGGTTATGTTAGTGTGAGAGGAATCTGTGTCGGTAATTTTGATGGGCATGTTATCGACTTCTGTGATGGAGCTACTAGAATTGCTAAGCCTGATACTAAAGATAAGAATAAGCCTCTTGTTTGCATACCTGTTGTCTCTATTAAAACAGGATATCATTATTGCCATGGTTTATGTGATTTGGTTGCTAGTGTGAGTGCTATACCATTTACCTTATATGAAGAGATTATGAATGATTTTGCACCTGTTGAGATAGAAGACGTTGATGTTACTATTACTAGCAACTAGAGATACTATTTCAACGCTTGGGATAGTTAGAGATGTTGAATTCTTGTGTGGAAAGATCAAATACCCTACTGATTTTCTTGTTCTTGGTCCTCCATAGGATGATTTTTGTCCCATTATATTTGATAGACCTTTCTTGAATACAATAAATGCAAATATTGATTGCAATAAAGAAACTGTCAGTGTTAACTTTGGTGATGTATCTCATGAGTTTAATTTCTCTAAATTCCGTAGACAACCTCATGGTAAAGGATTGCCTACTAAGGATGAAATTATTGGTCTTTCTTCTTTTGTCGTACCTCCTACTGATCAATTAGAACAATATTCGCTTGACCATGAAAATGATATGCATATGAATGAAAAAAATTAATTAGATAAGATGTTCTTTGATCAATCACCTATTCTCAAACACAATTTTCCCGTTGAAAATCTTGGAGGTCCTCCTCCACCTAAGGGTGATCCCTTGTTTGAATTGAAACAATTACCTGATACATTGAAATATGCTTATCTCGAAGAAAAGAAGCTATACCATGTTATTATGAGTGCTAAACTTTCAGAGCATGAAGAAAAGAGATTACTAAAAACTCTGAAGAAGTATCGTGCCGCTATTGGACATACTCTTGATGATCTTAAGGGCATTAGTCCCACTCTATGTCAGCACAAGATTAATATAGAGTACGATGCTAAGCCAGTCGTTGATCATCAATGACGTTGAATCCTAAGATGAAGGATGTGGTAAGAAATGAAATATTAAAGCTTTTGGAAGTAGGTATAATTTATCCCATAGCTGATAGTAGATGGGTAAGCCATGTTCATTGTGTCCCTAAGAAAGGAGGCATTACTATTGTTCCTAATGATAAAATGAGCTTATTCCACAAAGAATCGTAACTGGTTATAAGATGGTAATTGATCTTAGGAAATTAAACAAAGCTAGTAGGAAAGATCATTACCCCTTGACTTTTATAGATCAAATGTTAAAATATTGTCTAAGCATACACACTTTTGTTTCCTTGATGGATATTCTAGTCTTTCTCAAATACCTATGTCAAAAGAAGATCAAGAGAAAACTACTTTTACTTGCCCTCTTGGAACTTATGCTTATGGACGCATGCCTTTTTATTTATGCAATGCACCTACTACCTTCCAAAGATGTATGACTACTATATTCTCTGACTTCTGTGAAAAGATTGTTGAGGATTTTATGGATTATTTTTCCATTTATGGGACTTGTTTTGATGATTGCTTAAGCAACCTTGATCAAGTTTTGCAGAGATGTGAAGAAACTAATCTTTTTATAAATTTGGAGAAGTTCCACCTTATGATTAATGAAGGTATTGTCTTGGGTCATAAAATTTCGAAACGATATATCAAAGTGGATAAAGCTAAAGTTGATGCATTTGATAAAATACCATGTCCTAAAGATATTAAAGGCATAAGAATCTCCTTGGTCATGCTAGTTTCTATAGAAGATTTATTAAAGACTTCTCTAAAATTTCTAGGCCGCTTACTAATCTCTTGCAAAGAGACGTACCATTTGTTTTTTATGCTGATTGTGTAGAAGCCTTTCAAATACTCAGGAAAGCCTTAATCTCTACACCTATCGTTCAACCACCTAATTAGAACTTACCTATTGAAATTATGTGTGATGCTAGTGATTATGTTGTTGGTGCTATTTTAGGATAAAGAGTTATAAAAATTAAATGTTATCCATTATGCTAGTAAAACTCGAGACAATGCTCAAACAAATCATGCTACCACTGAGAAAGAATTTCTAGCGGTTGTATTTGCATGTGATAAATTCACATCTTACATTGTTGATTCTAAAGTTATTATTCACACCGATCATGCTGCTATCAAATATCTTATGGAAAAGAAAGATGCTAAACCTAGGTTGATTAGGTGGGTTATATTGCTACAAGAGTTTGACTTGCATATTATTGGTAGAAAGGGAGCTAAGAATGCCTTGCCTAGAATGGAAAATGTTCTTGATGACCCACTGCCTATTGATGATAGTTTTCCTGATGAAAAAATAGTTGTCATAAATGCTTCTTGTAATACTCCTTGGTACGCAGATTACGCTAATTACATTGTTGCTAAATATATACCACCTAGTTTCACATACCAACAGAAGAAAAAGTTCTTCTTTGATTTAAGGCATTACTTCTAGGATGACCCACATCTTTATAAAGAAGGAGTAGATGGTATTATTAGACATCGTGTATCTGTGTCACTCACCTTGCTGGAGATAGAACTGTACATAAGGTATTATAATACGGTTTTTGTTAGCCTACTCTCTTCAAGGATGCACATAAGTTTGTTTTATCTTGTGATGAATGTCAAAGAATTGATAACATTGTAGACGTTAGGAAATGCCTATGAATTATACACTTGTTTTTGAACCATTTGATGTTTGGGGATTTGATTATATGGGACCTTTTCCTTCCTCTAATGGGTATACACATATTTTAGTTGTTGTTGATTACGTTACTAAGTGGGTAGAAGCTATTCCAATTAGTGGTCCTAATAGTAACACTTCTATTAAAATGCTTAAAGAAGTTATTTCTTGATATTTGGAGCCATTTAATGACTGATGCTGGTACACATTTTATTCATGGTGCTTTCCGTCAACTCCTTGCTAAATATGATGTTAACCATAGATTTCATCTCCATATCATCCTCAATCTAGTGGTAGGGTTGAATTGAGAAATAGAGAAATAAAGTGAATTATGCAAAATATCATTAATAGATCCAGAAAGATTTGGTCTAAGAAACTTGATGGTGCATTATGGGCTTATAGAACCGCTTACAAGAATCCTATGGGTGTGTCTTTGTATAAAATGGTTTATGAAAAAAGCATGACATTTACCTCGTGAGCTAAAACATAAGGCATATGGGCAATACTTTAATTATGATTTCAAACTTGCCGGTGAGAAGAGGTTATTTGATATTAGCTCGTTAGATGAGTGGAGAACCCCAAGCATATGAAAATGTCAAGTTATTTAAAGAAAAGTTGAAAGATGGCATGATAAAAGAATTAAAAATGGGAATTCAAAGTAGGTGAGTATGTTCTATTGTACAACTCTCATTTCCGATTCTTTGCAGGAAAGCTTCTCTCTTAACGGGAAGGACCATATATCATCGAAGAAGTTTATCGTTCCGGAGCTATTAAGATCAACAACTCAGGAGGCACTAATCCGAATGTGGTGAACGGGCAAATAATTAAACATTATATCGCAGGTACACCTATAAATGTTGAAACTAACACTATTCAAACTATGACACCGGAGGAACACATAAGAGAGACCTTCGAGAACACTCCACAACCCTGAAAAGGAATAGGTATGTGATACGATTAGTAAATCGACCCAAAAATTCCATAAATTTTTTTGTCCGTTTTGGAATATTAGAAAAAATACCAAAATAAGAAACAACCGAGAGGATACGCTAAACGCCCACAAGGCACCTGGGCATGCCTTGATGTCTTGTGGGCCCCTCGTGTGCCTTCCCGACTCTGTTTTCCTCTGGTATACTTAGTCCTAGATGTTTTGACCACCATATCATAGAAATATCCTCTATTTTTGTTTCATGCTATTTTCTGAAAAATGTAGAACACCATGACTCCTCGAAGGATTCGTAGCAAGCATTGAATTGTGCAACCTTTCCCAGGCATGCGCCCCTATAGTGAAATTTATTATGAGTGGTCTTTAGGAGAGGAGGGTGCCGGCAATCAGAATGAAGCCGAGGAACCCGTGGGAAGCCAAGTACAGAAGGAAGATCAAGCCATGCCTATGGGAGAGGTTGCAGAAAAGGGAGATATGCTTCAACCCTTTTATGATCAACGCTATCCATCCTTGATTGATTCCTTAAGGGTCTTTGAAACGGTGTATTCTCAGAATACATCTCTCCCCCATGAATTTATTTTCTTGGAAGAGAAAAACCATGCCCTTTCGAATATCAACCGCAAACGGGAATATTTGTTGAAGCTAAAAGACAAGCCCACTACTTCGTCATCACCATCATCATCGAAGAAAGAAAATTCAGTACACGGGTATGGGCACTCCCGTTGGCTTGTACCGAGCTTGGGGGAGGTGCCTCGATATCGTATCACCATCACTTTTATTATATTTACTTATCTTAGTTTGATCCTTAGTTTTTCTAATTTAGTTGAATAAAAGTTTAGTATGATCTATTTTCGGGTGCTAGTTTCGTGATCTATCTATCTATGTAATCGAGTTGAGACTTATACAATAAAGAGTAGTTTGAGTTTTGCTTCTTTACTTTTATGTTTAAATCTTAGCAATTAAAATAATGGAAAAGATCATATGCTAATCTTATGGAAAGTAATGAAATTACATAAAGAAAAATATAATTGGTAAAATTTATTGAAAATTAACAAACATAGAATTGGTTAATGATGTAATTCATGAAAGAATTAATAACGGAAGAGAAGAATCACATATAAATATACTATCTTGGACATCTTGTATGATTGTGAGCCCCCATTAAGTATCCTATGTCAAATTGTTGACGTTGGACAAGGAAGGCAATGTAATGAGTTATGTTTGCTTATATTCACATAGAAGTTATATTGTTATAGGTCCTCCAACATGTGGTGCTTTCTCAATATCTTCGCTAGCCAAAATTTGGCACCACGTAGAGATACTACTTGTGCATCCAAAAACCGTTAAACCCAGTTTCATATCTTGAGAGTCCACTATATCTACCTATGGATTGAATAAGATCCTTCAAGTAAGTTATCACTGATGCATAAAGCAATACAAATTGCTTCTAAATATGTATGATGTTTTATTCTAAGAGAAAATAAGCTTTGTACGATCTTGTGATGGTAAAGAAATAAAAGTGACGGACTGGATAATAAATGTTGTTATCATAAGGAGCACTATAAATTGATGTTCCTTTGCATTAAGAGCTTGCACATCCAAAAATAAAATGGGCATGACAACCTATGCTTCCCTCTGTGAACGGCCAATCTTTTACCTTTTATGTATTTACTTTTTATGCAAGAGTCAATAGTGGTATCCTCTATTCCTTTTTATGTTTCTATTTTGCAAGCAACATGCGGTGGGGAAAGGTCTAGGCATATATATCCAGTTGGATATGAGTGAGCATGAGTTATTATTTGTTGACGTTACCCTTGAGCTAAATGAGTTGGAAGGCGAAACTATAAGCACATATCTTTCTATGTGTCTGACTGAAACTTTTGCTCCATATATATGTCATGAGTGTCAGTAATCATAGAAGACTAAATGATAGTTGATTATACGTACTTGCTAAAGAAAAGCTCTTACATGAGACCCTTCCTGAAAAGATGATGAATTGCAATTGCCTTGTTGACTGAGAACATAGTTTGTTAGTTTTCAAGAAAGTTTATGATTTATACTTCGTTGTTCTGATGAATTGTTACTTTTTCTTAAGAAGTTCTATGATAATAATATATTCCTGCTATGATATTGATCATGATGCTACTATGTCTATATTCTATTTTTATCGGCACCTCTCTCTCCATACATGTGGACGTGATTATCGATATCGGCTTTCGCTTGAGGACAAGCGAGGTCTAAGCTTGGGAGAGTTGATACGTCCATTTTGCATCATGTTTTCCTACAGTTATTTATGATGTTTTCGATCAATATAATACTTTGTGGTGCCATTCTAATGCATTTTATCTCTTAATTCGCAAGATTTACATGAAGAGGGATATTGCCGACAGTTGGAATTCTGGACCTGAAAAAGCTACGTCAGAGATACCTATTTTGCACAACTCCAAATGAGCTGAAATTTCAAGGAGAATTATTTTGAAATATATAAAAATACTTGAATAATGAAGTACCCGAGGGGACCCAACAGGTGCCCATTGTGCATCAGGGCACGCCCACCCCCTAGGCATGCCCTGGTGGCCAGTGGGGGCCCTGGCCATCCTACGTGGCTCATCTTCTGGTATGTAATCCCATTTTCCCTAGAAAAAATAAAGAAAGGACTTTCGGGATGAAGCACCGCTGTCTTGAGGCGGAACATAGGCAGGAGCACTTTTGCTCTCTGACGGAGAGATTCTGCCGGGGAAACTTCCCTCCGAGAGGGGCAAATCGAAGCCATCATCATCACCAACAACCATCTCATCATGGCAGGACCAATCTTCATCAACATCTTCACCAGCACCATTTCATCTTAGACCCTAGTTCATCTCTTGTATTCAATATTTGTCCCAAAACCTCAGATTGGTACATGTGCGTTGCTGGTAGTGTTGATTACATCTTGTCGTTGATGCTAGTTGGTTTATTTGGTGGAAGATTATATGTTCAGATCCTTGATGCTATTCAATACCCCTATGATCTTGGACATGAATATGATTTGTGAGTGATTACTTTATTCTTGAGAACATGCAAGAAGTCTTGTCATAAGTAATCATGTGAATTTTGTAACCATTCGATATTTTCATGATATTTATGTGGTGATCCCCTTAGTGGTGTTATGTGAAAATGAACTACATGAAAATTCACCATCTTTGGGCCTAAGGGAAATGTGACACTCCGAGACCGGTGCGCCAGGTGTCAGCCAGTTATTCGTTGTCTTTGCCATGTCATCTGCTTGCGTGTTGCATCTTGCCATGTCATCATGTGTGTTGCATCAGCATGTTTTCAAAACTTGCATCCGTCCGAGTCTCCACATCCTTTCCGTTGTCCGTTCTGAGCCCAGACACACTTGCACGCGCCCGCGGTGCCTCCGAATATTTATTTCATGAGTGGCCAAAAAAATGTTCTCGGAATGGGTTGAAACTTGGTGTGTGGTCTTATTATAGCATAGGTAGGCCGCCTGTCAAGTTTCGTCGCGTTCGGAGCTTGTTTGATAGCCCAACGGTTAACCGTGTTAACCGCCGGAAGCCTTGTCTCTTTTGGCCCATCACCCCTTTCACACAGCCCACCTAACCCATTCTAACCCCTCCATGCTCTTGGCCGTTCGATCACGATCGCGTGGCCGCGAACGGCTCCTCATTTGGACACTCCTAGCTCCCTCTACCTATAAATATGTGGCTCCTCTCGAATTTTCCCGCAGATGTAACCCTAGCCTAGCCTCCCCACCGCGCAGCCGGACATGTCCGCCCGTCGCCGGATATGTCCACCTGCCGGCCACATCACCGTAGTCAACCAGTGAGCGCCACGTCACCGGATCCGTCCGCCACGGCCAATGGGAGCCTGCCACGTCGCGCCTCTCCTCCCACCTCCTCGCGCAGCCCGCGGAGCCCAGATCTGAGCCGCCCCGGGCCCGATCCAGGCCGAGCTGTCCGTCCGCCGCCGCCGCGCCCGAACGGCTCCCACACCTCGCCTCCCTCACCTCCGGCCCGAGCGCCGCCATTCCCCGCCACCTCGCCGCCGGCGACCCCGCCGGAGTACTGCGCTCGCCTACAACCTTCCCCCGCCACCAACCCTCACCGGAGAACGGCCGGATCCGGTCGCCCCGCGTCAGATCTGGGGTCCTCCACTCCGGATCTGCCATTTCGTGCCAAGACATCGCCGACGCCGTGCCAGGCTCGCCGCCGTTGACCCGGCATTGTCCAGCCACGCTCCCGACTCCATCCTCTGCGTCGAGCAGAGGACGAGGACGCCGGAACCACCACGCTGGGCTGGCCCCAGCACCAACCCGCAGGACGAGGCCCAGCCGGCCTGCCTCTCCAGCGCGCCAGCCATCGTCGTGGGCCGAGCCCAACCGCCGCCAGGGACAAGCCCCAGCGCGCCCCCTTGGGCCTCTTCCGCGCCTCCATGGGCCCTGAGGCCCACCGCACCGACCCACAGCGCCCCGCGCCCCAGCCTGGCCTCATGGGCCACGTGGACCACTGCCAGCCCGTGGCCCAGCTCCTCCTCCTCCTTCTGCCATGGGCCGAGCCCATCTAGTGAGCCATCTATCCCTCGCCCCGGGCGGCATTTTCTATTTGACGCACAATTGTATTTTTCTAAGTCATTTAGTGCCAAGTCCTCAGATTTGCATAATATGTTGCATCTTTGCATAGTGATAACTTTTTGTGTGCTTATCCAAATTGAGTGGATGACATGTCAAAATGATCGTGGTGATATGCTCTACACTTTGTTCCATTGTGCCATGCTTGTTTGAGTTCATTTAGATGCTCTAATCTCTGTTGCAAGAGTTCTACTTGATATAAACTACTGCTACTTGTTATTTTGTTGCCATGTTTGACATATGATAACTTGGTGCATGTTTATCCAAATGATGCATACGATATGTCAAAATGTTCATCATGAGATTCTCTACATGTTGGTTGCTATAGCATGCATGTTAGAGTTCATTTTGCCATGTTTACCCCTGTTGCAAAAGTGCATGTGGCTGTTAGGTTTTGTAACTTGTTACGAGATGCCTAGTTGAGGAGCTCGTTGCTATTGTTGTGTTTGTCCCCATGTCACATGCTCATATATTTTAGATTCTCCATCATGTGATCTTTGCTGTGGTGCAAACCATTTGCCATGATATGCCTTGAGGTGACTTAAACATGCTCGCAAACATGCCATGATAATGTTACTGTTTTAACACTTGGTGAAATTTCACTAAGTCTGGAATCTGTCATATGCTGATGCTATGTTTGCTTGATGCCCGAGGCAAATCCATGTTAGTTTTGGGGTGGCCATTTATCATGTCTTGTTGTCCATGTTATTGTCTATCCATTCATGCCCTTACTTGCTCATATGGGTTGCTGTAGCTTATTTAATTCTTGCTCCCAAGTTGCTATAAAATATTACTGTCAGGTTTTTAGTGTTATGTTCAAAATGTTGTAGCTTGTTGCTATTGATCCATGCCTCCTATGGAGTTGCTCCAATGGAGTTGTTTGTTGTAGGATATGTCTACTTCATGTCCATGCTTCTTGTCACCATGTTTGAGTGCTGTAGAGTATGTATATCTTGCTTCCAAGTTGCTATGTGGCTGTTAACTTCAGCTTGTTGTTATATCTTGTTTCATGTGTATCTTTTAGCCCGTTGCTCCGTTTTGGGTGTGCCTTACATGAAACTTGCATGATTTTTCATGTAGAATCATAATATCATATTGTTTTCATGTTTGGAGTGTGTGTGCTTGATGTTTGGGTGCATCTTGCACCGTTGCGATGTTTGACTTGTTTTGCTCATATCTTCTAGGCCGTAGCTCCGAATTAAATGAAATTTATATGAAACTTGACTAAAATTTCGTGTAGATCATCATGGTGCATGTTAACTTGCTGTTTAACAACTTTAACTTAAGTTTTGTTCAGATCTGGACTAATTTCAAACTATGCATATGAGGACTTACCGGATTTGTCTTAAGTAGTTTCCGGCCTCATTTAAACTTGTAGTTCTTATGTTGTTTTCCTGTGCTTCCTACCTTGCCATGTTTTGCTTCCTGTATAGACTTGTCATGCATCATACCTTACCTTGTATTGCATCATATATAGACTTGTGTTGTTTTTCAGTGCTTCCTACCTTGCCATGTTTTGCTTCCTGTGTAGACTTGTAGTGCATCCTATATAGAACTGTCTTGCATCATACTTGGTTGAGCATATTGTCATGTTCTTGTGTTGTGTGTTTACCGTATTGCTTGCTTCTTCTCGTTAGTGCTTGTTCCGTTGCGATCATGAGGATTCGTTCGTCTACCCGTGGTTCTTCTTCAAGGCTTCTTCTTCGTCTTCTTCATGGATCCGTTCTTCTTCCTTGCGGGATCTCAGGCAAGATGATCATACCCTTGGATACCTTTACTACCATTGCCATGCTTAGTTGTCTCGATGCTATCGTTACATGTCGCGCTACCCTTTTTTATTGTCAGCCTCTCCTTGTTGCCATGAAACCTCTAACCTTTGAAACCTTCCTAGCAAAACCATTGTTTGGCTATGTTACTGCTTGCTCAGCCCCTCTTATAGCGTTGTTAGTTGCAGGTGAAGATGAAGATCGTTCCAGGTGGGAACTTGTTGTTGGAATATCACAATATCTATTATTACTATTTTAACACACCTATATACTGGGCATGGGTGGAAGGCTTGGCCTTTTGCTCGGTGTTTTGTTCCACTCATGCCACCTTAGGCGCTGATAAACCGACATTATGTTCCTTGATTTTGCGTTCCTTACACGGCTGGGTATATGGGGACCCCTTGACACTTCGTCTTTGAATAAAACTCTTCCAGCAAGGCCCAACATTGGTTTTAATTTGCTCATAATAACAACTTAATTAATTAAATTGCATAAGGGGGACGCTCCTTCGAGATTCTTTTCTACATAGCAGGGGGCCAGTGCTGATGGTGTTGGTCCCAAACGGGGGTCCTGCGGGGCCACCTTGGGGAAACTCGAGGGCTGGTTTTACCTGTAGCATCACCCAGCCGGACGTGGCCTGAGACGAGATACGCGCGGCTACTATCAGGGTGTTGGCACGCCGGGAGGTCTTGCTGGACTTGATTTACCATTGTCGAAATGTCTTGTGCACCGGGATGCCGAGCCTGATCGGATTTCCCTAAGATAAGGGTAATAATTATTATTACTTAAGCTGATCGTGAGAGCTTGTGATGGGCTAAGTTGGGACACCCCTACATGGTTATGATCTTTCGAAAGCCGTGCCTGCGGTCATGTGGCAGATTGGAATTTGTTAATGTTCGGTTGTAGAAAACTTGACAGAGGATCCGAAGTAAAACACACAACTGTGTGAGTAATCGTGACTGTCTCTTTTCACTTTGAGAAGAGAACACGGTGGGGTTATGTTTGACTCGTAGGTAGTCAGGATCTTTAGCGATCATTACTAGTTTGCGACCGTTTGCGTAGATGCTCATCTTATTCTTGTACTCGTAAGTTAGCCATCATATATTTGCTTAGTCGCTGCTGCAACCTCACCACTTTACCTCTTCCTACCCATTAATCTTTGATAGTCTTGTTACCCATGGTTATGGGATTGCTGAGTCCTCGTGGCTCACACATACTACAACAACAGTTGCAGGTGCAGGTTTTCCGATGTCTTGACGTGAGAGCGATGATCGTTGTGTTGGAGTTCTTTCTTCTTCTTCTTCTTGAGTCTTGGGTTAGGTTCCGGGTCGGCAGCCTGGGATAGCAGATGGATGTCTTTGTGCCTTTCATGTTTGCATCCGTAGTCGGATGCCTTGTATTGATGTTGTGGTATTCATGTGGCTTGTATGTATTGTTGTATCCCCATGTATGTATGTAATGGTACGATGTAATGATATCCATCTTGCTAAGCGCCCGAAATGCGGTTGTGCCCTAATCACGTAAGTGTCACGTGATCAGGATAGAGTCGCACCTTGGGCCTGACAAGAAATCATTGTGGAGTATTAATTAGATGATGGGTTGCTAGAATGAGAGAAGCTTAAACCCTAGTTTGTGCGCTATTCCATAAGGAGCTGATTTGGATCCATATGTTTATGCTATGGTTAGATTTATCTTAATTCGTCTTTCGTTGTTGCGGATGCTTTTGAGAGGGGGTAATCATAAGTGGGAGGCCTGTTCAAGTAAGAACAACACCCTAGCTGCACTCCACCCACCTATCGAATTATCAAAGTAGCGAACGCGAATCAAACAAACATGATGAAAGTGACTAGACGAAATTCACGTGTGTCCTCAAGAACGCTTTGCTTATTAGATGAGACGGTTCCGGCCTGTCCTTTGCTACTAAAAGGATTGGGCTACCTTGCTTCACCTTTGTTACTGTTACTACTTGTTGCTCGTTACAAATTACCTTGTTATCAAACTACCTGTTACCGATAAGTTCAGTGCATGCAGAAAATACCTTGCTGAAAACCGCTTGTCATTTCCTTTCACTCCTCGTTGGGTCCGACACTCTTACTTATTGAAAGGACTATGATTGATCCCTTATACTTGTGGGTTATCAAATGGTTCAAATAAATGTTGATGGTCATGTTTTGAATGTTTGAAGGGAATTTAAATATCTCAAATGATGTTGGTTTATTCATGACAATTAGGTAGTGAATATATGATACCTAACGAGCATTTTTAATTTATAGTTTTAAGAAATGATAATTTTTTATTCAAATGATGTTGGTTTAATCAAGGAGCAATTAAGCATAGCAAAATATGATGACATGTCATCATTAGTTAGAGATCACTATAGCTTAATTACACGGGTGTGAAAAATCTCCTCCACTAAAAGAAATCTCGCCTCAAGATTTAGGAGGAAGAAAAAATAAGGCGGGGTATTCGTCAGGAAGACGATCCTCGTGTTCCTAAGTGGCTTCATCTTGAGAATGGTTTGACCACTGAACTGTTAGGAACTTGAATGCCTTCTGACGGGTGCGACGTTCAGGTTGACTAAGGATGCATACTGGTTGCTCTTCATAAGAGAAGTCTTGTTGCAATTCTTACTTCACGATCCACTGCTCAGATAGGATCCTTGAAGCAGTGGCGGAGTTGTGACATATGGAAGACATAGTGAACCTGAGAAAGGTTTGACGACAGTTCTAGTTGATATGCCACTTTTACACATCTTTCAAGAATGGGGAAAGGACCAGTGTAACGAGGAGCTAGCTTGCCCTTGATCCCGAAATGGTGAGCGCCTTTCATTGGTGTGACTCGAATATAAGCCTTTTAGCCAGGTTGCTAGACCATTTCTTTGTGATGACAGTCATACTGATTCTTCTGACGAGACTAGCTAGTTTTCAAATTCTCGCAAAAAATGTGGACTTTTTCTTGGACATGTTGGATAATATTCAGACTAGTGAGTGGCCATTTTGTGGTTTCTAACCAATTAAGAGGAGTTTGGCATTTCGTCCATACAACACTTCGAAGGGTTCTAGCTTCAGATCAGCTTGATAGCTATCGTTGTATGAGAGCTGAGCATACGGGAGAGATTCCTCCCATTTCTTGCCAAAGGAAATGACACAAGGTCAAAGCATGTCTTCGAGAATTTGGTTGACCCTTTCAAGTTGACATTGGGATTGAGGGTGAACGGTAGTGCTAAAGGACAGATGAGTTCCCATAGCTTCTTGAAAACTTTCCCAGAATCTTGAAGTGAAAATGCTACCACGGTCCGAGCTGATTACCAACGGAATACAGTGGGGTGAAACAATTTTAAAAACATACAGATCTGTCAACTCACTAGTAGTGATGGTTTCCCCGACGGGCAAAAAAGTGAGCAACCTTGGAAAGTCGGTCAATGATGACAAGAATAGCATCATTACCTTTCTACGATCTGGCAAAACCGGTGACGATGTCCTTCTCAACATTTCCCCATTCCCATTCAGGAATAGCAACTGGTTGCAGAGTTCCAGCATGTCTTTGATGTTCTGCTTTGATGTGATGGCAAACGTCACCTGCAACAACATAGCGAGCAATGTCTTGCTTCGTATTGGACCATCAGAATCTCTGACGAATGTCTTGGTGCATCTTGGTACTACCCATATGAATAGACATAGGTGTATCATGAGCTTCTTTCATAACTTTCGGGGTCAAATTCAGGTTGTCCTTTCTCGGAACGGCTAGGCGACCTTTGAAGAACAATGCACCATCATCAGCAGCAGTGAAGAAGGAGGGCCTTCCTTTAGTGAGATAACGCGTAATCTTCTTGACTTCAGAGTCATACTTCTGAATAGTCTTGATGTTTTCCATGAAATCTGGTTTAACAACGACGGTATTGAGCGAGCCCTGTGGAACAATATGGAGGTTCGGCTTGCGGAGTTCTTCATGAAGAAGGGGCTAAGCTTGTTGTACCATGAAGTTGTTGCAATAGGACTTGCGGCTCAATGCATCAACCATTACGTTAGCCTTGCCTGGGGTATAACAAATACCCAAGTTATAATCTGATATGGCCTCCATCCATCTTTGCTCGCGAAGTTTCATATCCGTCTGAGTCAATAAGCACTTCAAACTTTGGTGATCTATGAAGATCTTGCAACAATTACCAAGAAGGTAATGTCGCCATAACTTTAGAGCATACATTGGTACATCGAGGTACTATACAAACGGTTTTAACCCCTTTTCGCGACGATGTTCAGAACCGTCACCTAGTGAGTGACTGCGATAGGGGGTCCTTCCCACACGACCTAGAAACCAGTAGGGATATTGTCAGGGATATTACTAGCAGGTATAAACCGGCTAGGGAGATCCGGATTACGGTAATGTAGCTGTGTAGTTATAAGCTCAGTAGAGGTTACAGCCCATGAAGGCTTAGGGCCCATGTGTAGAGTTTACGGTTTATAAACTGTCATATCATGTAACTTAAGGTACAATGAAGAAAGAGTAGAGACCGAGGCGGACACGATTATGAGCCGGCCTCGGGACTCTGTAAACCGGACCGGGCGTTGCCTCCTATATAAAGGAACGGCCCGGCGACGGTTCAAGGACAAGCAACAACCCGTCGAGAGACAGGCAAGCAATCTGCTCCTTGTTCATCGACGCCCAAGCAATACCAAACCAAACTAGACGTAGGCTTTTACCTTCATCGAAGGGGCCGAACTAGTATAAACCCTCTGTGTCCTTTGTGTGCTTTTAACCTCTTCAAGCTAACCCGCACGATGGCTCCACACCTAAGTCCTCTTAACCGGACATCTGCCGTGCTAATTCCACGACAGTTGGCGCCCACCGTGGGGCGTTGCCAGATGATGAGATTGAAGCAAGGCAGATAATCCGGCGTTCCAAATCTACGGCAATTGTAAACGGGAAATTTCACCATCGCAGCGTTTCTGGAGCGTTTCAACGGTGTGTATCATCCGAGGAAGGCTGTGACATCTTTCGAGAGATTCATGAAGGGGATTGTGGTCATCACGCCGGTTCAAAATCCTTGGTAGCTAAAGCTTTCCGTCATGGGTTCTATTGGTTGACAGCCCATGCTGATGCGGAGGATCTAGTTCGGAAGTGCGATGCTTGTCAGAAATTTTCACGGCGTGCTCTTGTTCCGGCACAAGAGCTGTGGATGATTCCAATTACTTGGTCGTTTGTGACTTGGGGGCTTGATATGGTTGGGCCTTTTAAACGATCCCAAGATCAAAAAACTCATCTGTTCGTCGCTGTGGATAAGTTTACAAAGTGGATTGAGGCAGAGCCTGTGAGCAAGTGCGATGCGGCAACAGCGGTTAAATTCATCAAGAAGGTAATTTTCCGGTTTGGCTTTCCACACAGCATCAGCACTGACAATGGCACCAATTTATCTAAAGGAGAGATGGAAGAGTTTTGTCAAAGGGAGCATATTCGCCTCGATGTGTCTTCTGTAGCTCACCCTCAATCCAATGGTCAAGCTGAAAGGGCCAATCAAGAGATTTTGCGAGGTATCAAGCCCCGGCTTATGACTCCCTTGCAAAGAACGCCTGGGTGCTGGGTTGAGGAATTTCCCTTTGTCCTCTGGAGCATCAATACTACACCGAACAGGTCCACAGGTTACACACCTTTCTTCATGGTGTACGGTGCTGAAGCGGTTCTTCCAAGTGATATCCGCCATGATTCACCACGGGTGGCGGCTTATGTTGAAGCAGCCAATGAGCAAGCAAGACAGGACAGTTTGGACCGCCTGGATGAAGAGCGGGACATAGCTGCAGCAAGATCTGCAATTTATCAGCAGGACCTGCGCAGATATCATAGCCGCCGGGTTAAAACCAGGACGTTCCAGGAGGGGACTTAGTACTCCGGCTCATCCAGGACCAGAATAATATGCACAAGCTATCCCCACCTTGGGAAGGATCCTTTGTGGTCAGCAAGAACCTACACAACGGTTCATACTACCTGGTGGACGTTCGAGAGTACAAAGACTCACGGACATCAGAAGAAGAGAGGAAGAGGCCGTGGAACATTGCCCTCCTGCGGCCTTACTACACCTGAGCCATGAGCTCCGCCTTATGTATCCTATATATATTATGATTAATAAACAAACTGGCACCCTTGGTAAACCGGGTGATCAGGCTTTTTTCTTCTAAATATATGTCTTGTGAAAGTTATTACAGATATTTCGAACAGTCTATTTTATTATGCAGGAGGGACCAAACTAGGGGGCTACGGATCACATGTGAATCCTCGCTAAAATCTCTTCTGGTCCGGTTTACATAATCGTCTTCACATCAGCGCCCTTCAGATAACATCCATCGATTGGCAAAAAATGTTCTTGTCCCTAGGGGTACTTCCTTTGATGGCAAATGCAAAAATTCTTGCGCCTTGGTTGATTACTTCCTTTGATGGCAAAAGAAAATACTGTTCTTGTCCCTGGGGGTACTTCCTTTGATGGCAAATGCAAAATTTCTTGCCCCTTGGTTGATTACTTCCTTTGATGGCAAAAGAAAAACTGTTCTTGTCCCTAGGGGTACTTCCTTTGATGGCAGATGCAAAAATTCTTGCCCCTTGGTTGATTACTTCCTTTGATGGCAAAAGAAAAAACCGTTCTTGTCCCTAGGGGTACTTCCTTTGATGGCAAATGCAAAAATTCTTGCCCCTTGGTTGATTACTTCCTTTGATGGCAAAAGAAAAAACTGTTCTTATCCCTAGGGGTACTTCCTTTGATGGAAAATGCAAAAATTCTTGCCCCTTGGTTGATTACTTCCTTTGATGGCAAAAGAAAATATGTTCTTGTCCCTTGGAGTACTTCGTTTGATGGCAAATGCAAAAATTCTTGCCCCTTGGTCGATACATCCTTTGATGGCAAAAGAAAAAGTTCTTGTCCCTTGGAGTACGTCCTTTGATGGCAAAAGAAACAGGTCTTGCCCCTTGGAGTACATCCTTTGATGGCAAAAGAAAAAATCATAGCCCTTTGGGTCGCACCCATTGATTGGCACATATGGAGCCTGGCAGCTCGTAAAAAGCCTCGACTACATGATCTTATTTGCAAACTGTGTTTTGTGTTTTGTGATTTTTCAATGTTTTCTATGGTTTTTTGATCCGGAGTTGGGCAGCTGCAAAAGCTGACCACATAAGTATAAAAGTCAGGTCATAGAGCACCAGCATGATTCAAACCGGTAATTATCATAACCCGGAATAATCATTGGGCAAATACCAACAGAGCCAGGAGCTTCCTCAGAATTCACAATGTCCACCGGATTAAGGATATCAAGCATACTTAATTTAAGGTATGAAAGTATTTCTCAAGTATAAAGCAGATATTCGTTCGATATATATATGCCTATGAGAGCACTTTAATCGGTCCGGCGGTAAACCGCCAGGACATTTTTTCAGTGTTATCTATGCAGATACAAGTAATATAAAGGATCAACCATAGCAGACAAGTGATTAAAATTGGCAGATGCCAAATCAAAACTCTGACATCCGGATTAAGGCAGAAAATGTTTCGAGCTATCCTATTACAAGGCACTTGAAGGCCTGGACGGATTAAAGTTTTTCGGCAACGGATTACAGCAGATAAAAATAAAATGAAGTGACTTATGCTTCTTCCTGCTGCGAAGGCTGAGGATCGACTTGTTCCGGAACTTCTTCGTCCTCTTGAAGCGGTTGAAAATCAGGAACGCGCCAGTCGATCTTGGATAATGCAGGAAAGTACATCTCTTCAGTAATGAGATCGGACGGATCAACATCTGGGGCGAAAGTATGGGTGCGCACTGGTGGGATTAGATTTTAGGTGTCATAAACCGGCCGATCCACCCGCTCATTCTTTAAGTCATACGCCGGATGATAACTGGTCAAGTCCGCTTCATCAGCGAGCTTGCTGGCAAGAGGACGCATTTCTTTAGTCAAAGCATGAAGGTCCTTGCCAGAGAAGGCAGATCCATCCTCCTTGTTGCTGGGGTACCCGTTCATAGCTTCTTCCGGATCAAAGTCTGGAACCCACGCCTTGGCTCTAGTCAGCGCTACAAGAGAACCGGCCCGGGCAGCAGATTTCTTCACTTCATCCAAGCATACAGGCAGTATAGAAAGCTTCTCCAAAGTACCTTGGATAGTAGTGGGGGCCGCTTTATAATGGGACATCACACTTATAATTCTTTGAGCGCCGGAATACAGCTGCTCAACCAGAGTATAAGAGGCCTTGAGTTTCTTCCGGAGGTCATCCCCAAGATGGGTGACGCGTCGTCCTGCATATGATTATTACAGTTAAACCGGAGCAAAATAAAGATTGCAGAGATGAAAGCATATAAGTACTTACCAAAGATAGCGGAGGTCATAAGCTCTATTTGCTGCCTTAAACCGGCCAGCTCTTGCGTCACCGGGTTAAGGGCCTCTTCAGCGTCCTTTGCTCTTTTTTCAAGAGCATTCCTCTGCACCTCCCAGGCTGTCCGCTCCACTTCAAAATCCTTTTTCAATTTTTCAGCATTAGTTAAGCTCAGCGCCAGCTTATCTTTGGCCTTGGTAGAAGCAGTTTCAGTAACAACAAGTCTATTCCGGAGTTTAGTTACTTCAGCAGCCCTCCGAGTCAAGTGAGCCTACGAGAAAATCAAGTAGAAAGATGACAATTAAGACAAGTCTCAAGCACATAAGCAAGTTATCTACTTGACACTTGGGGGCTAATGGGCAGTTGAAGTATCATAAGAAAGATTAAGACAAGTCTCAAGCACATAAGCAAGTTATCTACTTGACACTTGGGGGCTAATTGGCAGTTGAAGTATCAACAGAGAGATTCAGACAAGTCCCAGGCACATAAAAAAAGTTATGCCCCTGGCACTTGGGGGCTAATGTAAGGTCATTTTTTCATACATTTGGAAGTACCGGTTCACCTACAACGAAGCTAAACCGGCACTTGGGGGCTATTATGGCATAAAGACAGAAGTATAAAGAAGGCAAAGCAAAGACAAGGTACCTCGTATTTGTCCTTCATCATGTTAACCAAGCCCGTTCATAGTCGCGGCTGGTATGAAGCCGGTTCAAGTACCCGAAATAAAGTTCCTGGGCACTTAGTTCAGTATAATTGGACAAGTTCGTGCTCCACTTGCACTTCTCTTGTTGAAGCTTCTCCGCTTTAGCAGTGTGCTTGGCTAAAACGATAGGCTCAGCAGGAGCGGTAAAGCCTGTCCCGGTCATCTGAATATCCGGGGAAGAAGCAGTGGTTGGCTGCAAAGGAGTGGCAGTAGGAGCCGGACTAGCAGGAGCCGGGTTAGTCCAAGGAGGGCTAACCCGGACAGGACTTGCCGGTTCAAAAACATTCTCTACATTTGTATCTTCAGGAGCAGCAATGTCGTCACGGTCCATGGGAGCAGGATCATCAAACTGAATTGCAGGATCGCTCTCTGGAGGAATGACCTCATCCGGATCAGCCACCGGGTCATCAGCAGCAGTCTCGGCAGCTGCTTTGGTGGCCTTCGCCCTTTTGCTAGGCTTGGGCTTGCTAAAAGAAATTGAAGGAATGATCAGAATTGTCAAGGAACAAATACAAATATAAACCGGATGAAGAAAGGGACTTACCCAGGCACAGTCTTCAGTACAGGGACCTGCGTGGCAGTCGATTCACCAGAGGATGACAAAGGTGTCTCCTGATAGTTAGGATCAGACGGTTTAAGGGGTTTGTGTATAAGTCTGGCCTTTGGATGGAGAAGAGATGGAAAAATTAAAACCTCATAGCGGCGCCTCCGAGCCGGAGTGAGAGATATTCCGGAAGACTCTACTACATGGCCACTATGGCGTGTCGTCCGGCGGGCTTCATGTTGCTGTTTCTTCAAAAGAAATTTAGGGTCTAGTTGAGCGTAGTGATGAGAAAAAGGGTACTTCCGAGATGCCCGGCGAGTTTTGGGCACCGGCGGTTCAGAATCTGAAGAAAGAGAGATTACCTCAGTTTCTGCCGCTTTGCTTCCTTCAGCCAAATCCTGTGAAAAGACACTGTTAACATAAATCTGAATAAAAAGAGATCAAAAACATATCAGGATCAACTCATACCTCAGAATCCGGATCATCCTCCTCAAGATGTGAACCGGAGCCAGCGGCAACCTTCTTCTTCTTGACAGCGCACGTCTTCCGGCGTGGCTGTTTACCTGACTTGTCCTGAGATTTTCTTTTCCAAAACGGATCATTGGCCTATGCATAAAAGGAAAAATAAATACAAAGGTGATTGATATGAACGGATTAGAAACCAACCGAAGAGATTAACTTACGGCTGGCAGTTTGTTCTTCTCATAGTACGGAGCCAATCTGGTTTGGCTGCATTCTTCAAGAGAGATGTTGAGCAGTTTCTTGGCGGATTCAGTAACTTCCTTCTCAGGAAGAATTATGTCGATGTGGCGTTGAGGGTCATCCATCTTTCCGGTATACTGATACATCAGACCGGAGCGCCGGCTCAGAGGAAGGATACTCCAGGCAAGCCAACAATGAACGAAATCGACTCCAGTCAACCCGTTGGCCATAAAGGCCTTGAGCTTGGCAAGCTGACGGGAAAACCGGGCTGGCTCTGAGGAACTAAGACGCTGCGGCAGGGGATGATCTTCCGGAAGACGATGTTCGCGGTAACCCGGCAGTGGGTTTTCTCCTTCGGGCGAGGTATCCTTGCAATAAAACCAGGATTGATTCCAGTCCTTGGGGTGTGTATGAAGAGCAGCATGAGGAAAAACCACATCTCTTATCTTCTGAATACTGACACCGCCCAGCTCCTGATGTGGTCCAGCAGTAAACTCTGTCCGCCGGTTTAAGTGGAAAAAGTCCCGGAACAAGTCCACTGACGGCTCTTCTTGAAGGTACACTTCGGAGAAGACTTGGAAATTGCAAACGTTTGATATGGAGTTGGGACCTATGTCCTGAGGGTGAAGTTGAAAGGCAGCCAGCACATCCCGGAAAAACTTTGAACCGGGCGGGCTAAAACCCCGGGCCAGATGACCAAAGAAAACGATAACTTCTCCTTCTTTAGGGGAAGGAGGACACTCATCCCCTAGGGCCCGCCATTTCAGAACTGTTTGGGGGCCCAGAACACCAATTGAAACAGCATTGATCAAGTCCTCTTTCGTAATGCGGGAAGGAACCCAGTTGCAAGAAATGAACTGCTTGGCAGCCATATGAGCAAAAGGAAAACGCTGAAAAATTAAAGTGCAAAATCCGTATTATTCAAGTGCTGAGGCATAAACCAGAGTGTGTTATCAAATTATATCGACGGTTTAGACAGCGGACTAATGGCATTGATAACCCGGAAGCAGATGGGAGACGAACTGCTACCGGTTTATTATAACAAAAAAGAGGAGGCTAAACTGTCGGGCTAATGGTTAATGTTTTTGCAAGAGGAACATATGATTGGTTAAGCCGGTGAGTAACTTGCAGATCTATCAAGACAAAGAAACAGATTTCTACAGAAGGCTAAAGTAAGAATGGATCTGAGCAGTAAGGAAAAGATGAAATATACGCAAGTTTGACACAGGAAGAACAACGAAGGTTTTCTACGGAGCAAATAAATCTAAAGGTTGAGTCTAAAAGTCAGAGTCTAAATTTAAATCACGAAGCAGGAGCGCATTCGAAACAGATCTAGGGGTTGAATCTACTGCAAATATAATCTACAGAGGCGAAC
Organism: Secale cereale; assembly: GCA_902687465.1. Lineage (NCBI taxonomy): Eukaryota > Viridiplantae > Streptophyta > Magnoliopsida > Poales > Poaceae > Secale > Secale cereale. The sequence continues at coordinate 268,025,905 of LR738711.1, read as the reverse complement.
AGCAAAGCTTCGAGCTTTCATGGCGGAAGCAATGGAGGAACCCTAGATTAAAGATCTACAGCAAGAAGAGAGGAATACTTGAGGAGGAAGGAGACGGCGGTGAAGTGCTCTGGACGTGTTTCCGGGTGATGCAGCGGCCCGGCTGGACGACGGCGATGAGCTCGAAGGCAGCGGCGGAGCTTCGGGTGACGGAGGAAGAAGAAGTGCGGAAGCAAGGAAGATAACAAGGCTCAGCGGTATTTATAAAGACTGGAGAGATGAAACAGCAAGCGCGTGATTTGAGGAGGTCAGATTGGATAAAGATTCCATTGTCGCCTCAATTTTCGGGATAAACTTTAAACAAAGGTAACAAACAGCTGTGAGCAATAAATGCGGAGGTGATGTCACGACCGAATAAAATGACTTCCGGAGATGACGTCATAGCCGGTTTACAAAGCAGAGAAGATACAAAGAAGAAGTTTATGCAAGACTTAGAAGACTGACATGAACAAGTTCAAATCACTCTGGGGCCTAATGTCACGGATATTACTAGCAGGTATAAACCGGCTAGGGAGATCCGGATTACGGTAATGTAGCTGTGTAGTTATAAGATCAGTAGAGGTTATGGCCCATGAAGGGTTAGGGCCCATGTGTAGAGTTTACGGTTTATAAACCGTCCTATCATGTAACTTAAGGTACAAGGAAGAAAGAGTAGAGACCGAGGCGGACACGATTATGAGCCGGCCTCGGGACTCTGTAAACCGGACCGGGCATTGCCTCCTATATAAAGGAACGGCCCGGTGACGGTTTAAGGACAAGTAACAACCAGTCGAGAGATAGGCAAGCAATCTGCTCCCTGTTCATCGACGCCCAAGCAATACCAAACCAAACTAGACGTAGGCTTTTACCTTCATCGAAGGGGCCGAACTAGTATAAACCCTCTGTGTCCTTTGTGTGCTTTTAACCTCTTCAAGCTAACCCGCGCGATGGCTCCACACCTAAGTCCTCTAAACCGGACATCTGCCGTGCTAATTCCACGATAGATATGCCCTGCTAGCACACACGCTCGACAAAATGATGTCGTGTGTGACCGGCGAGCGATCAAATACGGTTATTCATATAATAGTGCTAAAAAATACAATTATACATGTGAAATCGTTTCCGGTCGTAAGTACATCACACACAATCAGTCCTTGCATAGTCGCCCCAAGGAAAACGATTTTGTTCACAGGTACATCACACACATTTTTCCCCGTTAAATCGTTTGTGATAGTGTTGCCATTGCACACGATATTAACAATTTTATCATTTGCGTTATTGAATTCATCACACACAGTGCATAGAAGAAACTGTGTGGCAAAGGTTGTCCATCACACATAGTTTTTATGTGGTAAACGTTTGCGCAAGGTGGCCTAACGCAAACAGTTTTCAAGAGAATGTCGTGTGTGATTGTTCATTGATCCAACACGGTTTATTCTTAGAAACTGTGTGCGTTGCCTGAGGTCATCACCCACGTTTTTTCTCAATAACTATTTGCAATAGAAAAACCCAATTACCAGGCTAATTGCCCTATTATTAATAATCCATTTATTAATATAATTGACATTCATATTAAGCACATAATATATTTCATTTCCATATTAAGAAAGCGGGATTTCATAATTGAAATACATCAGAGTACAACATGATATAGCTTCAGCACTCAGCTACCCCATTACACAACTGCACCAGCACCAAGTTTCACATGCAATATCTAGAACCTTTCGAAATTAGCATCATAGATGGTACATAGACAGATGCATCTCATCTAGAAAACTGCTGAAGCGGAAGGCGAATATTGAGCCTTCATTCATGTTGAAGGTCTTTGCAACTTTAGGCCAGTGCTTGTGGATGATTGACCATCCATCCTTCGTCCTCTTTAGGAACACTTCAATATTGAACCGTAAATGTTGTATGAAAACCTTCCTTGCCTCCTGACCATAGAGATGGTTTGAGAGGTAACCATCAGTGAACTGCTTTGAAAAGGCTTGAAAACAAGGATGTGCATACATATCTTCTCTATATTGGAAATGAGGCAAAGGAATAAAAAAAGGCAAGGTATAATAGTTAGTACCATCTTGTAGTGAACTGATGTCTTCTTCATTGTGGAGACAAAGATCTTGTTGTTTTTTCCGCCAATTTCTTTATCCTAACAATCTCTCTGAGTTTCTTGACTTGATTGATATTCATGGACAACTCATTTCCCCATATGCAAAAAGGGTCGAACTAGGGCTGGAAAAAAAGCTCAAAGCTCGCGAGCTAACCAAGTAGCTCGTGACTCGCCTTGAATCGACTCAAACTCGGAGAATAATGATTTGAGCCGGGCTTTAGTTTAAGATCGTTTATAGACCAAGTTAAACGAGCCAATCTGATGAGTACTCGTGTAACTCGTAAGGCTTGGTACAAAAAATCAGTCACTCCCAATCCAAAAAGGACCAGCCACTCAGCACATTGCGTCCCTGGCGCACAACACAAAACCTAGCTATTAAAGGCCAAGCCGCCCACGAGACTCATGCATTACAACGAAACTACAATTTTTTAGTGATGTGTCTGTTTAATATAAAAATAATCATTTTATCATATTTATGGGTTTTATTACATATCTTTAACAAGCTTAACAAGCTAAACGAGCCAGCTCGGAAGTTATATGAGTCGAGCCAATCTTGGGTTTGAGCTTGTTATAGTAACGAGTCAAGTCAAGCTAGCTCGTTAATGAATCGAGCTCTAGCAAGTCGGGCCGAGCAAGCTGGACTCGGCTCGAATTCCAGTCCTATGTCGAACAGTGGGTCAAAACCTCTGACAACAGGACCTACATGTGCAAGACCTAATTGTTAAGAACCTAAATATTAGAATGGTTCCTAAAATTGCACAATAATGTGCTATTAGACAATGGACCATGCACGTGCTACCCTCGATTGTAAACCTAGTGCTTCCCATTGTTTCCCTGCAACACATATAAGGTAGTTAGTCATCAGATTAAGTAAGGGTTCACACGCTATCTGTAAAATATGTTGATGAAAAATAAGCACATTGCAAATTAATTCAAGCCACATGGAAAACCTTTTTATCCAAACCAAGCATGATTAAGAACAAGGAAATATAGAACTTGTATATGTTTATCATGTATTAAGTGCAGCCAAATTCAATTTATTCGTCACATGCACAACAATACAAAATTCTACCCACGACAATTGGACATCGCATTGCAGAATTGAACCAAGCAGTTAACTAAACACCACAACAAATGAACCAAACATTACCTAAGCACCACATTGCACAATATAAAATACTCCTAATAGAAGATCAGACAGTCACTACTGTAGGATGGTCCAAATGCGACAGTCGAATCAAAAACCCTTCGACGAAACTGTGTGCGATACATCAATCACAAACGATGATGTAATAAAACCATCAAAACAGATGCAAAACATTTGCGATGGCGGTGACATCAAACACAATTCATATTGGAGTTACGTGTGTGATGAGTGGCAAACAGTTTGCGATGATACAGAACAACAGAAACGGGCAGCCAGATGAGGGTGTGTGCAATATACGGCATACTGTTCACTAGGATGAACTATGTGATTAGGCAGCACAATAGAAATGGTTCAACTGAATAAGATGTGTGTGATATACGGCAAACAGGTCCGTAATCAAAAATGTGTGCGAAGACAAATAATAACACAGTCGATTGCTGCTAATAAGCCATGTGATTTGCTCTGTCTACAGAAGAATTACATAAGTGACTATACAGATCATTCAAACACACCTCAATAAACAATTATATGCATTCTAAACTAGGAGAAATGATCGTCTAGTAGTCATCTACTACTTGTGATGCTCCCGCCACTGCTTTGTGGCTCGATCCCTCGTCTGGGGCAGGAAGAAGACACTCCATCATGTCAATGATCCGCTTGTACATCTCGTAGCTTGTGTACGTGTCCTTGGCCGCGTACGTGATGTGTTGTTCATCCAGTCTCTCATGCCAGATACTGTGCCAGGCGTTCTTGTCCTTTTTGCTCTCATCCTTCATCTTCATGTAGTAGGGGTCGATGATAGCCGAGGCGAGGTCAACCAAGGAGTTATTTTTGTTGTTGTCATTGCCCCAGACCTTGTAGTGGTCCTGGATGTTGACAAGATACTGGCATTTCAAGTCCGAAACCTTGAGCGCTTTTAGATCATTAGTGGTGTCCACCGTAGAGAAACTATAGTCGGAGCTGTTGATAAACCTCAAGAAACACTCGCAAGGCCTTGCGGCCAGATGGTAGTGGTAGACGAGGACGTCATGTCGCAGGCACTACTGGGTGATGGCAACCTTCTGATCATGCCCGACATGACCGATGGTGTACTAGAGGTCGAAGCCGACCACTTGGTACTTGTCCTCGGCAAGGAACTGCTCCATAGTTTGGATGGAGATCTCCACTGAGACCAGATCGTTCGTGTACACCACCGAGAGGTCATTTCCCCTCACGTGGGTGTCCACTACGTGATGCGTGGTGAACTGCCCGCCATTATCGTCGTCGGCCGCTAGGAGAACCATTGGAGCCACAGGGAGCGCCATTGGAGCCGATGGATGTCCTCTCTGTATGTGTCGTCGTGGGTGTGATTATTGTGTTGTATGACGCGAGAGATGAAGATAAATGGCCGCACTAAAAAATGGGGGCCGGGTAGCCTGGATTCTCGGCGCGTCCACATGGCAGTTTTTGCAGCGGGTAACTGCATCGTCGCGCCGTGCCCGGCGCAACCGCGTGCACACAAACATGCGTGATCGTGCGCCGGCTCCAAACACTGGTAGCGCGCTTGGAGGGATGAGGGCAGAGCACCCGGAGGGACGCGAGAGCAGAGCGCGCGCAGCGGGACGCAAGTAGAGCGTGCCGCGGCCGCCTCAACCGCAAGAAACCACACACATAGAGCAGTTGAACACGCAGGAAATGGTCGCCTACAAGCCGGCTGACAACTGCGTCGCTGCGTAGAGAGCGGCCGTGTGCTACTACCTCCGTCTTGGTCTATAGTCCCCTTTGTATTTTGTGCCATACTTTGCCCTTATATTTAACCAGCAAAATGCTAATGCATGTTATAAAAATTATATAATTGGTAACTATGTTCAAATACGAATCCAACTATATAATCTTTGGCGACATGCATTCCTATTTTATTAATAAAATCCTACTTATAAACTAGGACGAGGGTATAGTAGGTAATTAAATCACAAATAGTTTTTATTAACAGTATTTGTACGTGGCCTTTCGTCCTCCTCTCGTAGATCTTTTCACCCCCACGGCCGCAGACGGCTTATAGCACAAGCTTGCGCAGCGCGCGGGGGCGTTCTTTTGGCCAAACGGTGGCTTCAAGTGGCGCCAATGAATCGTCGGTGAGCCGTTCATGCGCAACCACGCAGGTTCCTGCGCAGGCTTCCTGCCCGACTCGCTGAAGTCCCCTAAAATACCAATGCTTACCGGCCTGCTATATAAACCACCACGGTCGACGAGTCATGCCTCGCATTTTCCCCTCCCTCCATGTAGCTTGTCTCGTCTGCTTCTCCCACAATCGCCAATGGCACCAGCTCGTCGCCATTGCTCACCCAATCCGCCGTCATCAGAGGATAGCTCTAGCTGGGAGGCTACACGGCGGCGACGGCGCAGTCCCTGGCGTAGTGTAGTGCGCGTGGCATCCCTATTGGGTGTGCGCGGAACACCCCCACACGCTCCACCGCCGCTGTCCGTCGGCATCTGTTGCCGGCCGCCGTTGCTGCCACACCACCGTCGAAAGCTAGGGCCATCGCCCGCTCTGCCGTCGCGGCCCGAAGGCGGAAGGTGGTCGTCATGGACGCCACCCCACTGCCGGCCACCGTGGCCATCACCCGCTCCGCCACCGCGGCCCAAACACGGGAGGTGGTGGTCGTGGCCGCCACCCCATCGTCGACCGCCATGGCCGCCAGCCCACTGTCGACCGCCGAGGTCATCTCCCGCTCCGCCACCGCTGCCCGAAGGCGAGAGGCTGAGGTGGAGGCCCGCACGTGCGTTAGTGATCTTGCGCGCTACACTGAGTTCCTACAGGAGGAGGAGGAGCGCCTCGTTGAGCATGCAAAGAGCCTTACCGCCGCAGTGGCCGCGGCACACGCCGCCTTAGAGGCGAGGAATCAGGAGATCTACAAGGAGAACCACCGCTTCGAGAGGGGTCACCTGGAGCGGAAGAGGGCGTTCGAGCTGAGCGTCGCTAAAGGTGCAGCAGCGGCAAGCACCGTATTGCAGTTGTCCAGCTCGTCAGTAGGTTCCTCCTCCTCTGCCTCTTACTGAGCACGCTCAGCTGAGGAGAGGCTGCCGGAAGTAGTACAAAGCCCCTCCGTAGTAGTATTATTTAGGTGCTATTTTGTTCAGTTCATCTGACTATAGATGTGGTGGAACTGTACAACGTACTTAAAATTAGCTAGTATATATAGTTGAACTAGCTATTTCAGTACGCGGTTGGTAACAATTGGGGAAAAGTTCGGTCGATTCAGCTGTCGAGTTGAACTGTTTGTATAAAGAATGACTGCTTAATCTATGAATGAAATCTATGCTTAATTACTAAATTTTACTTGCAAAAATTAGATAGTGCTAGTGATTTTTAGTTGCATATTTTGAAAAATTGCAGTCTTACAAGGTTGACAAATGGCAATGTTACTACATCAACAAATGTCAATCTTTCGAGTTTGACAAATGGCAGCATACCCAATATGACAGATGCAAATCTTACCAAATTGTTTGTACCTAGTTGCACACGGGTCATCCAAAACAACCGTTTGTGTTGAAGGGATGCACAAATCCTGCTGGGCACATTTTCTCTTGGCTTAGTGCCGAAGCCTGGATTTGCATACGGGTGTTCTATCTAAAATGTTTGCGATCAAGAGTTGCACAAATCCTGCTCGGCACATTTTCCCTTCGCTTCCTGGGGAAGCTGTCGATTTGCATACAGGTGTTCTAACTAAAACGTTTGCAATGAGTATTTTATATTTAAAAACAATTGCCATTTTTTCAAAAGAAAATCGTTTGATAAGTCTGTACATTAAGAGAGAAAAATGCAAGTTCGTTCAAACCATATCTTTCATTCAGTCACACTACGAATTTATATTATATGATTGAGATACAGTATTAAAACCCCAAAACAACTATTTTCGGCGGCGGCGGAGGCGACGTGCCGCGCCGTCGTTGTCGTCCTCCGGGACATCGTTATTGAAGTCTTCAAGGCAGCACATAATGTTCTTCACTTGTAAATCAAACATCATGTCATCACACGATCGACGGGCGGGGCGCGGGAGGATGGCAACTAGTGGCGTTGAGAGGTAGCGGTCAACGGCAACATCCCATGCCGCTGAGGGGGGCGCGCGCAGGGGCACGGGCGCGGCGGGTGCAGCCAAACGCACGAGGACCAGCGTCGCGGTGGGTGGAGGGGCGCGCATGGGCACGCGCACGGGCGCTGGCGCTGGCATGTACACGAGCTCGCGCGGGTCCGCGGAGACCTTGCTAACGCCCACAGCTTCCAGCTCTGCGATAGTGCTCGGCGACTAGCCCGTCAACGCTATGGGGATGGTCATTGGCGCGGGTGCGGGGATGGGAGCTAGGACGGGAGCGGGGGCAGCAACCGCCGCGGCCAGCTTGTTCAGGGCCATGTCCATGAGGGCCCATTCCTCCTTATTTTCTATCTCCTCCTGCGCGGAGTCGACTTCCCCAAACTTGAAGACTAGTGGCAGATGATCCTTCTGCGCCATGGCGTTTGTGGAGGTCTGTGGGAGGGAGGGGAATGGGAGGCGAACAGTAAGTATGCCCGTATTAAACAGCGGCTCGGGCGCCACAAATGGGGAGGAAGGCCAGCGGCCATGGAAGTCAAAGGGCTCGCTTCCAAGTGAGCCTGCGCATTGGAGGACAGCTTGCACGCCTCTTAGTCAACATGCGCATCGGACTACGCTCGCATGCCTCCCGTTCAGTCAAGCATATGTCCGCACGTCACCTCCTATAGCCATTAAAACCAAGACACGTGGCGTCACGTTAATGGTTAACAGAACGCACACGATTTGAATTAAACAAACGTTTGAGATATTAAAGTGGCAGCTATTTTTTCAAAATACCTTTGTTGGCTGTTATTGGAGTGCGCCTTCTCTCAAAATGGACACGAAAAATACCACAACATGTCGGGTGCCATTCCATGTTAGCATGCCAAGTTTCATGAATGTTAGACGAGTTTTGGATTTACTAGAATTTAAAAACAAAGTATCTCAATGTTTTGCCGGCAATCAAGAGTGCCCTGGTGTTTGAAATTCATTCCCATTCCTTACATGGGACCTAAGCATGCACCCAAGGACACAGATTTGATATTTGAACCAATTTATATGCATTGGAGCATGTGCCTATAGTTCAAATTTGAATTATGCACATTAATGCATTGAAAACTCAATTTATGTATGAAATATCCAAACGAACCCCGAAAAATTCCAAAATATAACACAACACTCATGTTGTTCTATGTTGACACTAGAGAAAAAATTGAAATCAAGAAGAGGCAACATATATTGTTTCTTCCAGAAAGGTGAAACATTCCCTACCAAAACCATCACGCCTATTGTGAGAAGCTCTAGTTTGTGAGAAGCTTATACCCAAACCTGCCCCAAATGGGACAAAATTTTACCATGGCATGTTGATGCCGCTCCATGATAGCATGCCAAGTTTCATGAATTTCACACGAGTTTTAGATTTACTAGAATTTAAAAACAAAGTATCTCAACGTTTTGCCGGCAATCAACAGTGCCCTGGTGTTTGAAATTCATTCCCATTTCTTGCATGGAACCTAAGCTTGCACCCAATGACACACATTTGATTTTTCAACCAATTTATATGCACTGGAGCATGTGCTTGTATTTCAAATTTGAATTATGCACATAAATGCATTGAAAACTCAATTAATGTATGAAAATGTCCAAACGAACCCCGAAAAATTCCAAAATTTAACACAACACTCATGTTGTTCTATGTTGACACTAGCGAAAAAATTGAAATCAAGAAGAGGCAACGAATATCATTTCATCCAGAAAGCTGAAATGTTCCCTACCGAAACCATCATGCTTGTTGTGAGAAGCTCAGGTTTGTGAGAAGCTTATACCCAAACCTGCCCCAAATGGAAAACAATTAACATGGCATGTTGATGCCGCTCCATGATAGCATGCCAAGTTTCATGAATTTCAGACGAGTTTTGGATTTACTAGAATTTAAAAACCAGGTATCTCAATATTTGCGGCCGAGTGATGGTGGCAGGGTGTTTAACATTCATTCCCATTTCTTGCATGGGACCTAAGCATGAAACCAAGGACACATATTTGAATTTTCAACCAATTTATATGCATTAGAGCATGTGCATGTAGTTCAAACTTGAATTATGCATATAAATGCGTTGAAAACTCAATTAATGTATAAAAATGTACAAACGAACCCCAAAAAATTCCAAAATTGAACACAACACTCCTGTTGTTCTCTGTTGGCACTGGAGAAAAAATTGAAATGAAGAAGAGGCAACGGATATCGTTTCGTCCAGAAAGGTGAAACATTCCCTATCGAAACCATCACGCTTGTTATGAGAAGCTCTGGTTTGTGAGAAGCTTATACCCAAACCAGCCCCAAATGGGACAACATTTTTACCATGGCATGTTGATGCCGCTCCATGATAGCATGCCAAGTTTCATGAATTTCAGATGGGTTTTTGATTTACTAGAATTTAAAAACCATGTATGTCAATGTTTGCGGCTGAGCGACCGGGGCAAGGTGTTTGACATTCATTCTCATTTCTTGCATGGGACTTAAGCATGTAACCAAGGACACACATTCCAATTTTGAAATAATTTCTATGCACTGGAGCATGTGCATGTAGTTCAAATTTGAATTATGCAAACAAATGCATAGAAACTTCAGTTATGTATAAAAATGTCCAAGCGAACACCGAAAAATCCCAACAATTGACATATCATTCGTGTTGTTCTTTGTCGACATGAGAAAAAAAATTAAAGTAAGAAGAGGCAACATATATCGTTTCGTCCCCCAAGGTGGCATGTTCCCTACCGAAACCATCAGGCATGTTGTGAGAGAAGCTATGGTTTGCGAGAAGCTTATACCCAAATCTGCCCCAAATGGGACAATATTTTTACCACGGCATGTCAATTCCGTTCCATGATATCATGTCAAGTTTCATGAATTTCATACGAGTTTTCGATTTACTAGAATTTTAAAACCATGTATCTCAATGCTAGTGGCTGAGTGACAGAGTGAAGGTGTTTGACATTCATTCTCATTTCTCGCATGTGACCTAAGCTTGCAACCAAGGACAAACATTTGATTTTGCAACCCGTTTTTATGGACTGGAGCATGTGCATGTAGTTAAATTTTTAATTATGCACATAAATGCCTAGAAAACTCAGTTAACGTATAAAAATGTCCAAATGATCCCCGAAAAAAATCCAAAATGTAACAAGACACTCATGTTGTTCTATGTTGACACCAGGAAAAAATTGAAAGGAAGAATAGGCGGCGAATATCGTTTTGTCCACAAAGGTGACACGTTTCCCTAACAAAACCATGAGGCTTCTTCTGAGAAGCTCTAGTTTGCGAGAAGCTTATACCGTAACCAGCTCCAAATGGGATAATATTTTTTACTCCAGCATGATGATGCCATTCCATTGTAGCGACCACGATCCGAATGGACCGAAGTCTCTGTGTTTCAGTGTCATCCCTGGATCGGTAATGCTGACACACACAGTACTTGAAGGATTTATAACAGAGTGGCAATCACACACTTATTACATCGAATGTCTCCAAAGAGAACTTATTACAAAAGGTCTATGGCTTAAGTCCATCTAACAAAATAACAGCGGAAGGCTTGGAAGATAAGTGAGTCCATCAACTCCAACGGCATAGCTGAGTGCATGACAAACGACCTAGAACGTCTTACTCCTCATCTGAAAAGTCTGCAACGTAATATGTTGCAGCCCAAAACGGGTCAGCACATGGAATATGCTGGCAAGATAACACAGTAGATGCAAGTAGCCGAATAAAGGCTAACACTATATGCATATTTGGCTGGTGGAGGCTCTAAGGTTAAGGTTTTTGTGTAAAGCCAATTTTTTCCTACAACAAAGGAATAAATTTTATTTTAACTATGATGATAGTTGAAACATCATTGAGAAGGTACCTCCAACTCAATCCCAAATTAAAGTAATCATTAATCCAACAAATTAACTTTAGAGTGATGAGATCAACCAATAATTCAAGTACCAGATACTCAGGATTGTCCACAACCGGGGACACGGCTAATCATGATCAGTTTGTACACTCTGCAGAGGTTTGTGCACTTTTCCCCACAAGACTCAAGCTGCTCCGTTGGATTTCTCGCACTGCATGGTGTTTGAGAAACGGATGACCGAGACACAGTCTTTCAGAAGCATTTACTCTTTACCCCAGGTGTACTCGTACACCTACTTTCCCCTACATCTGATAGTCCACCACGAATGAGCTCACACAACTTACTCATACTATGCCAGAGCCCATATTGGCATTGTGGCTGCACACAGAAGTTTCTAGCATGAATAGTTTTATGATCCCTTTGAGCCTAGGTGGCATTACATAGGAAAAATCACACGGAACCCCGGGATTTCCTAGGACAATATTGGATTCTCCAGGTGCCCTGCAACCAATCCACCCAGATGTGTATTCAAGTAGCCACCTTAAGTTGAACCATTAATTAACAACTCACATCTGTCATGGATTTCACTCAAACCCAAACCACGTCTACGAGCATAGCATGGCAACCTAAGCATAACGTAGAAGTAACTCCCAAGGGTTTGAAAATAATGCAGGTAATAGGTTCTACCTCAAACTACTTCCCAGTCCCACAAGTTATCAGATCCTACTCATGCAATGTGTGAGGGTTTGATCTAATGCATAAAAACTGGGTAATAAAGGGTACGATCAAAGTGTTACTTGCCTTGCTGACGATTCGCAAAACCTAGAGACTCGTAGTAGCACGCTTCACAGTCCGGGTATTCTATCGCAAGCAAACAATAGCATACATAAGCAAACAAGCAATGATGCACAAACAAAACTCCAAAAGATAAGATCAAACCAGAAAGTTCAACTTAAGAACTCCGGTTTGCAAAAAGAATCAAATCGAAAGAAGCAACAAAACTCAAACTGCGAAAGAAACGAGATCTGACTACTAGATTGATCTAGGGTCAAATTTTTATAGTAGCAAAGCTTTGTTCAACTAGGTTAAACGGAAAGAGAGCGTCGAGACGAAGATCTGAGATTTTGAATCACCTGATTCTGACTCTCGAGCGAAAAGAAAAACGAAAAACAAGATCAGGGCAGAAATCGCGATAAAAAATAACCGCGGATAAATACCCTAAAAAAGAAAACTGACGAACAGGCTAACGAACGAATGTTCGCTGTCTGCGGCTAACGGGCGAACAACATTCGTTAAAATAAACGTACGGACGAACGTCCGCTAAATAACTAAACCGGAGAAAAACCGATCTAATCTAAAAAAATGAATCTAGGGTTTCTAAAAAAACCAATCGGTTCTTTAAGAAAAACCAACGGTGGCGGCGGCGACTACCTCGGCGGTAGCGAACTCCGACGAAAAGTCCGGCGGCGGCGGCGGCAACTCCGGCGGGCGGGGCGGCGGGGTGCGGCGGCGAGGCGACGGCGGTGCGAGGCGCGACGGCGGTGGCGAGTTGTCAGGACCCCGATCCTAAGTCACACAGGTCTAGCCTGTAACACATCATATCACTTTGCGGCCTCACGCACGGTATCCCCACGGGTGCCACCTTACCTGGCCCGGGACCGTTTGCGCATTTTGGCACACGTATATGATAGTGTCGCTAGCATCCATATGACAGAGAACCCGGGCCGACATGACTAGTTATAAACCAAAAGTGGCACTACATTACATAGACAGGTATACATGACCCAGCAACGAACGTTTCGGTCATCAACGTATGAACCCAAGTCGTAGCAAGCTACAAGGACTTAAAGGAACAACGCGTGACATTTCCCCTAAGGGACAAACACAGGAACGAAGAAGGACACATGCCGGCCAGCCTAAGTGTTCCGGAGCAGTAGCAGGCTACCAAGGCTCAGTGGAAGCACTAGGAGACATTTCCCTGTAAGGTAGGCTACCAAAGGTAAACAACTAGGTGTTGGATCCCACACATAGCAATACACATTACACGTACGCATAACATGCAAGTATGTGCTGTACAACAAGGCATCACAACATAAATCAACAACTCATATAGATAAGGCCCAGAAGAGCCATCATAGCATTATTACAAACAGAGGTCACATGACCCAACATACAGAGCATACAGGCAACGAAAGCATAACTTGTCTGAGTACAGACAACTACAAATGAAGAAGGCTGAAAAAGCCTGACTATCTACAAGACCCTCCCAAGGTACAAGATCGTAGCTGAGGTAACAAGCTAAACGTCGAAGTCCACGCGGAACCACTAGCGAGACTAAAGTCTCTCTGCAAAACATAAATTAAGTAAACGTGAGTACAAAGGTACTCAGCAAGACTTACATCAGAACTAGCTACATATGCATCGGTATCAACAAGGGGGTGGTGGAGTTTGACTGCAGCAAGCCAGCTTTGACTTGGTGGCTATCCTAAACTACGACTGCAAGTAACTCTTTTGAGGTGGCGCACACGAGTCCACATATTCACCAATCAATACACCACTATGGATCCGCTCCCGTCTCCCTACGAGAAGGCCATCCATAGCACTCACGCTTATCTAGCGTGTTTTAGAGTATCCACTTTCACTTGTCTATGAACTGTAGAGGCAACCTAGAAGTCCATTTCCGCGGACACGGCTATTCGAATAGATTATATATAACCCTGCAGGGGTGTACTTCTTCACACACGCTCTCACCACTTACCGTCGTTTACAAGACATGTACTCGGCAACCTTCAAGCGGAGGCCCAGCGAGGGTGTCGGCCACGACTTGACTAACCACACAAGTCTCTCATCTAGGTTTATCGCCTATTTGGGTTCCATCCGTGGGGAAATTCGGCCGGGGTGTCGCTCACGGCCCCAAATGATGTGTACAGGGTTCCCGCATCACCAAACGGGCGATCGGTACACCGTGCCACGTACCTGTCGCGTCACAGCCCACCCCGAGGGTCAGCGCTACGCACGACCTCCAGTAAACTACAAACACCAGAAACTAGTTGCAACTCCTGGACAGAGATCATGTTGATTAATAAGTCGAGAGAGTCAATTAAGGATCCCAATGTGTGGTAGTATCTGTTTCATGGACCAACCAACACAGAACTCAGTTCCTGAGGACGGCTGTAATGAGACAACCCACCATGTACTCCTACATGGTCTCTCATCGCTACCTTTACCAAATCGTGTTCACACACTTAGCTCTCAACAGTAGGACATGTTCACCACATTCCAATTCATCCCTGATGAATCAGACCTGACACAACTCTAAGCAATAGCAGGCATAACCAGAAAGCATCAATGAGTAGGCACAACATGGCTCAAAAAACTCCTACTCATACTAGTGGGTTTCAACTATTTACTGTGGCAATGACGGGTCATGCAGTGGAAAGGGGTTCAACTACCGCAGCAGGTAACAATTGAAGCATTGTTGTCCTAATGCAGCAAAAGAGAGCAAGAGCGAGAGAGTGGGATTGTATCGGAATGCTCAATGGGGTTTTGCTTGCCTGGCACTTCTGAAGATAACATTGGGTCTTCATCGGTGTCATCGAACTCATCGTCGAAACGTCGTCTACTGAGAGGGGACAAACATCGGCAAACAAGAGAGAACACAATCAATGCAATGCGACAATATGATGCATGCTCATGACATGGCAATATGTTGTTGATTGAGCTAATGCAACTAGCAACCATGTTAAATGAAGTTGGTTTGAATCAAAGGTTCAAATTCAAACTCCATATGTGATTATTTAAATGCCATTTAATTGATTTGACCTGATCAGCGGGTTTAACTTGTTCAAACATGCATGAAAATGCCGTAACCAGATTCCTTGGATTTTTCTGATCATTTTTCATATATAAATTATTTTCATCTGAGCTACGGTTGATTTTATATGATTTTTAGAAGTTTTGAATATTTTCTGAAATAAATAAATCATTTCTGATTTATTTAAAATTCCAGAAAACTCTTATTGCGTCAGCATGACGTCACTGTGATGTCAGCAGTCAACAGAGGCTGGTCCAGGTCAAACCTGACGTGTGGGGTTCACACGTCAGTGGCTCTGCTAATTAACAGGGTCAATTAGCACTAACTAAATTCTAAACTAATCTTATATAGGACAGGGCCCACATGTCAGTGACTAAATAACTAACCAATTAATTAAAACTAAACTGGGTTAATTAATAGGGCGGGCCCCACTTGTCAGTGAGAGAGAGGGGTCAAACCCCTGGACAGACGGGGTCAAACCCCGCCGGTCAAAGCGGTCAACCCGCCGGCGTTTAGCCGCCGGCGAGGCTAGACGCGGCGGAGCGCGTCGGGTTTCACCTACAGGGGCTCTTTTGGCGCGCAAGGAGTAGCTACGGAAAGAGGGCGGAGTGGCGCATCCAACGGTGGCGATGCCGGAGGCTGGGGTGGCCGGAGTTATCGCCGGCGACGATCTTGGCGGTCGCCGGAGTTTGGGCGAGGTCGAAGACGTCGCTAGGAGGCATGGCGAGGTGCGTGGGGAGGTGCTACAGGCTTCTGCGAGTGTGGTGAAGACGATGCCGTGCTCGGAATCAAACCAACGTGGTTGTGGCCAGGACGACGATGTGCTGTGGCGGCGGCTGGTGTGGCTGAGCTCGGCATGGTCGCTGTGGTGCACAAGAAGGCAAACGGAGAGGGGGGAAGGGGAGGGAGCTCACAGAGATTCCAGGGGGACAAACGGCGAGCGCGGGGAGGCACGGACAACGGCAGAGCATCTCCGGTGATCTGGGGGGCAGAAGGTTGAAGACGACGGTGTTGAGGGCGTTGCGGTGCTCCCCAGCTTGAGTACGTCGACGAATAGAAAGACGGAGCTGCGGCGGTTCTTCTTGGCATGTTGGCGAGGCGTGTGGTGGCCGGTGGCCGCGGTGGTTCGGGGCGGCGGCGACGAGCTCCTCTCGGTGGCTGCGTGCGAGAGAACCAGAGGAGGGGGAAGAGAGCAGCGAGTGAGGGGGAGGGGAGCTAAGCCTCTGGGCGTCTGCGTGGCGTCGTCAGGGAAGGCCGGGGCTAGCAGGCAGGGTGGAGGTGGCTCGGCGCGTGCCCCCGCGCAGCGACCACTCTCCTCTCGGCCTTCTGGTGAGAGGTTGGTGGTGACTGGCACGGCCAGTGGGCCGGGCCGTGCTCGGCCGGTTGGGCGCTAGGTGGGTTGTGCCAGGTAAGCTACACGTAAGTTCTAACCTTTCTAATTTGTTTTCTTTTCTATTTTTGTTATTTTGTTTTGATTTAGTTTATAGCCCAAATCATTTTAATAAATCCTGAAAATAATTGTGGGCATTAAATGAATTATTACAGAGGCCCTCAACTATTTTCAGAATTGTTGGAGCATTTAAGGATATTAAAAATATTTAAATGCCCCAATTCAAATACAATATGGGTTATTCAAAAATCCAGAATGGTCCTAGAAATAGGTGCAACATTTTTGGCACAGGTTTTTAATCAATCCAAAAATGATGAACTTTTCCAGAGGGCATTTTGGGTTCATTGAAAATGATTTTAATTTGACCCTAGTTGAATTCATTTGATGCTAGGGTTTGAACATCCCCATTTCAAGTTTACACAAGATTTTAAACATGATGCACAGGCAAAAACTATCCTAGGGCAAAGTAAAGCTAGGGATGTGACAACTCACCCCTACTAAACAAGAATCTCGTCCCGAGATTCAAGACGTGAGATAAGAAATCGGAGGGGACACTATCTAACACAATCTTCTCGATCAGGTTTTCCTCCGCGAAATTGTTGATTCATTGCAACATGTAGATCTTGGCATCTTTGATTTCAAAGCTTCATCCAACATGACAACAAAGGAACGTGAATTCTACAAGATTTGATCTTCTCGAAGATCGAGTAATTCAAGATCATCTCATGGATTGAGATGTCGAAACATCTCTTGAGCTGTGACGCGGAGAACACCTCCAGAGGGATGTAGTGAAATAAATGATGAAGGTTCACCTGATGGTAATAATTCCACACCTAAGAAGAGGGTGATCGAGACCACAAGATGGGGCACCTTTAGAGAAGGTGACTCGTAGAGTTATTCCCTTAAGTGACAAAAAGAATTACTTTCAATATAGAGGTCATTGAAACTCTCTATACCAGTCAGAGGCAAATCACAATCGATCGTTTGACGGAGTCCAAAAGAATGACATACTCGGCCAGAATGGATGATGTGGATTACCTTGTTAAAGACAACACAAGGGATGATTTTGATTATCATCGGAA
Source organism: Secale cereale (assembly GCA_902687465.1). Classification (NCBI taxonomy): domain Eukaryota; kingdom Viridiplantae; phylum Streptophyta; class Magnoliopsida; order Poales; family Poaceae; genus Secale; species Secale cereale. The sequence goes on along the minus strand of LR738711.1, from coordinate 268,008,402 downwards.
ATGGATGGGATCCATGGTAAAATGGCACATTGGCGGTGCAAGTTGGGAACAAAATGCAAATGCTGGGAATGATTCTAGTAACTGGGAAGAAACCCAACAGTAGAGAGTAAATTGCTCTTTGAGAGGTTATAGCATAACCAATCACACTGGGAGCAATCCCGGTTAGTGCCGGTGATAACACCTAGTGCTTGTGCGTGCTCTCAAGAACTTGAGCATTCCCATATTCACCAAGGTTTTACCAATATTCGTGTCAAGGATCGTGGCAACACCACATACTACCATGATGAATAATGATGGACGATGCAGATGCAAAGGAAGATAACACTTTCTCAGATTTCACCTTAGCGAGGCCAAGGGGAAAATCTGGATGATCGACCGAGAGACATTTAGCACTCCGCTTCTAATGTTCTCCTTGGTGTACTAGGTACCACGGTCAATGCTTAAAAGCATCAACATGGCCATCAAGTAAGGGTCGGACTTCGGAAGCATAAAAAGTCCATAAGGAACAACTAGGGAGTAACTCCTACGAAGTCCTTATGGGGAGGTGGCCAATTTCTTCAATCAAGATACTACAACAATAGGTCTTCCGGCTAGGTGTGTTGGCCACGACATTCACTTTACCAGTAATCGAGAGACCAATATTACAGTTCTTGGAAAATGCTCCAACCATCATAGCTGCCTGAGATTCAGTTCTGGTTGGTGTCAGGATATTCCAGACTCATCGAGTCTAGAAAAAGATGAAAGTTTGCAACACAAATCGACGAGACGGCGTTGCGAGATTCTCAGGAATGAACTATGATAGCAGCTCCAAAACATGAGCTGGTTCTGCTACAAAACCTGTGAACACGTTGTCCCAGAAAAGCTTGACCACATAGTAGTCTTATGATAAAATACTACCGAGTTTCAGGTTAGGAATCATCATTGAGGATAACGAAGTCTTGTGCATGTCCGTCCGGGCCCTTCGGGAATAGCATTTGAACTTATTTTCTTTGAACAAATCAATCAGTTGCTTGGTGTGCTAGGGATACATACAGAATGAAGATGATCAGTCTATCAGACCATAGAATTCTTCGCACGTATGCAAGACTGACTTGGGATGACTCCAGAGGAGGTAAAAACATGCTTTCTCGATTTCACGGCGGCAACTTACATCAAATGCACATGAATTAGAGGAAGTCACTTCTTTCTTCCGTACATATGCTTCACGAACGGGTCATGAAGATAATGCTTATAAAAGTTTCCAATACTAGCTGGATGTTCAAAATAGATCATGGAGAAGATAACAATGTTGCTGATGGGCTCAACAACAATTCATCCAGGTTTCCATATAGATGGAATTCCATGACAATGTGAACAAAGTGATAGCATTGGTCAGACCCAAAAGATATAATGGTGTATGCTCAAGGGAACGACCATGAGTAAGACAACATTACGAATATCGTTGGTTCTGATTTGACTTGACGATAACCCATACTCAAATCAAAGTTTGGACAAGACAATAGATCCACAAATGATCACGGGGATCAATTGGAGAAGATATCATCTATCTTCAATACACACACAAGATATCCCTTTGGAGTGAGCTATGTGGGTTAAGCTTTTATCTTCCAACTCTCCAAGTTGTTGTTTAGCTTAACCAACTAGTTTGGGGTATCCAACACAGATTCTTGGAGAAGTGGTGGTTTATAAGAAACCAACTTGATCACGAGCTCAACATAACAGTCAGGGAACAACCCGGTAATACTTCCGATAAGATATTCGGAAAATCACGAACCACCGACATGTTATTAAGCTCGAGAACAATCTTGATTTTCAGGGCAAGAAGATACGATCAAATGAGCAAGGACTTAACACAATCCTAACTCATCAATCAAGGAGTGCACCAGGGAAGTGGTCTAGGTAGCACGATCAATCTTCGAATGGTGATTCAGTAATCAACACGCTAAGAATGAGATTGTTGTCCTTTAACTAACAAGCAACGAAGTTGCTAGGAGTATTAATTTCACACATCACAATTCACTTGTCAGCATTCCGGTTACAATAACACGAAAACCGAGGGATGAACAATGATGGCAAGAAGTATTACTACATCAAGAATTCATAAGATATAGTGCAATTCTCACGACATTCTTGACATAAAGATGGTAATACTCCAGGATAGAACAGTTTAGAAGCTGCATTAGCATTCTTTATCTGCAAAGTACAACTTCTTTGACCCAATCCTGGATATGGATAAGGTACTGGAGTTTGTTTCTCCTAGTCATTCCAGAATAGAATGGCTTGACGGACCACAAGAGTAAAAGGCATCGATGAACACAAGTGCACGACTACTCCTGACTATCAACTGATAGACGAAGGTCATAAAACAACTGAAAAGGGACAACTCAATGGAACATATATCTTTCTGAGTTGTGGATGCATAGGTTAGTATGTCGAACGAGTTCCACATATTTCTTCCGGATAACCCATGCAGAAAGGTAGGACTGGCAGAGTCACAATATGAATGGAGTACCACTCAGGAGCACTCTGGTTGTGATCTTTTGGTTCGGGAGAACTTCTGCCAACATGGCTCATGGTATTGGAAGAACGATAACCACGGACCTCGAGGACTATCACAAGGTTACTAATATCCTAAAGGAACGAGCAAATACTATCAACATGAAGTAAGTAGGGTGAAGCTCGGGTTCAAGAACCCAGGAATAGAATACCTACCAACTAAATAACATCACGGGATGCTTTCGAGAATGATGGCCAAAATCATCACACTGGAATATAAAACATTGCTGGATTACTGGGTGATCTTCTAAGATACTTAGGGTCATAATAATAACTCCAACATATGTGTCGAGGTAACAGAGTACCACAACTCACCGTCTAGTGTGGTTAATCTGGCCTAAAAGGACATTAAGAACAGGTAGGAATGATTTACAAATGCATCAGATTGTTTAGAGACCTGGGATGACTCGGACAGCATAACGGCTGCAAATGCTCGAAAATACTTTTGAGATCCAAGCAAAAAGGGTAGCATATCCACTTAACATCATAATGTCAAGGTTCTGAGACCAACAGTTGAACAAACAAAAGTAGTAGAAACTGAACTGAGGGTTGAATCCACAATAACGTGATCCTGATAAATAGAATGAGAATCCTAGTTCTTAATCCCCGTAGAAAGAAGAAGGTGACTCAGATCAGAAGGTCATAGGGCAAAGGAGTAAAAAGAGCCTTACGTTCCCTTCCACAAACAATTCCCTTACATAACTAAAGAGTTTCTAGACACGACTTCGACCAGTTTGGCTTGCTAATCCTACAGGCAGTCAGGCTCTGATACCAAAGCTGTCAGGACCCCGATCCTAAGTCACACATGTCTAGCCTGTAACACATCATATCACTTTGCGGCCTCACGCACGGTATCCCCACGGGTGCCACCTTACCTGGCATGGGACGGTTTGCGCATTTTGGCACACATATATGATAGTGTCGCTAGCATCCATATGACAGAGAACCCGGGCCGACATGACTAGTTATAAACCAAAAGTGGCACTAAATTACAGAGACATGCATACATGACCCAGCAACGAACGTGTCGGTCATCAACGTATGAACCCAAGTCGTAGCAAGCTACAAGGACTTAAAGGAACAACGCGTGACATTTCCCCTAAGGGACAGACACAGGAACGAAGAAGGACATATGCCGGCCAGCCTAAGTGTTCCGGAGCAGTAGCAGGCTACCAAGGCTCAGTGGAAGCACTAGGAGACATTTCCCTGTAAGGTAGGCTACCAAAGGTAAACAACTAGGTGTCGGATCCCACACATAGCAATACACATTACACGTACGCATAACATGCAAGTATGTGCTGTACAACAAGGCATCACAACATAACTCAACAACTCATATAGATAAGGCCCAGAAGAGCCATCATAGCATTATTACAAACAGAGGTCACATGACCCAACATACAGAGCATACAGGCAACGGAAGCATAACATGTCTGAGTACAGACAACTACAAATGAGGAAGGCTGAAAAAGCCTGACTATCTACAAGACCCTCCCAAGGTACAAGATCGTAGCTGAGGTAACAAGCTAAACGTCGAAGTCCACGCGGAACCACTAGCGAGACTGAAGTCTCTCTGCAAAACATAAATTAAGCAAACATGAGTACAAAGGTACTCAGCAAGACTTACATCAGAACTAGCTACATATGCATCGGTATCAACAAGGGGGTGGTGGAGTTTGACTGCAGCAAGCCAGCTTTGACTCGGTGGCTATCCTAAACTACGACTGCAAGTAACTCTTTTGAGATGGCGCACACGAGTCCACATATTCACCAATCAATACACCACTATGGATCCGCTCCCGTCTCCCTACGAGAAGGCCATCCATAGCACTCACGCTTAGCTTGCGTGTTTTAGAGTATCCACTTTCACTTGTCTATGAACTGTAGAGGCAACCCAGAAGTCCATTTCCGTGGACACGGCTATTCGAATAGATTATATATAACCCTGCAGGGGTGTACTTCTTCACACACGCTCTCACCACTTACCGCCGTTTACACGACATGTACTCGGCAACCTTCAAGCGGAGGCCCAGCGAGGGTGTCGGCCACGACCTGACTAACCACACAAGTCTCTCGTCCAGGTTTATCGCCTATTTGGGTTCCATCCATGGGGAAATCCGGCCGGGGTGTCGCTCACGGCCCCAAACGATGTGTACAGGGTTCCCGCATCACCAAACGGGCGATCGGTACACCGTGCCACGTACCTGCCGCGTCACAGCCCACCCCGAGGGTCAGCGCTGCGCACGACCTCCAGTAAACTACAAACACCAGAAACTAGTTGCAACTCCTGGACAAAGATCATGTTGATTAATAAGTCGAGAGAGTCAATTAAGGATCCCAATGTGTGGTAGTAGCTGTTTCATGGACCAACCAACACAGAACTCAGTTCCTGAGGACGGCTGCAATGAGACAACCCACCATGTACTCCTACATGGTCTCTCATCACTACCTTTACCAAATCGTGTTCACACACTTAGCTCTCAACAGTAGGACATGTTCACCACATTCCAATTCATCCCTGATGAATCAGACCTGACACAACTCTAAGCAATAGCAGGCATAACCAGAAAGCATCAATGAGTAGGCACAACATGGCTCAAACAACGCCTACTCATACTAGTGGGTTTCAACTATTTACTGTGGCAATGACGAGTCATGCAGTGGAAAGGGGTTCAACAACCGCAGCAGGTAACAATTGAAGCGTTGTTGTCCTAATGCAGCAAAAGAGAGCAAGAGCGAGAGAGTGGGATTGTATCGGAATGCTCAATGGGGTTTTGCTTGCCTGGCACTTCTGAAGATAACATTGGGTCTTCATCGGTGTCATCGAACTCATCGTCGGAACGTCGTCTACTGAGAGGGGACAAACATCGGCAAACAAGAGAGAACACAATCAATGCAATGCGACAATATGATGCATGCTCATGATATGGCAATATGCTGTTGATTGAGCTAATGCAACTAGCAACCATGTTAAATGAAGTTGGTTTGAATCAAAGGTTCAAATTCAAACTCCATATGTGATTATTTAAATGACATTTAATTGATTTGACCTGATCAGCAGGTTTAACTTGTTCAGACATGCATGAAAATGCCATAACTAGATTCCTTGGATTTTTCTGATCATTTTTCATATATAAATTATTTTCATCTGAGCTACGGTTGATTTTATATGATTTTTAGAAGTTTTGAATATTTTCTGAAATAAATAAATCATTTCTGATTTATTTAAAATTTCAGAAAACTCTTATTGCGTCAGCATGACGTCACTGTGATGTCAGCAGTCAATAGAGGCTGGTCCAGGTCAAACCTGACGTGTGGGGTCCACACGTCAGTGGCTCTGCTAATTAACAGGGTCAATTAGCACTAACTAAATTCTAAACTAATCTTATACAAGACAGGGCCCACATGTCAGTGACTAACTAACTAACCAATTAATTAAAACTAAACTAGGTTAATTAATAGGGCGGGCCCCACTTGTCAGTGAGAGAGAGAGGGGTCAAACCCCTGGACAGACGGGGTCAAACCCCGCCGGTCAAAGCGGTCAACCCGCCGGCGTTTAGCCGCCGGCGAGGCTAGACGCGGCGGAGCGCATCGGGTTTCACCTACAGGGGCTCTTTTGGCGCGCAGGGAGCAGCTACGGAAAGAGGGCGGAGTGGCGCATCCAACGGTGGCGATGCCGGAGGCCGGGGTGGCCGGAGTTATCGCCGGCGACGATCTTGGCGGTCGTCGGAGTTCAGGCGAGGTCGAAGACGTCGCTAGGAGGCATGGCGAGGTGCGTGGGAAGGTGCTACGGGCTTCTGCGAGTGCGGTGAAGACGATGCCCTGCTCGGAATCAAACCAACGTGGTTGTGGCCACGACGACGATGTGTGGTGGCGGCGGCTGGTGCGGCTGAGCTCGGCGTGGTCGCTGTGGTGCACAAGAAGGCAAACGGAGAGGGGGGGAAAGGGGCGGGAGCTCACAGAGATTCCAGGGGGACAAACGGCGAGCGCGGGGAGGCACGGACGACGGCGGAGCATCTCCGGCGATCTAGGGGCAGAAGGTTGAAGACGACGGCGTTGAGGACGTTGCGGTGCTCCCCAGCTTGAGTACGTCGACGAATAGAAAGACGGAGCTGCGGCGGTTCTTCTTGGCATGTTGGCGAGGCGTGTGGTGGTCGGTGGCCGCGGTGGTTCGGGGCGGTGGCGACGAGCTCCTCTCGGAGGCTGCGTGCGAGAGGACCAGAGGAGGGGGAAGAGAGCAGCGAGTGAGGGGGAGGGGAGCGAAGCCTCTGGGCGTCTACGTGGCGTCGTCAGGGAAGGCCGGGGCTAGCACGCAGGGTGGAGGTGGCTCGGCGCGTGCCCGCGCGCAGCGACCACACTCCTCTCGGCCTTCTGGCGAGAGGTTGGTGGTGACTGGCACGGCCAGTGGGCCAGGCCGTGCGGGGCCGGTTGGGCGCTAGGTGGGTTGTGCCAGGTAAGCTACAGGTAAGTTCTAACCTTTCTAATTTGTTTTCTTTTCTATTTTTGTTATTTTGTTTTGATTTAGTTTATAGCCCAAATCATTTTAATAAATCCTGAAAATAATTGTGGGCATTAAATGAATTATTACAGAGGCCCTCAACTATTTTCAGAATTGTTGGAGCATTTAAGGATATTAAAAATATTTAAATGCCCCAATTCTAATACAATATGGGTTATTCAAAAATCCAGAATGGTCCTAGAAATAGGTGCAACATTTTTGGCACAGGTTTTTAATCAATCCAAAAATGATGAACTTTTCCAGAGGGCATTTTGGGTTCATTGAAAAAGATTTTAATTTGACCCTAGTTGAATTCATTTGATGCTAGGGTTTGAACATCCCCATTTCAAGTTTAAACAAGATTTTAAACATGATGCACAGGCAAAAACTATCCTAGGGCAAAGTAAAGCTAGGGATGTGACACGACTGGCGGCGGCGGCGCGGCTTAGGCGGCGGCGCTAGGGCAAGGGCAGGGGCGGTGGGGCGGGCTGGCTGGGGGCGGCGGCTGGGCCTCGGCGGCTTTTAAAGGCCCTAGGCCAGAGGAGTCCTGGCCGAACACGGCCCAAAGGCGGTTTCCTTTTTTTTAAGAATCCCGACGTACGAAAACTAACAAAATAAATACTAAACGGACTCCAAAAATCCCAAAATAAATTTTCACCGTCTTCTAATAATATTTAGGACAAAGTGAACATTTTTCCCGAACCTAAACGCAATTTTGAAAAATGCGTATTTTTCCTATGCAAATAAAATCGCAAATAAATCCGAATAAATATCAAAAGTGATTTCAATATTTTTCCTCCAATATTTCTGTTATTTTGGACAAATCATATTATCTCCGCTCATATATTTTATTTCGAAATATTTTAGGAGAGAAAAATAATTAAAACCAACGCTATCCTCGTACCGGTATTCGAGTAAACTCAAATACGAAAACGGTAGAATTCCCAACTCTCTCCGTAGGTCCTTGAGTTGCTTAGAATTTTCGAGGATCGCCACGAACAAAAGGCAAAGAAATATGCAATGCAGTATGATCTATGTATAACATTCCAAATTGAAAATTTGGGATGTTACATCCATGATAGCATGCCAAGGCTCATGAAATTCAGATAGGTTTTGGATTTACTAGGATTACAAAACCAAGTACCTCAACGTTTGCCGAAGAGCCTCAGTGCCGTGGTGTTCAAAATTCATCCCCATTTCTTGCATGGGACATAAGCATAAACCCATGGACACATATATGATTTTACAACCCATGTTGGAGCACCAAAGCATGTGCATGTAGTTTAATTGAATTGTGCACCTGAAATGGCTAGAAACCCAATTTAATGTATAAAATGTCGAAACAAACCCTGAATAACTCCAATTCTTTTACGACACACATATAGTTGCATGTTCACTGCAGATAAAAGTTCTAGCAATTCAAACAGCATCCATTGCCGCTCTGACCCCATTATGTAATTCAAATCGAGATGAAAAATCAAGTAGATCCCACAAAGTTTATTATCACCAACCGTGTGAGATGCAGTACGAAATATCCTAGAGCACCATCGGTGTATAGTACGCATATGGCTTATGCGAGAAGGTGCGTCGGCTACAGTCCACAGACGGCGTGTCAAGCACACTAGCTCGCTCCGCAAATATCATTTCACTGTTCAATCATCGCCGTTAAAAGATGGGGACGTGGTCCCGCGTCGTGAGGGCAACTTCGGCGGCCCGCTCCGGTGAGAGCGCGGCCGCAGCCGCCATGCGCGTGCTAACAAGCTGCATTTGCGGGGCCACAATCTGCGATCGGGCGGCCAAGGTAGCCCAAACGGATGATGTTGCTTCTCAGGTGGCGACAGCAACATCTGCCTCGGAGATAGCAACTGGCGAGAGAGGCATAGCAACTGTCCGTTCTGCAGCGGTGGCCTTAGCCCTGATGGAGGCCGCCCACGCCCAGCTCCCGACGGTCACTGCACAAATCGAACGAAGCTTCTCCAACAACAGTTGGCAACCCACGGCCGAAGAGTTGGCAATTGCGGAAATATCTACCTCCCCGCCCCCTCCCCCTTACCAAAAGCCACATTTCTCATATTTCCACCTTCCTTTCCAAGTGGAAACCTTCACTCCTTGCTTGCAGTGCCGCGTCCTCATCGGCGACCCTCCTTCACGCTGCTCGGCCTCATCTATCTAGGCAGGTAATCCACACCCGACCCTCATCCTCCTCCTCCTTCCACATCCTACATGCCCCGACCACTAGCGCGACACCTTCCACCCAAGTCACCGACCCCTCCACCAAATAAGCGCCGCCCTAAGCCATGGTGCAGGCAATATAGCCAGGAGCTCATGGAGCATTTGGCAATGGGGAAGCAAATCACGGCCGCACACGCGGATGAGGTCGCGATGGCTGCCATTCGTGCCGACCCCCAGATCTTGGAGCAGCACCTTGCCATTTCCTAGCTATGCCGGTTAAGCATGCTCAGTTTACCAATTGCATGTGCTGCTCCGACCTGGGCATGATACAGTTTCTCTACGGTGGACACCACCAACGATCTAAAAGCGCTCAAGGTTTCGGGCTTGAAATGCTAGAATCCTGTCAACATCCAGGACCACTACAAGGTCTGGGGCAGCAACAACAACAAAAAGAACTCCCTGGTTGACCTTGCGTCGGCCATCATCGACCCCTACTACATGAAGATGAAGAATGAGAGCAAGAAGGACAAGAATGCGTGGCACATTGTCTGGCATGAGAGACTAGATGAACAACACGACACGTACACGGCCAAGCACACGTACACAAGCTATGACATGTACAAGCGGATCGTTGTCATGACGGAGTGTCTTCTTCCTGCCCCAGACGAAGGATCGAGCAACAGAGCAGTGGCGGGAGCATCACAAGAAGTAGATGACTAGATGATTGTTTCTCCTAGTTTAGAATGCATACAATTTTTTATTGAGGTGTGTGTGAATGATCTATATAGTCACTTATGTAATTCTTCTATAGACAGAGCAAATCACACAGCTTATTAGCAACAATCGTCTGTGTTATTATTTGTCTTCGCACACATTTCTGATTACGGACATGTTTGTCGTGTATCACACACATCTTGTTCATTTAAACCATTTCTATTGTGTTGCCTAATCACACACAGTTCATCCTAGTGAACTGTATGCCATATATCGCACACACCCTCATCTGGCTACCCGTTTCTGTTGTTCTTCATCATCGCAAACAGTTCTTTTGAATTAATCATTTCCCACTCATCGCACATGTAACTCCAATATGAACCGTGTTTGATGTCACCGCCATCGCAAACATTTTGCATCTTTTTTGATGGTTTTATTACATCACTGTTTGTGATTGATGCATCGCACACAGTTTCGCCGAAGGGTCTCTGATTCGACTGTCGCATTTGGACCATCCTGCAGTAGTGTCATCGGTTGGGAGAAGGTGGTTGTACCATTGGTTAGGCCAAAGGACATGACCGTGTACTCGTATAAACCATAGCAAGTAACGAAGGCAATTTTCAAAATGTCCTCTTCACAAACTCTGATGTGGGGGTATCCTAATCTCAGATCGAGTTCATAGAATACCGAGGAACCAGCAAGTTGATCATAAAGATCGTTGATACTTGGAAGTGGATATTTCTTCTGAATTGTCACATGATTGATAGGACAATAATCTTGATCCAATCGATTTGTTCCATCCTTCTTGTTAACAAAGATAGAAGGGGCACCCCAAGCAGAAGAACTGGGGCAAATGAAGCATTTATGAAGTGTATTATCGATTTCCTCTTGAAGCACAAGGAGTTCATGCGGTGGCATCTTGTATGGGCACTTGACAATAGGAGTGGTGCCTGGTTTCAAGTCGATGATGAACTCGACAAACCTAACTGAGGGTACTCCTGGAAGTTCCTCTAGGAAGACTGCTACTTCTTGATCTTGCGTTGGTTTTTCCCTTGAAGAGGAAAGGGTGTCGCAACAAAGTAGAGAAAAGTATTTCCCTAAGTTAAGAACCAAAGCATCAATCCACTAGGAGCGCAAATCACCAGTACCTGCACAAACAATCAAACACTTGCACCCAACGTGATAAAGGGGTTGTCAATCCCTTCACAGTCACTTGCAAAGGTCAAATCTGATAGAGATAGATAAATAAAGCTAAACAAAAGATAAAATATTTTGTTCGTTTTTGATTTATAGATCTGAAAGTAAAATATTGCAAAATAGTAGATCATAAACTAATATGATGGAAAATAGACCCAGGGGGCATAGGTTTAACTAGAGGCTTCTCTCATGAAGGCAAATAATACGGTGGGTGAACAAATTACTGTCGAGCAATTGATATAAAAGCGCAAAGTTATGACGATATCCAAGGCAATGAATATGTAAAATAGGCATCACGTCCGTGTCAAGTAAACTGACTCCTGCCTGCATCTAATACTATTACTCCACACATCAACCGACTCCTGCCTGCATCTAGAGTATTAAGTTCATAAAGAACAGAGTAACGCCTTAAGTATGGTGCAAATATGTAGAGGAATAAACTCAAGAAATATGATGAAAACCCTATCTTTTATCCTCGATGGCAACAATACAACACGTGTGTCACTACCCCTACTTTGTCACCGGGTGAGGACACTGCAACCCAAAGCTAAGCACTTCTCCCACTTCAAGAAAAATCAATCTAGTTGGCCAAACCAAACCGATAATTCGAATAGAAATACAAAGATATCAAATCATGCATATAAGAATTGAGAGAAGATTCAAATAATATTCATAGATAAGCTGATCATAAATCCACAATTCATCGGATCTCGACAAACACACCACAAAAGAAGATTACATCGGATAGATCTCCAAGAACATCGAGGAGAACATGGTATTGAGAATCAAAGAGAGAGAAGAAGACATCTAGCTACTAGCTATGGACCCGTAGGTATGTGGTAAACTACTCACGCTTCATCGGAAGGGTAATAGAGTTGATATAGATGCCTTCCGTTATCGAATCCCCCTCCGGTAGGATGCCGTAAAAGGCCCCATGATGGGATATCACGGGAACAGAAGGTTGCGGTGGTGGAAAAGTGTTTTCGTGGATGCTTATAAGGGTTTCCGAATATTTGTGAATATATAGGAGGAAGAAGTAGTTCAGGTGGGTCACGAGGGACCCACAAGGCAGGGGGCGCACCCACCCCCTAGGGCACGCCATCCACCCTTGCCACCGCCTCGTGGCTCTTGTGACTTGTACTCCAAGTCCCTTTGGTGTCTTCTCGTCCAAGAAAAATCACCGTAAAGTTTTATTCCGTTTGGACTCCATTTAGTATTCCATTTCTACGAAACTCAGAAACAAGGAAAAACCAAAAACTAGCACTGGGCCCTAGGTTAATAGGTTAGTCCCAAAAATAATATAAAATAGCATGTTAATGCATATAAAACATCCAAAATAGATAATATAATAGCATGGAACAATCAAAAAATATAGATACGTTGGAGACGTATCAAGCATCCCCAAGCTTAATTCCTGCTCGTCCTCGAGTAGGTAAATGATAAAAACAGAATTTTTGATGGGGAATGCTACCTAACATATTTATCCATGTAATTTTCTTTATTGTGGCATGAATGTTCAGATCCATAAGATTCAAAACAAAGTTTAATATTTACATAAAACAATAATACTTCAAGCATACTAATAAAGTAATCATGTCTTCTCAAAATAACATGGCCAAAAAAGGTATCCCTACAAAATCATATAGTCTGGCTAAGCTCCATCTTCATCACACAAAGTATTAAATCATGCACAACCCTGGTATTAGTCAAGCAATTGTTTCACACTTTAGTTTTCTCAAACTTTTTCAACTTTCACGCAATACATGAGCGTGAGCCATGGATATAGCATATAGGTGGAATAGAATATGGTTGTTCTGGAGAAGACAAAACGAAGGAGATAGTCTCACATCAACTAGGCGTATCAATAGGGTATGGAGATGCCCATCAGTAGATATCCATGTGAGTGAGTAGGGATTGCCATGCAACGGATGCACTAGAGCTATAAGTTTATGAAAGCTCAAAAAGTAACTAAGTGGGTGCGCATCCAACTCGCTTCCTCACGAAGACCTAGGGAAATTTGAAAACGCCCATCATTGGAATACACCAGCCAAGTTATATAATGAAAAATCCCCACTAGTACATGAAAGTGACAACATAGGAGTTCTCGAACATGAAGATCATGGTGATACTTTGAAGCACAAGTGTGGAAAAGGATAGTAACATTGTCCCTTCTCTTTTTATGTCTCCTTTTTGGTGGGCTTCTTTGGCCTCTTTTATTTTATTTGGGATTCTTTGGCCTCCTTTATTTTGACAACCTCACATGGGACAATGTTCTAATAATGATGATCATCACACTTTTATGCAACTTACAACGTCACAGCCTGATTTTTGGCCCTTTCTTTTTATTTTGTTTTTCTGAGATTTTTGCCTGAGTTTTCTTTTTCAGTGGCTATGTGGTCTGGAAACTGAAGAAGATGACCTCTTCTTTCTTTCCAGAGTGGCTTGTCATCCTCATATCTATCCCTAGACCCTGCCATTTCCATATTGGTCCAACCCCAATATTATTCTTCTAGGGAATATTCCTTTTTCTATTAAAGGAATAACCCTGTCTGCCCTAGGTTGTGAAGCAACCTATATTTCCATCACTCCAAAATTCCCAAATAAATTCTCATAAAATGTTTGGGTCATATCTTTCTCAAATATGGCAAAATATTTCATTTGTCATGTTCATCATCATGCTCAAATAATTCATTTCCTATTTTGTCCTGAATGGCATAATGTGAAGGAAGTGCCACTTATCTTTTCCCAATTGACCTCAAACTCCTTGGACACCTTTTCCTGTCCAATCATTGCCACATGCCAAAGTGCAATCTCATTTGCCTAGTGATTATTTCATTATGATTTTCCAAAGTTCCTGTCTGAGGGAACTGGTTGTGAAGGAAGTACAAGCTAGGCATATCCAAATGAGTTGCCATTTTGCAGGATCCCTCATATCATCATATCAGAGCCCTCCACCAAAGTAGAGCTCATGTAATGCCTCCATGTGAGATCATATTCAATTCTTTGATTCTGTCCAAAATTTCAGTTTGTGAAGCAAGTATATTTTATCTTGCTCCATTATGGCTGCCAATTTTTCTAGGACTTCTCCTACCCATATAACTCACCTCCACAAATTTTGGACATGGTTCATCAAGCCATTTCCCTCAAGAAGTTTTGCAAGTTTCGGGTGAGTGGAGATGTTTGTGAAGTAAGTACCATTTTGGCTTTTCCAATTGGTATGAAATTTCTACAGCATATCTATATGACCAAATGACCAAGCCTTGCAAAAATTCAGCTCAAGTGGCCTCACCAAGTGAGTGCAACATCCTGTTCTTGTTTCTGGACCATTTTGGTCAGTTGCAAAGCAACTATACTTATCCTTGATCCTAATCCTCTCAAACTTACCAGGATGTAAGTCCTTCTTACCATAGACCTACCAGACAACTCCATTGGATCCTAACCCTTTCCTGTTAATCAGCAGTGCTCTGTCAAGTTTACTGCAATAAACTTCAGAGCTGGTTTAGCATTTAACCACTGCGTATTCAACCAAGTTACCACGTCGGTTGCAACCTACCCAGGAAGGACCAACCCCTAGACAACAATTGCCAACCATTTGGCTCTTCTTGATGCCAGTCTGCGCGGTGACCACCACTTTGGCATGTAGTGTGCGCGGCCAGAATGCTGTTTGTGCTGGACCCCCTCCTCCTCTCATCGCCTTCGAGCTCGTGAGCATCTCCATTGTCCTCCTCTCATCGTCGCCGATCACCTGGACCCCTCTCCCCCTTTGTTTGCTTCCTCATCGACGCAAGCCGCCGCGCGCCCACGAGAGTACAGTGGCGGATTGGCTCTGTTTATCGCTGTCGTCATCCTCCCCGTGCTCCGTTGGCCGTTTTTGCCCCGTGGGCTCCTCCATGTGTCTCCCCATCGCCTTCTCGACGAGCCCATGCACGTGCACACGCGTCCGCGGCGATGCCAGCGCGTCACAACCTCCCCGCGGCTATTTAAGCAGCCCCGCGGCCGTTCGATTTCACCATCGCCCTTGCCTCACTCCCAGCTCCCTTCCCATCCTCTTCCCCAAGCCCGAGCCCCTCTCTGACCCCCCATCCCCACCATGGCCGCCGCCTTGGGCTCTGCCCGATTCCAGCGATGCCGCGCCCTCCTCTCTGTTCCTTCACAACCGCTGCTCTCCCTAGGGTCCGGCGAGTCTTCCCGTGGCCTCGCCCACCAATTTCCCCCACCAGAGTGCCATTTTCTCCGGCGGCCGAAGCTCACCTCCGCTGCAAGCCCTGCTGCTCTCTCTCCAGCCCTCCTCGCTGGCAACGAAGTCCACCACCGGATGCGCCATGCTCTCCTGAGCATTTTGGTAGGTCGCACGCCCCAGGAGGTGGCCGGACGCGCCGGCGAACGCCGTCGAGGTGAGCTCCTCCCTCGGCCAGGCGCGCGTGCGCGGGAGGAAGAAGAAGCCCTGGCCAGGCGAGCCCTACATCTCTCTCGACCCCACCCGTCATCCACACTCGTTGACCCATCCACTGTCCACGTGGATAAGTGGAAGCGTACTTCTAAAAGTACGTTTTCGGGAAAAGTAAGCGCATTTCGTCTATGCTTTATCCCGAAATGTGTTTCCCTGT
Organism: Secale cereale; assembly: GCA_902687465.1. Classification (NCBI taxonomy): domain Eukaryota; kingdom Viridiplantae; phylum Streptophyta; class Magnoliopsida; order Poales; family Poaceae; genus Secale; species Secale cereale. Next base: position 267,992,658 of record LR738711.1, on the reverse strand, counting down.
TCTGAAGGCGTAATCTGAAAACTACGCTTTTCTGTTTTCAGCTCAGGGGCCTGTTTGTAGAGTTATTCTTACATATTGGTCCCTAAACTTCGTCGGGCTATAACTTTTTGCTCGCAACTCCGATTGAGGTGAATCCAAAGCCCATCTCTTCGTCTTGTCGAGCCCGTTCCGTTGGTTTCATTTTCACTATGGTTTGACACTGTGAAAATGACCATTTTTCCCTTGCCATAAACAGCCCCCTGCGAGAGAGAATTGTTTCCGGCGATTCTTTCCTTGGCCTCATCGCACTTCTTCCCGGAGTATCCCGTCACCCCAGGCAAGCCACAATAACCACTTGCATGATAGCCATGCAGTAGTCATGGTTTTCAACTTGAATATTTAATAAAAGTTTGCTGTTATCTGTCTGCTTGTTTGCTACTACTGTCGTTGTTTTAGTTATTCTCGTGGTTTCATGTTCACTGTCATGATATGATCTGATGCTTTTTGTTGTTAGTATCATTTTCACATGTTATGCTTGGTAGTAGAAATACATGCTAGCAGTAGTCTTCATGCATGCCTGTTATCTATCAAGTACTGTGATATGCATGCCCCGTTGCAACTAGTTATTTTACATGATTATTTGGCAGTGTTCTTGCTATGTTCTTGCATGTTATTTATTGATGATGCTAATAGTCATGTATGCCATGAGTAGTGTTATGCTTGTGATATTCATGCTCGTCAGTATGCCATGTTCATTTGGTTAAATATTTCTTTGTGGTTATGTTCGATGATTATGTGCATCTTCATGCTTATGTTGATATCATGTTCATGCATTGTAGTTGCATCATGTTATTTAATTATGACTCAGCTTATTGCATTCAAATTTAACCGGATAATAATGAACTTGAACACCTGTTGGATGAGTCATGGTGCCACCAAATCGAGCTGACCAGTGCAGCCACACTGGCCTTTATGGGAAGTCCCTAACTGGGTCTATTGTCATGCCTCTCGCCGGTGCCTCCAAACGAGGGAAGGTTATGTGCACGCGCTACCCTGATCAGGTAGACGGACATAACCTTGTGTGTCCGTTGTTGTTGTTGTTATGGATCCGGGTCACCGTTTGGGACCATTTATGTTTTGGCCACGATGGTGGTCGTCGTGTATTTGGTAGACACGGGGCCACCCAGGACTAACCCAGTGGGGAGTGGGTCGGAGTGGCCGGGAGAGTGTCATGACAGTAGATCGGTTTTGTCAGAACGCCGTTGGTCCACCCGAATGGGAGAAAGAGGCCATGGGTTCAGTGGTGTGGGTACGGTGTGCTAACCTCTGCAGAGTGTGTGTCTAAATCTATCGATAGCCGCGCCCGCGGATAAGTGCCCAGTTTGTGTCGGTCGCACCGTGAGTCAACAGTAATAATAATAATGTGCTTAATAACAACCCCGGTTCGATAACGAGATAAGTTGGTTGTGAGTGCCAGAATGATCACCGTGGTATCGAGGACACCGAGTTGTTGGACATTTGTGATGTTGTACGAGAGTCAATGGTAAAGATCAAGCTCCTTGTGGTCATTTAAATGATTACTACGGTATTGTTTATACCAAGCTTGATTTGATCCTGCGATGATCGTGTGATGTCCGTGTTGGTAAGTTTGTGTATGTGATAATCTGGACATAGTAAGTTGGTGCATGATAGTGTCATCATGTTGCATGTAGAATCATCATGTTCGTATGTTCATGCTATGCTTGTTCTAGTTATATCGTGATCAGTTGTGCATGCCATGTTGTTCTGTTAGTATCATGTTTATGAATTGAATTAACATGCTAATGCCATGCTGTTGTCTGCCTTGATTGCGTTTGGTTTATTGTGAGCTTGCAAGTACATTCAATGTACTGACCTAGCGTGTCATGCCAGTTTGCAGGCGTGCCTGGATTGCTTGCTTGTTTGGTGTTGTTCCTGTGTTCGCGAGCTAGGATAAATGTTCTAGCTAGAGTCCCTGCGGATTGGAGTCCATCATCGCCGTTCGTTGTTCCGCTGCCAGTAGTTTTTCCGCTGCTTCAAGTTGTTCTGCTGGTTGCATAGAGCAACCGTGGCAGGCATAGTGTCGTCGTGCCTGTGTAATCTCCCTTGTAATATCAAAGACCTTGTATCGTATTTGTGTAATAATATAAAGCTGGTTTGTTCTATGCTAAGCAGTGCTGTATTCCAGAAGACTTCATCTCGATCTCTGGGCTAGAATACGGGGCGTTCCGGTTTCTCTGAGGCAGGGTGCCACAGGCTTGGTATCATAGCAGTTCTGGCTGTAGGACGCCCTAGACCACGCGAACGTTAGAATGCGGTAGTATAGAGTTTGGTTGGTTTGTTGCAATTGATTGCTGCATTTGTTTATCGCATAGCATGCATATAGATTATTATTTGGTCGTTTGCGGTTTGTCTTGTGAGTGTAGGTGGTATAAGTTTCCAATCCACTACCTGCACCATCCCTCTTTGCATACCGGTTTTTCGGTGTTTGGCGTCACCTCTGTCCCAGCAGAGTGATGCCCTGGTACCGAGTGTTCCAGACACCATTTGCAGGAGTTATGCTTAGGTATCGCTTCGATATATTTCCGCTGTCCACCCATATTATTCCGGTGATAGACTTGTTTCTATCGTAAACCATGTCTTTCATCTTGTACCTCTGGCAACCCTAACTGATCTTTGTTATCAGAAAAAGGCAATGCCAATAAACCCAGTCTTCCACTGTTATCTTGACATGTCATTTCATTCTTTGGACGGATATGACTCCCTTCGTACGCTTGATGATGAGGTAGTCATGACTCTTGTGTCTCGCTACTTAATTGTCAAGTCCGTCCTCACCTGTGCATCCACCCAGATCCAGCCACTGTTCCACCAATGCTTGGTGTAGCTTCGGTTATGCCAACTCCTTCCACACAGGGATATAATTTTCGTGCACACCGCCACAACATATTAGATCGCAATACTGGAGTTTCCGTGAAATTTGTGTGCTTTGGTATGCATGCATATTTTGGTGTGAGTAGCCGTAATATGTGATGTTGCTTGATTAAATACATTATTAGTATGCTTGTGTGCTTTTATTTTAGTCGTTTCTTTTGTTTCTTTCTTTGGGCCTTCGGTGTGGCATAATTTTTCCCCTATTAAAGTTGCTCGTCAACCGACATCGGACACGAAGAGTTAGCAAGAAATGCATGTATTTGGAAGCTCAGATAAATAAAATGGAATTCTCAGCTGATTGCAGTAAAATGGAGAATGCCTGTTCTGGATGTTACTAATCAAGTTTGCATCAACATGCACTCCTCACAACAGTGCAAATAATCATGTCTACCTCAGTATGCACTCTTCATAGCAGAAAAGATCACATCAGCAAGAAGTTAAATTGTGTGCCAGGTTGATAGAATATTATCAAAGGTATGGCTCAGATACAAGTTTAATTTCTCGTTAAGGATAATCTTGGAACCCGATGTACCTAGAATCAAGCAAAAATGTGGCATGTACTCAGAAAGGAAGATAGTCCTGCAAAATCCCATTTCATACAAGGAATCAAGAGCAAAAATATTAAGGACATATATATATATATATATATATATATATATATATATATATATATATATATATATATATATATATATATATATGCGGTAATCGGTCCGCATATCTCAGTGAGCAGCTTTTGCGGTAATCAATTTAGTCTTCCCTTGCAAGCTACCAGAGAAGCTTCAAGTGCAAGATTCCTCCATCTGCCTCAGTACGATATATAGATGACTTCCCGTGCAAGGTACCATGTCTTCTTCAGTAAGCAACCGCTTCTGACATAAGGTACCAAGTTTTCCCTAGCAATTCTGTAAGGGGGGAAGCTTCTGAAGCATGGTACACAGTCTTCCTCGGCAAGATGCTCTCGATGGTTTCCAGTATAAGCCATCCAATCGTCCTCAATACGTCATTTATGCAAAATATTAAATAGTAAATTGACAGCATATGGCAGTGCATCCCAAGAATCGGATACGCAACAGTTGGTCAGCAACAAGAATCTGTCAGAAAACAAGTCTGCCTCGGGAATTAGATTCTCAAATATATGCGAAGGAAGCCAGATATATACCTCAGTGTGACAAAGGACTATCAAGATTGACGACAACACTGAGCTCTGTACAAGCACCAGTGAACCTGGAATGTGATCCTGATGAACCCTTGTCTATTTTTCCCCAGTGACGGCACCACGCATGTGGTTTAAGCTATTTTTAGCTATCCGGGGTGGATGCCGATTTTTATTTCTCTCTTCAACGACTGTCACGAGTTCTGAGCTGCTTTTTGGCCGTCTCGTACAGCTGTTGAGTTTATTTTGGGTGACAGTAGCCCTATAGCTGCTTTTGGCTATTTTAGGGAGCTGTCACCTACTTCTTATCAACCCGGTCTCATGTTCTGCGCTGCTTTGCGTCCGTCTTGAACCGTGGTTGAGTTATTTCAGTAATGTCCCAGATCTGAGTTGTAAAGACCGTTCTGGTGGCTCCTGATTTATTTGCCGATTTCTTGCAAGGGTTCAGGTGAGCATTTCCCTGTGATTAGAACTTGAGAGAAGACAAACCTGCCAATGAAGAAATGTTACCTGTCAGGGGATAAGGATAAAGATACGCCTGTCAAAATAATTCCCCTGACAAAATTCATGGTCACGCGAAGAATTAAGAGATATGGCCAAGACCTCCACCGTCAGTCCAATCTGTGGATGTTATTATATAAGGTCATATCCCTTTATGATTGGCCACGACAGGAGTCAGTAAAATAATTGGTATAGATCTGACACTCAAGACAGTGGAACCAGTTAAGATGATCCCGAAACTCTTGCAAGAAGTCAGAATACGTCAGGTGAACGGTTATGAGCTACCTCACTATTTTAAACCTGGAGGACCCACAGTTGGTTGAAAAACCCAATGCAAGGAGAAAAAGATTGAGTGTCCACCAGGAAAAATATGTTCACAATTTCATGAAAGGTTGCCGGTGTTCGATGACAAATCAATCGGAGATCACTCTTAGACTTGTGAGACGGACATATATTTCAGTCATAATAATCAATCACCCTCAGCCAAGTCAGCCGGTATAAAAATAATTGTAGCCAGCATCAGCATGAACATGTGAGGTAAGATCCGTCAACATGTGGATACAGTAACACAAACCACCCCGAGCCAGACACACAGTCATATGAAATTTATTGGGAACAATCAATAAAGGAAAAAGGATACCCGAGTTGGAAACGGTTTCCTTAAGTCAGTATGTTCATACTTGTTCCCTGAGCAACCAAATCTCGAGGACGAGATTTCTTTAAGGGGGGAAGAGTTGTCACAGCCTGATTTTTGGCCCTTTCTTTTTATTTTGTTTTTCTGAGATTTTTGCCCGAGTTTTCTTTTTTCGTGGCTATGTGGTCTGGAAACTGAAGAAGATGACCTCTTCTTTCTTTCCAGAGTGGCTTGTCATCCTCATATCTATCTCTAGACCCTGCCATTTCCATCTTGGTCCAACCCCAATATTATTTTTCTAGGGAATATTCTTTTTTCTATTAAAGGAATAACCCTGTCTGCCCTAGGTTGTGAAGCAACATATATTTCCATCACTCCAAAATTCTCGAATAAATTCCCATAAAATGTTTGGGTCATATAATTCTCAAATATGGAAAAATATTTCATTTGTCATGTTTATCATCATGCTCAAATAATTCATTTCCTATTCTGTCCTGAATGGCAGAATGTGAAGCAAGTGCCACTTATCTTTTCCCAATTGACCTCAAACTCCTTGGACACCTTTTCCTGTCCATATCATTGCCACATGACAAAGTGCAATCTCATTTTCCTAGTAAGTATTTAATTATGATTTTCCAAAGTTCCTATCTGAGGGAACTGGTTGTGAAGGAAGTACAAGCTAGGCATATCCAAATGAGTTGCCATTTTGCAGGATCCCTCATATCATCATATCAGAGCCCTCCACCAAAGTAGAGCTCATGTAATGCCTCCATGTGAGCTCAACTTCAATTCTTTGATTCTGTCTAAAATTTTAGTTTGTGAAGCAAGTATATTTTATCTTGCTCCATTATGGCTGTCAATTTTTCTAGGACTTCTCCTACCCATATAACTCACCTCCACAAATTTTGGGCATGGTTCATTAAGCCATTTTCCCTCAAGAAGTTTTGCAAGTTTCTGGTCAGTGGAGATGTTTGTGAAGGAAGTACCATTTTGGCTTTTCCAATTGGTATGAAATTTCTACAGCATATCTATATGACCAAATGACCAAGCCTGGCAAAAATTCAGCTCAAGTGGCCTCAACAAGTGAGTGAAACATCATGTTCTTGTTTCTGGACCATTTTGGTCATTTGCAAAGCAACTATATTTATCCTTGATCCTAATCTCCTCAAACTTACCAAGATGTAAGTCCTTCTTACCCTAGACTTACCAGACAACTCCATTGGATCCTAACCCTTTCCTGTTAATCAGCAGTGCTGTGTCAAGTTTATTGCAGTAAACTTCAGAGCTGGTTTACCATTTAACCACTGCGTATTTAACCAAGTTACCACCTCAGTTGAAACCTACCCAGGAAGGACCAACCCCTAGACAGCAATTGCCAGTCATTTGGCTCTTCTTGATGCCAGTCTGTGCGGTGACCACCGCTTTGGCATGCAGTGTGCGCGGCCAGAACGTTGTTTGTGCTGGACCCCCTCCTCCTCTCGTCGCCTTCGAGCTCGTGAGCATGTCCATTGTCCTCCTCTCGTCGTTGCCGATCACCTGAACCCCTCTCCACCTCCGTTTGCTTCCTCACTGACGTAAGCCGCCGCGCGCCCACGAGAGTACAGTGGCAGATTGGCTCTGTTCATCGCCGTCGTCATCCTCCCCGTGCTCCGTTGGCCTTCTCTGCCCCGCGGGCTCCTCGCTGCGTCTCCCCGTCGACTTCTCGACAAGCCCATGCGCGTGCACACACGTCCGCGGCGCCGGCCGCGTGTCCGCGGTGATGCTAGCGTGGCACGACCTCCCCGCGGCTATTTAAGCAGCCCTGCGGCCGTTCGATTTCACCATCGCCCTTGCCTCACTCCCATCTCCCTCCCCATCCTCTTTCCCGAGCCCGAGCCCCTCTCTGATCCCCCATCCCCACCATGGCCGCCGCCTCGGGCTCTGCCCGATTCCAGCGATGCCGCACCTTCCTCTCCGTTCCTTCACCACCGCTGCTCTCCCCAGGGTCCGGCAAGTCTTCCCGTTTCCTCGCCCACCCATTTCCCCCACCAGGGCACCATTTTCTCCGGCGGCCGAAGCCCACCTCCGCCGCGAGCCCTGCTGCTCTCTCTCCAGCGCTCCTCGCTGGCAACGAAGTCCACCACCGGATGCGCCATTCTCTCCTGAGCATTTTGGTAGGTCGCACGCCCGAGGCGGTGGCCGGATGCGCCGGCGAGCGCCGTCGAGGCGAGCTCCTCCCTCGGTCAGGCACATATGCACGGGAGGAAATAGAAGGCCTGGCCAGGCGGGCCCCGCGTCTCTCTCGACCCCACCCGTCAGCCACACTCGTTGACCCGTCCACTGTCCACGTGGATAAGTGGAAGGGTACTTCTGAAAGTATGTTTACGGGAAAAGTAAGCGCATACCATCTCTGCTTTATCTCGAAATGCGTTTCCCTGTCCTGAAGGCGTAATCTGAAAACTACGCTTTTCTGCTTTCATCTCACGGGCCTGTTTGTAGAGTTATTCTTATAGATTGGTCCCTGAACTTCGTCGGGCTATAACTTTTTGCTCGCAACTCCGATTGAGGTGAATCCAAAGCCCATCTCTTCGTCTTGTCGAGCCCGTTCTGTTGGTCTCATTTTCACTATGGTTTGACACTATGAAAATGGCCATTTTTCCCTTGCCGTAAACAGCCCCCTCCGAGAGAGAACTATTTCCGGTGATTCTTTCCGCGGCCTCACCACACTTCTTCCCGGAGTATCCCGTCACCCCAGGCAAGCCACAATAACCACTTGCATGATAGCCATGCAGTAGTCATGGTTTTCAACTTGAATATTTAATAAAAGTTTGTTGTTATCTGTCTGCTTGTTTGCTACTGTTGTCGTTGTTTCAGTTATTCTCGTGGTTTTATGTTCACTGCCATGATATGATCTGATGCTTTTTGTTGTTAGTATCATTTTCACATGTTATGCTTGGTAGTAGAAATACATGCTAGTAGTAGTCTTCGTGCATGCCTGTTATCTGTCAAGTGTTGTGATATGCATGCCCCGTTACAACTAGTTATTTTACATGATTATTTGGCAGTGTTCTTGCTATGTTCTTGCATGTTATTTATTGATGATGCTAGTAGTCATGTATGCCATGAGTAGCGTTATGCTTGTGATATTCATGCTCGTCAGTATGCCATGTTCATTTGGTTAAATATTTCTTTGTGGTTATGTTTGATGATTATGTGCATCTTCATGCTTATGTTGATATCATGTTCATGCATTGTAGTTGCATCATGTTATTTCATTATGACTCAGCTTATTGTATTCAAATTTAACCGGATAATAATGAACTTGAACACTTGTTGGCTGAGTCATGGTGCCACCAAATCGAGCTGACCAGTGCAGCCACACTTGCCTTTACGGGACGACCCTAATTGGGTCTATTGTCATGCCTCTCGCCGGTGCCTCCAAACGAGGGAAGGTTATGTGCACGCGCTACCCTGATCAGGTAGACAGACATAACCTTGTGTGCCTGTTGTTGTTGTTGTTATGGATCCGGGTCACCGTTTGGGACTATTTATGCTTTGGCCACGACGGTGGTCGTTGTGTCTTTGGTAGACATGGGGCCACCCAGGACTAACCCAGTGGGGAGTGAGTCGGAGTGGCTGGGAGAGTGTCATGACAGTAGATCGGTTTTGTCAGAACGCCGTTGGTCCACCCGAATGGGAGAAAGAGGCCATGGGTTCTATGGTGTGGGTACAGTGTGCTAACCTCTACAGAGTGTGTGTCTAAATCTATCGATAGTCGCGCCCGCGGATAAGGGCCAAGTGTCTAAATCTACCGCATGCCCATAACCTTCCCTCGTTGGAGGCACCAGCGAGAGGCATGGCAATAGACCCAGTTAGGACCTTCCCATAAAGGTAAATGTGGTTGCACTGGTCAGTTCGATATGGTGGCACCATGACTCAGACAACAGTTGTTCAATTTCAGTTTAATCCGGTTAAACTTGAATGCAAATATGCTGAGCCATGATAAAATACATGATGCAATTACAATGCATGAGCATGAATAATAACATAATCATGAGAGAACCATAACTAACCACAATATCAACAATGAATCATAAGCATGGCATAATAACTAGCATGAACATCATAAGTACATACTTTTCCAAAACATAGCATGACTACTAACATCAACAATAAATATCATGCAAGAACAAATCAACAATACTAGCATGCAAGTATTTAATCAAATGGATGCAAAGGAACATGCATAACAATGGTACTCGGGACAGACGACTGTCATGCACCGAAGACCATCACCAATATCAACATGCACTACTAGCAAGCATAAACATATGAAAGGAATACTAGCAACTAGCATGGCATGATAAACAGGTGCAGAACAACATAGCAAGAACATAAACAATAACTCCGAAGTATTACCGAAACAACGATAATCATATTTTAAACATGCAAACACTTAATAAATATTCAAGTGGAGAACCATGGCTACTGCATGACTATCATGCAAGTGGGTATTGTGGCTTGCTTGGGGTGACGGGATACTCCGGGAAGAAGTGCGGTGAAGCCGCGAAAAGAATCGCAGGAAATAGTTCTCTCTCGGAGGGGGCTGTTTACGGCAAGCACAAAATTGTCATTTTCATAGTGTGAAACCATGGTGAAAATGATACCAATAGAACGGGCTCGACGGGAAGAAGAGATGGGATTTGGATTCACCTCGTTTGGAGTTACGAGCAAAAAGTTATGATAGTTTTTCTGCGAGGGACTTATTTGTAAGAAAAGTCCTCACAAACAGGCCCTCAACCGGAAAACTGAAAGCGCCTTTCGGTTGAATACGCTTTCCAGCAGGGAAAATATATTCTTGGTCGAAGCAGAGCCAAAAGTACGCCTTCGTTGACTGAAAGCGTATTATGGAAAAACGCGTGTCCACTTATCCACGTCAGCCCACGTCTCATGTGGCTGGCGGGTGGGACCGTGGGGAGGAGGGGGCCCGCCTGGCCAGTTGATGGCTTCTCGCCCCTCGTTGGTTACCCCAAGTGGAAGGTTTGGGATGCAGTGTAGTGGTAGTTTTCCCTTGGCAAAGATACCAAGGATCGAATCCCCTGAGACTCCGAGGGTCAACAAGAAGGTGTCAACTGCTTAGCGGCGCAACTTAGCGATTGACAGGACCTGCACACAAATACAAATAACTTTGCTCCCAACGAGTACAGAGAGGTTGTCAATCCCTCCGGCCTTGTCATTTACAAAGGATCAAACGCAAGAGATAATAGTGATAGGTATGACTGCAACTAGTAAGTAAGAACTGGAAGTAAATAGCGGGTGTGATCAGTGATGGTAATATGGACCGGGGTCCCATGATGTTCACTAGTGATGTCTCTCTCCCAAACGACGATAAAACAGCTAAGCGAGGTAAACGAATTACAGCTGGGCAATTGACAGGATTATGTGCGCAAACCAATGCTAACTATGCTGCAAAGAAAGCTAGAGGCTCAAAAGCATGGGCGGTACGCCAAGGCAAGTAGACCGAAATCCATCTGCATCTACTACTAATCATCCACCTTGAGATATCTATCCAGAACATCTCGCTGGTATTAAGTTGCGAGTCCCACCCATAGTGTAAACTCAAAGCAACAGACAACTGCATTAAAAGAACTTTGCGTAAAGTAAACAATCCTTGCACCCGCAAGTACAAGCACCGTTGTTTCCCCCTTGTGGCAACAGCACATCCCCTAGACTCATGTTTCTGTCACTCAAGCTAGTCATCGAGGGGCATGAACCCACAATCAAGCATAACGTTCCCTCTTGGAGTTACTACCTACTACTTGACCAAAGCAATAAACAGCAACGGAGAACATGCAAGAATTACTCAAGAACATAAATATAAAAGAGGTGAATCAAATATATTACTCACACACAATCTGAACATAATCTCATAATCCATCGGATCCCAGCAAACTCATCATAGCAACAGCATAAGGATTACATATGTGCCTCGATCATGTAGGGCAGCTCACGAGGTCTAATCGGTGAAGAACAAAGAGGGGAGGAGAACATCACATAGCTACTGGTCATGGACCCATGGTCCAAGGGAGACTACTGACAACTCATCCGGGAGGCGTCCATGGTGGTGGAGTGGCTCCCGGTGGTGATCCTCTCCTCCGCAGGGTGCCGGGAAGAGTTCTCCTGGTGCTCCCGATCTTGGAAGCGCGGCGGCGGTGGAACAGAGATGAGATCGCGAAAAAGGGTTCCGTCCTCGAGGGTTTCGGGACGTGGTGTAAATATATGCCAAAGGGGGCGTCAGAAGAGGCCAGGGGGGGCCAGGCGTCCTGGCGGCGCGACCAGGAGGGGGGCCGCGCCCTCTGGCTGCCTGGAGCCCTGGTGGCCCCCCCTCTGGCCCTACTTTGGCCGCATGGAAGCTTCCGGAACGCTGATTTTTTATATATTTTTCCCGGAATTTTTCTGGCAATTTACGTAATGGGAAAACCTGAAATACAAAAACAGCAGAAAACAGAAACTGGCACTGGGGTGCACTGAGTTAATAGGTTAGTCCAAATATGATCAAAAGTGTATTGAAGTGCATAAATATCATAGCAATATCTCACAAAAGAGGCATGGAGCAAGCAGAAATTATAGATACGTTTTGGACGTATCAACATCCCCAAGCTTAATTCCTGCTCGTCCTCGAGTAGGTAAATGATAACAAGCATAATTTCTGTGGTGACATGCTATTAACCATATAAGAACTTTTCACAGTCACATGACAAATGCTTACTGAGACAATGAATCTGTAGTAATTAAGTTGCCTCATGAGAATATCACAAAGAACTGAAAGTTTTACAATATGATACTGAAACACTCAATAGATTTGTAGTGAGCATGGTGTGTAAACATGACAAAGTGGTATCTCGCTTGCCCCCTTTAGTGAAGCAAAACATAAATGCAGGGGCACCTCCAAAGTTTAAGTGACGACTAGATACAATGATTTCAGAATAAACGATATCATAATCATGCAGAAGACAATGGTACTTTGGGACAATGCACATTACACTCAGAATGACAATCATGCTCTCAATAGTTGGTGCTTTAAAGAAAGAAGGTGGAGACTCTCGAACCGTGGCTTTTGATGGCCAGGTTGAAAACCCGTGGTCGGAAACAAAAACTAAACATGTATCAGAGCTCTTGGTTTTAAAAACAGAGGTAATAATTATTTTTTAGAGATGCATATTTCGTCAACGAATGCTAGCAGATAACTCAATTACTTCTCGAGCTGGACAAGTTTCGAGGAACGGCTCCCGCACAAGGACGATCACATCCTCTTAATCTCCTTTGTTTATCACTGTCAAAGTTTTCTGATTTCTCATGAACAAAGCGTGAAGGAGGGTTTGTTTGTTGTATATTTTTTTAATGAGTCGGGCGCACTCTTTGCCAGTTCCTTCTCGTATTAGGGGTTTGCACATTAGACATGCAATCCCGGGGTGAAGCTTGTCCAACTTAAAAAGATCATGAATTAACTACTACTTCCTCATGAGCTAAAACAGAGGCATAAAAGAGAAATGCTTTTTTGAATAATTTCGAGATGGTACACGAAAGTCTTCGTTAGGAATGGCAGGTAAATACAATGTATAGGAAGGTATGGTGGACTCATATGGCATAACTGGTTTAAAGGATTTTGGATGCACAAGCAGTCAGTCCGCTTAGTACAGGCGAAGGTTAGCAAAAGGCTGGGAGTGACCAACTAAGAGAGCAATGACGGTCATAATCATGCAGAGCGACAAAGCAACATTGAATCGGGCATGGAAGTTATATCGCTACTCAGAAATTATTGATCATCAAGGCTTGATAGACTTTTTTTACAGTCTTAAATATGCGTGAGCATATGCCAAGTCAATCAAAATAAATTCTTGGAGGAAGATATCACTAAACCATACCACATCATAGACAAACAAATCATGTTGGTACTTCAATAACACATTAAGAACCCCCCAGCTATTTGAGACTAACCATAAGAAAACATGAACTACGAAGCACCATTATGCACATAGCATTTTTATCATAGACATATCAACCAGTGCAACAGAAGCCAACTCTCTTAACAAGATAAGCATGATAACTCAAGAGAGTTCCAGCAACCAACTAAACAAAAGCTCTTTAAAAAGTAAAGCATGAAAACTAAGAGCTAAACATGACAGTAGCTATTGAAAGACAAAGAACACACACAGCAAAGATAGACATGAAAATTCTATGTTGTGTTCTAGGTTGAAGTGGAGCGTGTTTCTCTCCCACACAACGAAAGATGGGTTCCAACTCGTTATGAACAGCAAGCAAAGCTAAAGAAAACTAAAAAGGAAACTAAAAGCAAGACGCTCCAAGCATAGCACATAACACATGAAGTGATAAAAATATAGTGGAACGAAAGACGAACTGATAATTGTTGATGGAGAAGGGGATGCACGGGGGCATCCCCAAGCTTAGATGCTTGAGTCTTCTTGAATATTTCTTGAGGGTGCACGGGGGCATCCCCAAGCTTGAGCGTTTGACACTCCTGAATCTTTTTATCATCTTCCCTCGCACACTTGAAAACTCCCTTCATACATAACTCATCATAATCTGATTAGCGAGGTTAGTACCCATAATAAAATAATTTTTCCTTGCTGGAAATAAGGATAATCTTGAATGTCTATTGTTTCTCAAGATTGCCAAATGGTTTTTGCAAAGAAAAAGCAAGCTCAAGGTTTGCAAAACGAAGGAAAGGCAAAACAAGACAGAATCTTTGAAAAACAGACCAGCAGGTAGTAAATAATTTTTTTGGGGCACTTATGCAACTCAAATCAAAAAACTCAGAACAGACGCCCGAAAGCCAATTGTATAGAGCACGCTGTCGAAACAATTCAGACCAAAAAGATAATCAGGTGATTTTATACGAATTTTTCTTTCCAAGGACGGAATCTGTTTCCTGGACAGCACGTCACAACTTTTGAACTTTCTTGCAATCAGAGGCTAAACTTGGCACAAAGCTGAAAAGTAAAGATACAATGATGATGCTACTGTAGTAACAAACATCAAGACACAACAAAAGCAAAATAAAATCTTATTCATTGTGGGCTGCCTCCCAAAAGTGCTTTCTTTTATGCCTTTAAGCTAGGCATAATGCAAAGAGGAATCAATAATCATCATAATAATCGGAGCTATAAATTGCTTCAAATGGTTCCTCAACAAGTTCACTCTTTTTCCTTCTAGGAAAGGGGTACATACCTTTTGCCTTCCCGCGTAAGCGGATTTGTCCCTTACCTATATCGATGAAGCCTTTTACGGCTCGGAGGAAGTCCCTTCCAAGCACTATATTTCCTTGGTTTGGCTTCATGATGAAGAAATCAACCATTGCAATCCCTTTAAGGAATGTAACTGGCACGTCTTTTATTCTTCCCTGGATCTCAGAAATATCTCCATTAGTGTGTTCATGATAATCTATCCATGTTAAATTTTAAAGAATCATGAACAATTTTTGGCATAGTAGAAACCATAGATCCAATATCACAATAAGCAAGGAAGTCTTGATTAGAGATGCTAATCCTAACAAAAGGCTCCCAATCATTGTCTATTTCCAAAATATCTCTCTTATTCGGTTTGGGTTTCTCTACCTTCATCAAGTCTAGAGCATCCATTCTCTTCTCAATAGTAGCAAGTCTATCTTTGACAGTATCAAAATTATGATCATAAACAAAGTAACTAGATAGCCCATGTATAATTTCAAGAGCTCTAGCTTCATCACACTCTAGGAAATCTCCTTCAGCTATAATATCAAGAGAGTGTTTACACCATTTAAAAAGACCATGGTAAAAATTTCTAAGCACAATTTTTATAGGTATCCAAGGAATAATTCTCCTATGTGCATCAGAAATTCTGTCCCATGCCTTCTTCATATTTTCTCCATCCCTTTGATGGGAATCTAGAACTTATGATTCCCTCAAAGCACCAAATCCTAACATGCTTGACTAAACAGAAAGGACTACTAACAGAAAAGCAAATAAATTTTATTTGTGATTTTTGATAAAGGATACTAAAGCAAAAACTGAAAGGTAAACTAACAAGACTAAAAAGCAAAGGTAAAAGATAGCGTGCAACTCCCCTATCTTGAAGAGTGGAGTCCCCGGCAACGGTGCCAGAAAACTATGCTTGATGGCTTCTCGCCCCTCGTTGGTTACCCCAAGTGGAGGGTTTGAGATGCAGTTTAGCGGTAGTTTTCCCTTGGCAAAGATACCAAGGATCGAATCCCCTGAGACTCCGAGGGTCAACAAGAAGGTGTCAACTGCTTAGCGGCGCAACTTAGCGATTGACAGGACCTGCACACAAATACAAATAACTTTGCTCCCAACGAGTACAGAGAGGTCGTCAATCCCTCCGGCCTTGTCGTTTACAAAGGATCAAACGCAAGAGATAATAGTGATAGGTATGATTGCAACTAGTAAGTAAGAACTGGAAGTAAATAGCGGGTGTGATCAGTGATGGTAATATGGACCGGGGTCCCATGATGTTCACTAGTGATGTCTCTCTCCCAAAAGACGATAAAACAGCTAAGCGAGGTAAACGAATTACAGCTGGGCAATTGACAGGATTATGTGCGCAAACCAATGCTAACTATGCTGCAAAGAAAGGTAGAGGCTCAAAAGCATGGGAGGTACGCCAAGGCAAGTAGACCGAAATCCATCTGCATCTACTACTAATCATCCACCTTCAGATATCTATCCAGAACATCTCGCTGGTATTAAGTTGCGAGTCCCACCCATAGTGTAAACTCAAAGCAACAGACAACTGCATTAAAAGAACTTTGCGTAAAGTAAACAATCCTTGCACCCGCAAGTACAAGCACCGTTGTTTTCCCCCTTGTGGCAACAGCACATCCCCTAGACTCATGTTTCTGTCACTCAAGCTAGTCATCGAGGGGCATGAACCCACAATCAAGCATAACGTTCCCTCTTGGAGTTACTACCTACTAGTTGGCCAAAGCAATAAACAGCAACTGAGAACATGCAAGAATTACTCAAGAACATAAATATAAAAGAGGTGAATCAAATATATTACTCACACACAATCTGAACATAATCTCATAATCCATCGGATCCCAGTAAACTCATCATAGCAACAGCATAAGGATTACATATGTGCCTCGATCATGTAGGGCAGCTCACGAGGTCTAATCGGTGAAGAACAAAGAGGGGAGGAGAACATCACATAGCTACTGGTCATGGACCCATGGTCCAAGGGAGACTACTCACAACTCATCCGGGAGGCGTCCATGGTGGTGGAGAGGTTCCCGGTGGTGATCCTCCCCTCCGGCAGGGTGCCGGGAAGAGTTCTCCTGGTGCTCCCGATCTTGGAAGCGCGGCGGCGGCGGAACAGAGATGAGATCGCGAAAAAGGGTTCCGTCCTCGAGGGTTTCGGGATGCGGTGTAAATATATGCCAAAGAGGGGCGCAGAAGAGGCCACGGGGGCCCAGGCGCCCTGGCGGCGCGGCTAGGAGGGGGGCCGCGCCCTCTGGCCGCCTGGAGCCCTGGTGGCCCCCCTCTGGTGCTACTTTGGCCGCATGGAAGCTTCCGGAACGCTGATTTTTTATATATTTTTCCCGGAATTTTTCTGGCAATTTACGTAATGGGAAAACCTGAAATACAAAAACAGTAGAAAACAGAAACAGGCACTGGGGTGCACTGAGTTAATAGGTTAGTCCAAATATGATCAAAAGTGTATGGAAGTGCATAAATATCATAGCAATATCTCACAAAGAGGCATGGAGCAAGCAGAAATTATAGATACGTTTTGGACGTATCACCAGTGCGTCGTCTTCCTCGCGCCTGCTCGCGAAGCAGAGGGAGACCGCCGGCATCGGGCGGCGATTGCCGGCGCCACGGTGCACCTCCGGCGACGCTCTGGCTATGTATGAGCTCAGAAACGAGCGGAGCATCCAACGCAACCATCCACAGCTGGCGAAGTGGACTTAAACAACGACGAATTTTACTCCGGTGGACGGTGGATTCGGTCGATGTGGGAGTCGGGGCTCCGGTGCGACCAGGGAGAAGGCAAAGACATGGGCAGGCTCGCAGGGTCTCGGGGAGTCTTCTGGTGGCGACATAAAGGAGGGGGAGGGCTCAACTGGAGTGAATTTAGGAGGGAGGCCACGGCGGCCATGGCGGCATAGGGCAGCGAGGAGGGGGTCTCCGGCTTAGGAAAGAAGTGGGACGGGGTCCTGGGAGAGAGGCACGGCTGGTGGTGAGCTCGGAGGGCTCGGGGCATGGCTATATATAGCCGCGGGGCGAAGTTCTCGAGCGCGGCCACGGTGACGCGTGTGCCATCGCGCTGTCGCGAGTAGAGCCATGGGGCGAGAGGGTAGACAAGTCTAGGGCGTTCATGGAGGAGCGGGAGGACTCGGGCAAGGTCGAGAAGGCTCTAGCAAACATTAATGGAGGTGGGGGCCGAGCGAGTTGCCGCCGTTTGAGCTCGGCCAAAGCTCTGGCGAGGCTCAGCGAGCACGGGCGGCACGGGATCACGAAGACGGGGACGTGCGGACGAGCCACAGTGCCGCACTGTGCAGGAGGGGCCGAGCGCACAGGTGAGAAGGGGACAACGCTGCTCAAGCTCGGTCGGCCACAGTGCGCTCATGGGCACGCGGTGGCTTGCGTCGGTGAGCAAGCGGACGGAGGGGGAGAGCGGTCCAGGTGATCAGCGATGACGAGAGGAGGACAATGGACATGCTCACGAGCTCGAAGGCGACGAGAGGAGGGGGGTACAGCACAAACAGCAATCTGGCCGTGCACACTGCATGGCAAAGCGGTGGTCACCGCGCAGACTGGCATCAAGAAGAGCCAAATGGTTGGGAGATGTTGTCTAGTAGTAAAATCATCCAGGGTAGATGTTAACTGCAGTGGTAGCTCAGTGAAAACAGCCCAGGTAAAAGGGTAACAAAGCTCTGAAATTTATTGCATCGATCTTAACCATGAGGTAGTGATCACCAGGAAGGAGCTTGGGAGAAAAGAAGTTGTCTGCGAGGTTTAGGGTAAGAAGGACTACAGTCCTGGTAGGTTTGAGGAGATTTGGACCAGAAATAAATATAGTTGCTTCACAACTGCATTTTTGGTCCAAAAACGAGATTTGGACGTTGCACTCACTTGGTGAGGCTACTAGAGATGAATTTTTGCAAGGCTTGGTTATTTGGTCATATAGAGATGCTGTAAAAATTGCATGCCATTTGGACTTGCCAAAATGGTACTTCCTTCACAAACATCCCTTCTGACCAGAAACTTGCAAAAATTCTTGAGGGAAAATGGCTTGATGAAAAATGCCCAAAATGGGTGGAGGTGAGTTATATGGTCAATAGAAGGCCTAGAAAAATTGACAGCCACAATGGAGCAAGATAAAATATACTTGCTTCACAAACTGAAATTTTGGACAGAATCAAAGAATTGAAGATGAGCTCATATGGTGGCAGGACATGAGTTTTACTTTGGTGGAGGGATATGACATGATGATAGGAGGGATACTCCCAAATGGCAACTCATTTGGATATGCCTAGAATATACTTCCTTCACAAAGCTTCTTTCTGGATAGAAACTTTGGAAAATCATAATTAAATAATTACTAGGCAAATGAGGTTGCATTTTGGCATGTGGAAATGATATGGACAGGAAAAGGTGTCCAAGGAGTTTGAGGTCAATTGGGAAAAATAAAATAGCATTTGCTTCACAAAGTGCCATTTAGGGCAGAATAGGAAAAGGAATATTTGAGAAATATTTTTGAACATGGCAATGAAAACTTTTGCCATATTTGATGAAGATATGACCCAAACAAATTATTAGAATTTATTTGGGAATTTTAGGAGTGATGGAAATATAGGTTGCTTCACAACCTAGGGCAGACAGGGTTATTCCTTTAATAGAAAAAGGAATATTTCCTAGAAAAAGAATATTGAGGTTGGGCCAAGATGGAAATGGCAAGGTCTAGGGATAGATATGAGGATGACAAGCCACTCTGGAAATAAAGAAGAGGTCATCTTCTTCAGTTTCCACACCACATAGCCACGGAAAAAGAAAACTCAAGCAAAAATCACAGAAAAACTAAAGAAAAAGAAAGGGCCAAAAATCAGGCCGTGACAACTCTTCCCCCCTTAAACAAATCTCGTCCTCGAGATTTGGTTGCTCAGGGAACATGTATAAATATACTGACTTAAGGAAACCATTTCCAACTCGGGTATCCTTTTTCCCTTTATTGATCGTTCCCATTAAATTTCATATGACTGTCTGTCTGGTTCGAGGTGGTTTCCTTTACTGTTTTCATATGCTGACGAACCTTACCTCACATGTTCATGCTGATGCTGGCTCCAATTGTTTTTATACCGGCTGGCTCGGCTGAGTGTGATCAATTATTATGTCCGTCTCACAAGTCCAAGAGTGATCTCTGATCGATGTGTCATTCAGCACCGGTAACCTTTCATGAAATTGTGAACAAATTTTCTTCCTGGTGGACACCCAATCATTTCTCCTTGCATTGGGTTTTTCAACCAACTGTGGGTCCTCCAGGTTTAAAATATTGAGGTAGCTCATAACCATTCTCCTGGCGGATCCTGACCTCTCGCTGGAGTTTCTGATTCATTTTGACTGGCTCCACTGTCTTGAGTGTCTGTACCAATTATTTTACTGACTCCTGTCGTGGCCAATATAAAGGGATATGAGCTTATATAATAATATCCGCAGATTTGACTGACGATGGAAGGCTTGGCCATATCTCTTAATTCTTCGCGTGATCATGAGTTATGTCAGGGGAATTATTTTGACAGGCGTATCTTTATCCTTATCCCTTGGCAGGTAACATTTCTTAAATGGCAGGTTTGTTGTCTCTCAGGTTTTAACCATCGGGAAATGATCATCTGAACCTTTGCAAGAAATCGGCAAATAAATCAGTAGCCACCAGAACGTTTTTTACAACTCAGATCTGGGACATTACTGAAATAACTCAACCACGGCTCGGGACGGCCGCAAAGCAGCGCGGAACATGAGACCGGGCTGATAAGAAGAAGGTGACAGTTCCTTAAAATAGCCAAAAAGCAGCTATAGGGCTACTGTCACAAAAATAAACTCAACAGTTGTACCAGACGGCCGAAAAGCAGCTCAGAACTCGTGACAGTCGTTGAAGAGAGAAATAAAAATCAGCATCAACCCCGGATAGCTAAAAGTAGCTTAGATCACAGGCGTGGTGCCGCCATTGGGGAAAAGTAGACAAGGGCTCATCAAGATCATTTTCCAGGTTCATTGGTACTTGTACAGAGCTCAGTGTTGTCATCAATCTTGATAGTCTTTTGTCACACTGAGGTATATATCTGGCTTCCTTCACATATATTTGAGAATCTAATTCCCAAGGCAGACTTGTTTTCTCACAAATTCTTGCATATGACTAGACTATTGCGGATTCGATTCTCAAGATGCACTGCCATAGGCTATCAATTTATATCTTGCACAAATGCCGTACTGAGGGAGATTGGATGGCTTACACTGGAAACCATCGAGAGCATCTTGCTGAGGAAGACCGTGTACCGTGCTTCAGAAGCTTCCCCCCTTAAAGAATTGCTAGGGAAAACTTGGTACCTTATGCCGGAAGCGGTTGCTTACTGAAGAAGACAGAGTACCTTGCACGGGAAGTCATCCATATATCATACTGAGGAAGATGGAGGAATCTTGCAGTTGAAGCTTCCCTGGTAGCTTGCAAGGGAAGACTGAATTGATTACCGCAAAAGCTTCTCACTGAGATATGCGGACTGATTATCGCATATATATATCCTTAATATTTTTGATGTTGTTTCCTTGTATGAAACGGGATTTTGCAGGACTATCTTCCTTTCTGAGTACATGCCATTTTTTTTTGCTTGCTTCCAGGTACATCGGGTTCCAAAATCATCCTCAACGAAGTTATCTCAGTAATGCCCCAGTTCTAAGTTGTAAAGACCGTTCTGGTGGCTACTGATTTATTTGCCGATTTCTTGCAAGGGTTCAGATGATCATTTCCTGTGATTTAAAACTTGAGAGACGATAAACCTGCCATTGAAGAAATGTTACCTGCCAGGGATAAGGATAAAGATATGCCTGTCAAAATAATTCCCCTGACAGAACCCATGGTCATACGAAGAATCAAGGACAAGCATGGCCAGGTTATTTCAGTAAGATATACTGACCAAGTAAATCATGAACATCAAAAGATGAGGCTCACAGCAAAGGTATGATAATTTTTGTGCGACCATCAGGGTCCGGATACCCAAGACAATCAAAAGCCATAATTTCATATGGATCCACAAGGGCATACTCTCAAGTGGCCTACTCTGTTTTACAAGGTTTACATATTCAGCTGACCCGCTTGGAATGGTTAGTGTGGAAAATCCAACTGAGCATACCGACGAAATGAGAAAATCGAAACCCAAGCAAATCATCTCAGGGGCCTGTTTGTAGGAATCTTTTTACAGATTGGTCCCTAAACTTCGTCGGGCTATAACTTTTTACTCGTAACTCCGAACGAGGTGATTCCAAAGCCCACGTCTTCGTATCATTGAGCCCGTTCGGTTGGTATCATTTTCACCATGTGTTAACATTCTAAAAATGACCATTTTGCCCTTGCCGTAAACAGCCCCCTCCGAGAGAGTACTGTTTCCGGCGATTCTTTCCGCGGCTTCACCGCACTTCTTCCCGGAGTATCCCGTCAGCCCAGGCAAGCCACAATAAACACTTGCATGATAGTCATGCAGTAGCCATGGTTTGCACTTGAATATTTAATAAAAGTTTGCATGCTTTATGTCTGCTTGTTTGCTGCTGTCGTTGTTTCGGTTATGTCTGTGGTTTCATGTTCATTGTCATGCCATGATCTGATGCCTCTTGTTATCTCGTACTACTTGTTATTATCATGCTAACATGTTATGCTTGGTAGTAGAAGTACATGCTAGTAGTAGTAATGATCATCTGTTGCATGCTTGTTGTCTGTCAAGTACCGTTGATATGCATGACTCGTTGCATCCAGTTATTTACATGTTTACTTGACAGAGTTCTTGCCACGTTCTTGCATGGTATTTATTTATGATGCTAGTAGTCAAGTATGCTATGAGTAACCTTATACTTGTGATATTCATGCTAGTCAGTATGCCATGCTCATTTGGTTAAATATTTCATATTGGTTATGCTCGATGATTATGTTGCACCTCCATGCTTATGTTGATATCATGTTCATGCATTGTAGTTGCATCATGTTAATTTATTATGACTCAGCTTATTGCATTCAAGTTTAACCGGATAATAATGAACTTGAACAACTGTTGGCTGAGTCATGGTGCCACCAAATCGAGCTGACCAGTGCAACCACACTTACCTTTATGGGAAGGTCCTAACTGGGTCTATTGTCATGCCTCTCGCTGGTGCCTCCAACGAGGGAAGGTTATGCGCGGGCGCTACCTTGGCCGGGTAGGACGGCATAAGCCTTGTGTGCTCGAGTTGTTTTGCGCGCTTTTGTCCCCGTTTGGGATCGTTTATGTTTTGCCACGACGGTGGCCGTTGGTGCCTTTGGTAGGCACGGGGCCACCCATGACCTAGCCCAGTAGGGAAGTTGGTCGGAGTGGCCGGGAGAGTGTAATGACAGTAGATCGGTTTTGTCAGAATGTCGTTGGTCCACCCAAATGGGAGAAAGAGGCCATGGGTTCTGTGGTGTGGGTACAGTGCGCTAACCTCTACAGAGTGTGTGCCTAACCTATCGATAGCCGCGCCCGCGGATAAGGGCCCAGTTCGAGTCAACAGTAATAATAATAATAACTTGATTAATAACAACCATGGTTTGATGATGAGATGAGTTGGTTATGATTGCTGGAATGATCACCGTGGTATCGAGGATAATGAGTTGTTGGATATTTGTCATGGTTATGAGATAACCCGAGCAGAGTAAGTTGGTGCATGTTAGTATCATAATGTTGCATGTAGTATTATCATGTTCACGCTATGCTTGTGCTAGTTGTATCATGTTCAGTTGTGCATGCCATGTTATTCTGGTAGTATCATGTTCCTGAATTAAATTAACCTGCTAATGCCATGTTGTTGTTTGTCTTGAATGCTTTTGGTTTATTGTGAGCTTGCAAGTACATTCCATGTACTGACCTGGCATGTCATGCCAGTTTGTAGGTCATGCCTGGATTGCTTGCTTGTTTGGTATTGTTCCTGTGTTCGCGAGCTAGGATAAACGGTCCAGCCAGAGTCCCTGCGGATTGGAGTCCATCATCGCCGTTCGTTGTTCCGCTGCCAGTAGTTTTTCCGCTGCTTCGAGTTGTTCTGCTGCTTGCATAGAGCAACCGTGGCAGGCGTAGTGTCGCCGTGCCGGTGTAATCTCCCTTGTTATATCGGAGACCTTGTATTCGTATTCGTGTAATAATAGAAGGTTGGTTTGTTCAATGCTAAACATTGCCATATTCCAGAAGACTTCATCTCGATCTCTGGGCTGGAATACGGGGCGTTCCGGTTTCTCTGAGCCGGGGTGCCACAGGATTTTATTTTCTTGCTATGTTGTTATGCACTTGTTTATCATGCCCTGCTAGTTGTTAGTATTCTTTGCATATGTTTATGCTTGCTAGTAGTGCGTGTTGTTATTGGTGATGGTCTTCGGTGCATGACTGTCGTCTATCCCGAGTACCGTTGCTATGCATATTCCTTTGCATCCAGTTAGTTAGATGCTTGTATGTTAGTATTGTTGATATGATATTTATTGTTAATGTTAGTAGTCATGCTATGTTTCGGAAAAATATGTACTTATGATGTCCATGCTAGTCAGTATGCCATGCTTATTATTCATTGTTGATATGGTGGATAGTTATGTGTTTCTTTCATGATTATGTTGTTATTCATGCTCATGCATTGTAATTGCATCATGTATTTTATCATGACTCAGCATATTTGCATTCAAGTTTAACCGGACTAAATTGAACTTGAACAACTGTTGTCTGAGTCATGGTGCGACCATATCGAACTGACCAGTGCAACCACATTTACCTTTATGGGAAGGTCCTAACTAGGTCTATTGCCATGCCACTCGCCGGTGCCTCCAACGAGGGAAGGTTATGGGCATGCGGTACCTTTGCCATGTAAGCAGTCATAACCTTGTGTGCCCGTAGTTGGATGATAAGCGCTTTTGTCCCCGTTTGGGACTTTTTATTTATTTTTGCCACGACGGTGGCCATTGATGTCTTTGGTAGACACGGGCCACCCAGGACTATCCCAGCGGGGAGTGAGTCGGAGTGGCCGGGAGAGTTTCATGACAATAGACCGGTTTTGTCAGAACGCCGTTGGTCCACCCGAATGGGAGAACGAGGCCATGGGTTCTGTGGTGTGGGTACAGTGTGCTAACCTTTGCAGAGTGTATATTAAATCTATCAATAGCCGCACCCGCGGATAAGGGCCCAGTTCGTGTCGGTCACACCGTGAGTCAACAGTCATAATAACAACTTGCTTAATAACAACCCCGGTTCGATAATGAGATAAGTTGGTTGTGATTGCCAGAATGATCACCATGGTATCGAGGATACTGAGTGTTGGATATGTGTGATGTTGTGCGAGAGTCAATGGTAAAGAACAAGCTCCTTGTGGTCATTTAATGATTACTACGGTATTGTTTATACCAAGCTTGATTTGATCCTGAGATGATCGTGTGATGTCCGTGTTGGTAAGTTTGTGCATGGGATGGTTATGAAATAACCCGAGCAGAGTAAGTCGGTGCATGTTAGTAGCATCCTGTTGCATGTAGTATTATCATGTTCATGCTATGCCTGTTCTAGTTGTATCATGATTAGTTGTGCATGCTATGCTGGCTCAGAGAAACCGGAACGCCCCGTATTCCAGCCCAGAGATCGAGATGAAGTCTTCTGGAATACGGCACTGCTTAGCATAGAACAAACCAGCCTTCTATTATTACACGAATACGAATACAAGGTCTCCGATTTAACAAGGGAGATTACACCGACACGGCGACACTACGCCTGCCGCGGTTGCTCTATGCAAGCAGCAGAACAACTCGAAGCAGTGGAACAACTACTGGCAGTGGAACAATGAACGGCGATGGTGGACTCCAATCCGCAGGGACTCTGGCTGGAACGTTTATCCTAGCTCGCGAACACAGGAACAATACCAAACAAGCAAGCAATCCAGGCATGACATGCAAATTGGCATGACACGCCAGTTCAGTACATTGAATGTACTTGCAAGCTCACAATAAACCAAAAGCATCCAAGACAAACAACAACATGGCATTAGCAGGTTAATTTAATTCAGGAACATGATACTACTAGAATAATATGGCATGCACAACTGAACATGATACAACTAGCACAAGCATAGCGTGAACATGATAATACTACATGCAACATTATGATACTAACATGCACCAACTTACTTTGCTCGAGTTATCTCATAACCATCACAAATATCCAACAACTCAATATCCTCGATACCAAGGTGATCATTCCAGCAATCATAACCAACTCATCTCATCATCGAACCAGGGTTGTTATTAATCAAGTTATTAGTATTATTACTGTTGACTCACGGTGTGACCGACACGAACTGGGCCCTTATCCACGGGCGCAGCTATCGATAGATTTACACAGTCTGCAGAAGTGAGCACACTGTACGCACACCATAGAACCCATGGCCTCTTTCTCCCATTCGGGTGGACCAACGGCGTTCTGGCAAAACCGATCTACTGTCATGACACTCTCCCGGCCACTCTGACGAACTTCCCTACTGGGCTAGGTCATGGGTGGCCCATGCCTATCAAAGGCACCAACGGCCACCGTCGTGGCAAAACATAAACGGTCCCAAACGGGGACAAAAGCGCGTAAAACAACTCGGGCACACAAGGCTTATGCCGTCCTACCCGACCAAGGTAGCGCCCGGACATAACCTTCCCTCGTTGGAGGCACCGGCGAGAGGCATGCCAAAAGACCCAGTTAGGACCTTCCCATAAAGGTAAGTGTGGCTGCACTGGTCAGCTCGATTTGGTGGCACCATGACTCAGCCAACAGTTGTTCAAGTTCAATTTAATCCGGTTAAACTTGAGTGCAAAAGGCCGAGTCATAATAAAATAACATGATGCAACTATAATGCATGAGCGTGTGATGTCCGTGGTGGTAAGTTTGTGCATGTGATGATTGGGAGGTAACCCGAACAAAATAATTGGTGCATGATAGTATCATCAAGTTGCATTCTTTTATTTTATTTGGGATTCTTTGGCCTCTTTTATTTTGATAACCTCACATGGGACAATGTTCTAATAATGATGATCATCACACTTTTATTAAACTTACAACTCAAGGTAAAAACTCCTAATGAAGAATGGTGGAAGTTGCATGGCAATATATCTCAGAATGGCTATGGAAATGCCATAATTGGTAGGTATGGTGGCTGTTTTCAGGAAGGTATATGGTGGGTGTAATGCATCGGCAAAAGTTGCGCGGTACTAGAGAGGCTAGCAATGGTGGAAGGATGAGAGTGCGTATAATCCATGAACTCAACATTAGTCATAAAGAACTCACATACTTATTGCAAAAAATTATTAGCTATCGAAACAAAGTATTAGACGCATGCTCCTAGGGGAAGGGTTGGTAGGAGTTAACCATCCCGTGATCCCGACCTCCACATAATAGATGACAATAAATAAATAAATCATGCTCCGACTTCATCACATAACGGTGCACCATACATGCATGCTACGGGAATCACAAACTTTAACACAAGTATTTATACCAATCCACAATTACTAACTAGCATGACTCTAATATCACCATCTTTATATCTCAAAACCATCATAAGGAATCAAACTTCTTATAGTATTCAATGCTCTGTATATGAAAGTTTTTATTATACCTCCCTTGGATGCCCATTATATTAGGACTAAATTCATAACCTAAGAAAATTACTATGCTGTTTAGAGACTCTCAAAATAATATAAGTGAAGTAAGAGAGTTCAATAATTTCTATGAAATAAAGCCACCGTCGTGCTCTAAAAAGATATAAGTGAAGCACTAGAGCATGATTGTCTAGCTCAAAAGATATAAGTGAAGCACATAGAGTATTCTAATAAATCACGATTCATGTGTGTCCCTCTCAAAAGGTGTGTACAACAAGGATGATTATGGCGAACTAAAAAGAAAAGACTCATATCATACAAGACGCTCCAAGCAAAACACATAGCATGTGGTGAATAAAAATATAGCCTCAAGTAAAGTTACCGATAGACGAAGACGAAAGAGGGGACGCCATCTGGGGCATCCCCAAGTTTAGGCTCTTGGTTGTCCTTAAATATTACCTTGGGGTGCCTTGGGCAATCCCAAGCTTAGGCTCTTTCCACTTTTTATTCCATAGTCCATCAAATCTTTACTCAAAACTTAAAAACTTCACAACACAAAACTCAGCAGAAAACTCATGAGATTCGTTAGTAAACAACTTCAATCCTTACTTGTCGGTACTGTTGTGAACTCATTCTTATTTTATACTGGTGTAATATTTATTGTACTCCAACTTTTCCATGGTTCATAC
>LR738711.1:267910982-267964841 GCA_902687465.1 Secale cereale | reverse complement strand
CCCCCCCCGATACTAGCCATAGATGCATCAAAATAAACAAACAACACAAAGAAAACATAATCTGTCAAAAATAGAACAATTTGTAAAGATGTGAATTGTTGTAAAACTTCTGCATCTCTAAAACCTCCGAAACTTTAGGATAACGTGGGAATTTGTATATCATAAACGTGTAAAAATTCAAAATATTTTCACGTTTCAGCAAGTAGAAACAATTCTGATACTGGACGCAAAATTTTCTGTTTTTTAGCAAAACCAATCTACTACCTTCCAAATCACCCCAAAGGTCTTACTTGGCACAAACACCAATTAAATATCAAAATAAATCTAACCAGAGCTAGATGAAAAATTTATACCAAAATAGAACCCAAAAAACAAGAACAAAAATAAAATTGGATTGCCTCCGAACAAGCGCTATTGTTTAACGCCCTTAGCTAGGCATAAAACATAGTTCTAGGTATTGCCATCTTCGGTATGCAATCCATAAGTAGCTCACATAATAGATTCATAAGGCAACTTGATTCTCTTTCTAGGAAAGTGCTCCATGCCCTTCCTTCAAGGAAATTCAAATCTAATGTTTCCTTCTTTCATATCAATAATTGCACCAATCGTTCTAAGGAAAGGTCTACCAAGAATAATAGGACATGTAGAATTTCAATATATATCAAGAACAATGAAATCTACGGGCACATAATTCCTATTTGCAATAATAAGAAAACCATTAATCCTTCCCATAGGTTTCTTAATAGTGGAATCCGCAAGATGCAAATTTAAAGAACAATCATCAAATTCACGAAAACCTAACACATCACATAAAGTTTTTGGAATTGTGGAAACGCTAGCACCCAAATCACACAAAGCATGGGACTCATAATATTTAATCTTAATCTTAATAGTAGGTTCCCACTCATCGTAAAGTTTTCTAGGGATAGAAACTTCCAATTCAAGTTTTTCTTCAAAAGATTTCATCATAGCATCAACGATATGTTTAGTACAAGTTTTATTTTGATTATAAGCATGAGGATAATTCAACATGGATTGCAACAAGGAAATACAATCTATTAAAGAAAAATTATCATAATTAAATTCCTCGAAATCCGAAAGAGTGGGTTGATTGCTACTTAAAGTTTTGACCTCTCCAATCCCACTTCTATCAATTTTTGCATCAAGATCTAATAACTCCGAATCATTGGGACGCCTTTTAAACTAAAGTTTAATCATCTCTAGTCACATCTTTATCAATATTTATATTGTAAAATAAATATTCAATAGGAGTCACATCAATCACTTTAAGATCTTCATCATTATTTTCACAAAAACTAGAAGAACACGCTTTTACAAACCAATGTCATTTAGCACGCATCTTAGCGGTTCTTTCTTTGCACTCATCAATGGAAATTCTCATAGCCTTTAGAGATTCATTAATATCATGCTTGGGTGCAATAGATCTAATTTTCAAAGAATCAATCTCACGAGAAATTCTATCAACGTTCCTAGCCAAATCATCAATCTTAAGCAATTTTTCTTCAACCAAAGCATTGAAATTCTTTTGCGAGCTCTTAAATTATTTAATACTAATCTAAAAATCAGAGGGCATATTATTATAATTTCCATAAGAATTTTTGTAGGAATTACCATAATTATTATAGGAATTACTAGGAAACGGCCTAGGACTAAAATAACCTCTATATGCGTTATTAACAAAATTGTTCCTACCATGAAAATTCACATCCATAGATTCATTAATATTTTCAATCAAAGTGGACAAAGGCATATCATTAGGATCAATATAAGCACTCTTGCTAGCAAATAATTTCATAATCTCATCCATCTTTCCACTCAAAACATTAATCTCTTTAATCGCATGCACTTTTTTACTAGTGGAAGATCTTTCGGTATGCCATCGAGCATAATTAACCATAATATTATCTAGGAGTTTAGTAGCTTCTCCTAATGTAATTTCCATAAAAGTACCTCATGTGGGGGAATTTAAAAGATTTTTAGAAGCAAAATTCAATCCAGTATAATTTTTTTGTATAATCATCCACAAATTCAAACCATGAGTAGGACAATTTCGTATCATCAATTTCATCCTCTTCCAAGATTGTGCAACATGTTCATGATCAAGTGGCTTAAAATTCATAACATCATTCCTAAGGGAGATGATCTTAGCGTGAGGAAAATACTTGGAAATAAAATCATCTTTACACTTATTCCATGAATCAATACTACTTTTAGGCAAAGATGAAAACCAAGTTTTAGCACGATCTCGTAATGAGAATGGAAATAGCTTCAATTTGACAATATCATTATCGACATATTTCTTCTTTTGCATATCACACAACTCAACAATATTATTTAGATGGGATGCAACATCTTCACTAGGAAGGCCGGAAAATTGATCTTTCATAACAAGATTCAGCAAAGCAACATTAATTTCATAAGATTCCGCACTAGTGGCGGGAGAAATCGGAGTACTAATAAAATCATTATTATTAGTATTGGAAAATTCACACAATTTGGTATTCTCTTGAGCCATCATGACAAAGTAAGCAACTCAACACACAATCAAACAAAAATCAACCAAAAAGACGAACGGAAAAGGGGACGAATAAAAAGGCAAATCTTTTTGTGTTTTTCTGAAAACATTTTAGAAGTTGGGGAGAGGAGAACGAGAGGAAAATGGAAAATAATGTAATGCAAGATTTGAGAGTTTATGATGGGTACTTGGTAGGTTTGATGTAGATCTTGACTTTGCGTAGATCCCCCCAGCAGCGGTGCCAGAAATTCTTCCTGCTACCTCTTGAGCTTGCGTTAGTTTTTTCCCTTGAAGAGGAAAGGGCGATGCAGCAAAGTAGAGATAAGTATTTCCCTCAGTTAAGAACCAAGGTATCAATCCAGTAGGAGAAAAACGCGCAAATCACCAATACGTGCACAAACAATCAAACACTTGCACCCAACGCGATAAAGGGGTTGTCAATCCCTTCACAGTCACTTGCAAAGGTGAGATCTGATAGAGATAGATAAATAAAGCTAAACAAAAGATAAAATATTTTTTGGGTTTTTGATTTATAGATCTGAAAGTAAAAGATTGTAAAATAGTAGATCGGAAACTAATATGATGGATAATAGACCCGGTGTTGGTGTACAAAAGTAGGGGCTCTCTTTTTGGACCACTTACTTATGCACGGGCAGTCGGAGCCATGCATGCGGCCACACTTAACGAGGCAAAGGAGGGAAGCCTAATCACAAGACTACCAGAGCAGCGCCAAGACAGTGGCGCAAGAAGGCCAAGCAAGAAGATAAGCTTCCCCCGACAAGACCCTTGCCGGGTCAGCCTGCACGCCATCGGCAAGAACCCTTACCGGGGCAACTCACCCAACGCCTTCGTTGCAACCACCCTTGAGCCTAGGAGCTCTGACACCATCAACAATGTCGGAACCAAGGCTCGGGAAGCGCCTACGTGATGGCATACAGATCTTTGTGACGACAAGGGCCTATGAATCCTAAGATGAGAACCAGAAGACAAGACGACCGCAGGGATCCTTGCCGAGGATGCCCACAAGGCGCCGGCAAGGCTCCTTGCCAAAGACAACCCCGAAGCCCCGGCAAGCCTCTTGCCGAGGACGCTCACAGAGGCCCTGGTAAGACCCTTGCCGGGAATAGACGCAAGACCGCGGCAAGCCCTTGCAGCCCTATCATCGCCTCAGTTCGGCGGCCGACCCACTAGCTCAGGCAAGTACCCATGTGGCAGTACGTGGTCCCTCATCCAGCTAGGAAATCACCTACGTGGTGGCATGCAGATCTTCGTGAAGACCCTACTACCACACCATCTCAGCTACCTGCCCCATTGGCCTGGACGTGCGTTGCAACCAGACGGAGCGGCAGCGGACGGGACGGGCCTCATTCCCGTCCCCAATAAAGCAAGTGGACACCTAAGTGGCGCATTTATTGAGTCTTGTCCCGTAATGGCATGAGATAAGCTTGTACAATGTATACCTTTCCACCTCCTATGTGCCATTGTGGCAGCCCCTTTTGACTATAAAAGGAAGCCCGAGGCATACTGGAGGGGGATTCGGATCTTTTGGACTAGACACGCACCATAGCTAGTTCAAGAAGCTCAAGCACACTCAAATACACATCAAAGCAGGACTAGGGTATTATGCATCTTTGCGGCCCGAACCTGGGTAAATTATTCTTGTGCTGACCTCTAGACCCGATGTTTGCACAACCCCGCACCCATTAACCGTAGAGTGGATTCCAGTGATCCCATAGGTGTCGTTTCCCCGACACCCGGGGGCCATAGGTATCACTAGAGGCCTCTCTCATGAAGGCAAATAATATGGTGGGTGAACAAATTACTGTCGAGCAATTGATAGAAAAGTGCAAAGTTATGACGATATCCAAGGCAATGATTATGTAATATAGGCATCACGTCCATTTCAAGTAGACCGACTCCTGCCTGCATCTACTACTATTACTCCACACATCGATCGACTCCTGCATGCATCTAGAGTATTAAGTTCATGAAGAACAGAGTAACACCTTAATTAAGATGACATGATGTAGAGGAATAAACTCAAGCAATATGATGGAAACCCCATATTTTTATCCTCGATGGGAACAATACAGTACGTGCCTCATATGTCTCCAACGTATCTATAATTTATGAAGTATTCATGCTGTTTTATTATCATTCTTGGATGTTTTACAATCATTTTATAACAACTTTACATCATTTTTTGGGACTAACCTATTGACACAGTGCCCAATGCCAGTTGCTGTTTTTTTTCTTTTTTTACATCGCAGGAAATCAATATCAAACAGAGTCCAAACACCGCGAACCATTTTGGAGATTTTTATGGGCCAGAAGACACCCAATGGGCCAGAGCTACACCTGGGGGGTGCCCCGAGGGGGGCACAACACACCAGGGCGCGACAGGGGCCTGGCGCACCCACGTGTGTTGTGCCCACCTCGGTGGCCTCCCGCACCCCCTCTTTACCCTATAAATTCCCAAATATTCCTAAAACCCTCGAGGTGAACCTAGATTAGAAGTTCTGCCGTAGCAAGGCTCTGTAGTACATGAGATCCAATCTAGAGCCCTTTTTTTCCAGCACTCCGCCGGAGGGGGAAACCATTACCGGTGGCCATCTTCATCATCCCGACGGCCACCATGATGAGGAGGGAGTAGTCCACCCTCGGGGCTGAGGGTTTGTACCAGTAGCTATGTGTTTAGTCTCTCTCTCACACGATCTCGAGATGTCACGATCTTGATATATCATGGGCTTTGTTAACATAGATGGATCATATGATGTTTCTCCCCTCTCTACTCTTGTCGTGATGAATTGAATCTTTACCCTTTGAAGTTGTGTCATGTCGGAATGAATGTTCAGATTTGAGAACACATGATGTATGTCTTGCGGTATGAATACTTGAGGTGGCAATGGGGTATCATATTGATTTACTTGATGTATGTTATGGCATTCAACTTGCGGATTCCCGCGATGACATTGGGGTAATCTATGCATAGGGGTTGATGCATGTTTTATTATCTTTTCTCCGATAGAAACTTTGGGGTCTCCTTGTAGTTCTTTGTGTGGATTGAATATTATGATCATGAAGTTGTTTGATGCATATCGTAGAATCAACTCATGGTTATTTGTGGTGACATTGGAATATCTAGGTGACATTAGAGTTGGTTGATGTGTCTCATATGGTGTTATTTTAGTATGAACTATTGATTAGATTCATTGGAAAGAATAGCTTTATGTTATTTTAGTACGAACTCTAGGATAGATTGATAGGAAAGAATAGCTTTGAGGTGGTTTCGTACCCTACAAACAATTTATATCTTTTATTCTCCGCTAATAGGAACTCGGGAGTGATTCTTCATTGCACTTTGAGGGATATGATCCATCTATGTTAGCATTGTATAGAGATTGCACTAGTGAAAGTATGCACCCTAGGCCTCATTTTCAAGCATTGCAATATCGTTTCTGCTCCATTTTATCACTTGCTACCTTGCTGTTTTTATTGTTACTATTACAAAAATCAATATCTACTATCCATATTACAATTGTATCACCATCTCTTTGCCGAACTAGTGCACCTATACAATTTCCCATTGTATTTGGTGTGTTGGGGACACAAGAGACTTTTTATTATTTGGTTGCAGGGTTGCTTGAGAGAGACCATCTTCATCCTACAACTCCCACGGATTGATAAACCTAAGGTCATCCACTTGAGAGAAATTTGCTACTGTCCTACAAAACTCTGCACTTGGAGGCCCAACTCGAGTCTACAAGAACAATTTGTGTAGTAGACATCAAGCTCTTTTCTGGTGCCGTTTCCTCAGAGGTGAGTGCTTGAAGGTATATCTTTATATCTTGCAATCGAATCTTTTAGTTTCTTATTTTATCACTAGTTTGGTTTTTTAAAAGAAAACTATAAAAAAATGGAATTGAGGTTGCGTCATATTATTGATCATCTTTGTAATATCTTTTTTGAAAATGATGGATCGGAAAGTTGTTCTCAATTGTTAGAAGAAGAAGTCAATAAAATGTTTGGCACAAAATATGTGAATGATGAGCATGATTGCAATATTGTTTGTATGAATTCTTTGAATATCCATGATGATAATGATATGCAAAGCTACAAGCTTGGGGATGATGTATTTGATGAATATTATATTTTTAGTCCCCCAAGTTTTGATGAGAAAATTTATTATGATGATTGCATGCCTCCTATTTACGATGATTATATTGATAAAAGTGGATTTGGAGAGGTCATGACTTTATTTAGTGATGAATCCATTACCTTGGAGGATGTTTCAATTGACTATGATAACAAAGTTTCCATCTATGAGGATTATGGTGATGACATGTATGATATGTTGAATAATGATAACCATGAAACTTGTCATCATGACTTTAATTTTCAATCTCATGATAGTTATTTTGTTGAGTTTGCTCCCACCACTATTCATGAGAATAAATTTGCTTATATGGAGAGTAGCCAAATTTATATGCTTATGCATCATGAAAACAATGTGTTGACACACGAACACGTCATGTGTACCCTCGACGTCTGGGGTGATGCACCGCAGCTCACGTCGAAGGAGGCCTGACTGACAGCGCGATACGCAAGACAGTCGATGTGCGCTTTTGCGGACCCAAAACCCCACATCCCCGGGAGGGACCCCGCCAGGGAGTGCGGCGGCTATGGGCTTCCCTAGGTTGATTCGCTCGCCCCTAGAGCGTCGAGACTCCCAGCTCTCAAACACAAAGAATAGTGAAGAACGAGAAAGAAAAACGATGGAGAGATAAAACGTAGATTGAAAAAAGTAGTATAATGATTTGATCGATTGTGTGTTGTTCAATCGGCCGTCACCCCCAACATATATAAGAGGCTGATGGACTTCCCGTACAAGTATAAGATTCATCTAGGCTTTCCTTACAAAAAAATTACATCAATTCACGTCCTAGAGTCCTAGTTTTACTCCAACTCGGATTCAGCCCGAATCTGGTCCAAACTTCTGTCCTGCTTCTTGCGCAGGCCGTGAAATTTTCATATGACCTCCGATTCAGAAGATCTAAATACCAAATTTGTACGCCTCGACGTGATGAACAATTGTTATGTTGAACATTTTTTCAAATAAGGCCATCTTAAATACTCTACGAAGCCATCTTTAATCTCCAGTCGGACTCGGTAATGTAATGGACTGGATTGTCCGAGTCTCGTAGTAAACTTGCAGGCCGAATAATATCTCAGATGATAATGACTCCAAAACCAAAGTTCACCATTTTGACGATGCGCACAACTTCCGTGTTGACCACTTTTCCATCCGAGGTCATATGGATTACCTTTTGAGCACATCTTCAGTTTCACTTGGATCCGAGCTCATCCACTCGGATATTAGAGTTTTTCACTCGGATCGTCCGAATGGACTTTTTCAATCGGATATTGAGAACTTTTCACTCGGATGACTATATTTTCACACGGATGACAATCTATCACTCGGATGATGACCACATTTTCAGTCGAAAGACAATCTTTTACTCGATTGGCAAGCTTTCATTCTGATGGTAATCTTTTCACTCGAAATAATTTCACTCGGATTACTATATTTTCACTCGGAAGCCAATCTTTTACTCGATCGATAAGTTTTCACTCGACCTTTTACTCGATCGGTAGGTTTTTACTCGACCTTTTACTCGATCGGTATCTTTTCACTCGACCTTGTATTCGATCGGTAGGTTTTCACTCGACCTTGTATTCGATCGGTAGGTTTTCGCTCGGATTTCCCGACTGAAAACACAGTCTGGTCTTCATTTGCCTCTCCAGGTTGCATACTACCTCTGATTGACACAAGCTTTATATGAAAAACAATCAGCTCGACGAGACGAAACTTTTTCGTGTTGAAGGTTTTTGGATTCAAGGCCGTCCAGAAGGCCGAATTACTCATGCATTGTATTAGACACTTATCAACATGTGTCTGGTGTCGAGCATAATATTTTGGTCTTTGGTAGGGCTGGTCCGTATCGGCTGTAACTTTTGCATACGAACTCAGATTGGGATGATTTATATATCAAAATTGATTGCCTTGACGAGACGAAGACAACTCCTTTAGAGTGCTCCTTCATCTGAGGTTGTGTTGAATGCGTGATTGGGCAAAAAAAAAACACTCGGCACATTGAAATATGTCACTCAGAGTATAGTTTCGGTCCCTAAAATAAGATCGAACGATGATAACCGAAACATCAAAGTTGTTCCACTCGGCGACGTGAATCTTTTTATGCTGAAAACCCTTTCACTCGGGACCATCTTCATTGCTCTATGTATCTTGCCAAAATCAGGTGTCAACACATGCCCCCCTGTTTTTCGGCAAAGCTTGCATGCCGGAAAATAATATGCATGCTTTTTGTTCTAAGGACGATGTCAACACCCCATCGGCCATTTGTATTTCTCAGGGCGATATTTATGTATCGGCCATGTTTGTGCTAAGGGCGATGGTCGTATATCGTCCATTGCCTACTTATGCTTCTTGCCACACACTCGGGTGGTATTTCTTCAAATAATTGCCATTGAGAGCTCGAGGTAGCAATGTCCCTTGTACGGATTCCACCAAATATGAGTTTCTAGGAACTATTCTTGTAATCCTAAAAGGACCTTCCCAACTTGGAGACCACTTCCCAAATTTTCTATCTCTTGAAATAATCGGCAGAATCACTTTCCACACGAGATCACCAACTTGAAAATTCTTCAACTTAACTTTCTTATTGTAAGCTCTTGCCACCCTCAATTAATCTCTCTATATGGCTTTTAAAGCAGCCAAACGTTTATCGGCAACCTCATCAATATTGTCCATCATCAAGTTATAAAAATCTATTGCCAATAAATTATTTTGTTTGGCTATTCTCAAGGCATTCAAATTTACTTCCATTGGTAAAACAGCTTGTTGACCATACACTAGCTCATATGGAGTCACCTTCGTAGCACCATGCCTTGAGATTCTATGTGCCCACAAATCTTCAGACAACAACTCATGCCATCTCCTTGGATTATCCTCAATCCTCTTCTTGATGAGTTTGATTAAAATTTTATTGCTAGACTCAGCTTGTCCATTAGCTTGGGCATAATACGGAGAGGAATTGAGCAAGTTTATGTTATAAGATTCGGCAAACTCTCTGACTTGGTGTGACATGAAAGATGAACCTTGATATGTAGTTAATGTTTGAGGAATACCGAATCTATGAATAATGTGCTTAGTTATGAATTGAATTACCTCCGTATGTGTCATGTTCTTGAGAGGTACTGCTTCAGACCATTTGGTGAAATAATCGATTGCCACCAATATGAACCGATGCCCCTTTGAGGAAGATAGATGAATTTGCCCAATAAAGTCTAAACCCCATCCTCTGAAAGGCCTTGGCTTGATAATATGATGTAACATAGCAGCAGGAGCTAATCGAATATCACCAATTTTTTGACAAGCTTCACACCCTTTATAATATCTGAAGCAATCATTAATCATAGTCGGCCAATAAAACCCAGCACGTCGCAATAACCACTTCATCTTGGGAGCCGACCGGTGAGTGCCACAAATGCCTTCATGTACTTCTCCCATAGCAACTCGTGCCTGGTCTTCATCCAAGCACTTTAGAAGAACATCATCGACTGTTCGGCGATAAAGACCATCATCTCCCATTGTATACTTGAAAGCCATACGCCGAGCAGCCATGTCCACCCTTTCACTCGGATTGCATAAGTTATCAATAATGAGCTTCCTCCAGTCGGGATTGTCACCTGCACTAGATTTTTTATTAACGGCTGAATCAGTGGGTTCAGGTTCGGCCTCTCCCATGTTGGCAAGACAAGACATCGGTCTTTGAGAGATATGAAACATGCC
Organism: Secale cereale; assembly: GCA_902687465.1. NCBI lineage: Eukaryota > Viridiplantae > Streptophyta > Magnoliopsida > Poales > Poaceae > Secale > Secale cereale. The sequence goes on along the minus strand of LR738711.1, from coordinate 267,954,435 downwards.
ATCATCAACATGATATCCAGATGCTTGTTGTGCCAACTCATTTGCTTTCCAATTGTCATGCCTAGATATATGAGCAGTGCTAAAACAATCCAAAGTAGAGATTATATCTAGACATTTATCAAGATAAACATTAAGTGATTCGTCTAAACATTGAAAGACTTTGGATATTTGCTGCACCACTAGTAACAAAACACCATAAGCTTCAATATGTGTAACACCTATAGCAATTCACATCTGTAAGCCGAATAACAAAGCTGCATATTCGGCCTGATTATTTTTGCAAAAGTATTCTAAGCGGCACGAGGCTTCGAAAATAGCACCATGAGGAGATACATAAACAATACCAACACCTTGGCCATTGCTACAAACTGAACCATCAAAATATAATCTCCAAGGTACTAGCGAAACAAGGTTTATATCAACATCATGTTTGTCATTAATCCGATGCTCAACAATGAAATTAGCAACGATTTGGCCTTTCATGGATTTTAGAGATTCATAAGCCAAATCATACTCAATCAAAGCATAAGCCCACTTGCCAATTCTACCACTAAGAATTGGCCTATGCAACATGTATTTAATGACATCGGTTTGACAAGCTACTATGCAAGCACTCGGCACCAAATAATGTCTCAATTTTGTGCAAGCATAATATAAGCATAGACATAGTTTTTCAATAAATGTATACCTTGTCTCGGCGTCCAATAAGCGTCTGCTCAAATATGTAATAGCATGCTCTTTCCCTTCGGTTTCTTGATTCAAAACAGCACCAATAACACCTTCTTCTGCTGCAATGTAAAGCTTAAAGGGCTCCTTATGCTTGGGTGCTTTCATCACCGGAGGAGTGCACAAATAATTCTTGATCATATCAAAGGCTTCTTGCTGTTTTGCCCCCCAAGTGAAATCAACATCATTCTTTAACCGAAGGATAGGAGTAAATGCATCGGCTTTCCATGAAAGATTAGCTATGAACCTTCTCAAATAATTGACCTTGCCAAGGAACTTTTGCATATATCTTTGGCGCTTCCACTTTCTGTATAGCTTATATCTTTTTGGGTTCAATTTCTATGCCATCTTCACGAATAATGAAACCCAAAAACTTACCAGCTGACACGCCGAATGCACACTTCAAAGGATTCATCTTCAGTCCATACTTTTTCATTCTTTCAAAAGCTAAACGCAAATTGGCCAAATGAGATTCAAAAACATCCGATTTGACAACAATATCATCAATATAAAACTTCAAGTATGACACCAAGTAAATCATGAAAAATCAAATTCATAGCCCTTTGATATGTGGCGCCAGCATTTTTTAATCCAAATGTCATCACCGTCCATTCAAATAAACCAAGGAAACCAGGGCATCGGAAAGCCGTTTTGGACATGTCCTCTTCGGCCATGAAAATTTGGTTATACCCCGCGTTACCATCAAGGAAGCTAATGACTTTATGTCCAGAAGCATCATTAATAAGCATATCAGCTATTAGCATGGGATACTCATCTTTGGGTGTAGCCCTATTCAAATCTCTGAAATCAATGCATACCCTTAATTTGCCGGATCCTTTTTTCTCCACTGGGACAATGTTAGAAATCCACTCGGCATATGTGCAAGGTCGAATGAAATTAGCTTTAAGCAGTCAACTGATCTCTTCCTGGATCCGGTCATATGTTTTTGGATTAAACTTTCTGGCTGATTGTTTATATGGTCTAAAACCAGCCTTTATAGGTAACCGATGCTCCACTAGCTCTCGGCTTAAACCTGGCATCTCATGATACTCCCATGCAAAGCAACAAACATATTGTTTCAATAGCTCGATTAACTTAGCTTTACAATTGGCTCTCAAAGTTTTGTTTACAAACGTCGGTTGAGTGACTGAACCATCTCCAATATATATCTCTTCTAATGGATCGGCCGATGTAAAACCTTGTCCAAGTTTATCCATGTCATCTAACTCCTCTATAGATTCATACATATCGTTCTCACTGGACCGATATTTTACAAGACGTTTTTGTAACCACTGGGAACTAGAATACATTCAAACATATCATACCTTGGAGCCAACTACATTCAATCGGCTTTAAAGAAACGGGGACGAAACCATTCTTGGTCGCGCTGAGAAAATCAAACTCTGACAAGTCACATCCCGTCAAGCAAGTAGCATTGGGATGTTGCCAATCCACCGATGCATCGGCCAAAGCAACACAAGCCGAGTTATTCGCATGAATGACCTCCACTTCATCATCAACCCACTGGATCAAAAACTGGTGCATAGTGGATGGCACGCACTGGTTTGCATGAACCCAATCACGGCCTAGTATGATGTTGTAGTTACCTTGCACCTCTGCGACAAAGAATGCAGTAGCCAAAGTTTTGCTTCCAACTGTAAGTTCCACATACATCACACCTTTGGCTTCAGTTCTCTCTTTGCCTTCAAATCCATTGAGCACCATATTCTTCTTCATCAACTCTTCGTCGGGCAAACCCAATTTCTTGAAGACCGAATAGGGCATCAGATTTACCACAGCACCACCATCAACAAGCATCCGAGTGAGCGGTGATCCGTTGATATGACCTTTGAGATACAATGGTTTCAGATGCGTTACTAGGTCTTTTGGCTTCTCAAATCTTGCATTTTTAGGGCCAAAATCCAGCTGAGCCACCTCCCCTTCTTCATATACAGCACGAAACTCAGCAGGCAAGTAATAAACCATATTGATATCCATACCTTCATGAATCGGCGTCGACTCATAATCTAACATATCATCATCTTCCTCAAGTGCATCCACCGATTCTGAAATCTGTCCGAGTGAAGGAGAAGTAAGAAGTGTCTGTAATGCCTCGGATGTAACACTTTCCCAATATGGCAATATATATACTTTTGCTTCATCAGTTCCATTCTAGGTTCTTTGTCTTTTCAGGTTTTCGTCGTTTTGTCGTGTGCGTGTGTGCATTCATCCATGTCATGTTGTCATGTGCATTGCATTTCATTTGTGCTGTCTTTTGCATCCGGTCTCACTCGTCCCTTCCCGTTAACCGTTTCGAGTTCTGACGCTCTCACACGTGCCCGTGGCATCCCCGAGTCCTTCTTTCGTGTTTGGCCGTGTAACGTTTCCGGATTGGCGTGAGACTTGTCGTGCGATGTTGTTTTGATACGTGTAACCCGCCTGTCAAGTTTCGTCGCATTTGGAGTTCATTTGGCACTCCAACGGGTAACCTCGTGGGCTAAAAGAACCTCCTCTTTGAGGCCCAAGACCCCCTCCACAACAGCCCAACAACCTAGCCCAACCCTTCCCATCATCTCGGTCGTTGAATTGTGATCGCGTGGCCGAAAACCGTTCCCCATTTGGAGTCTCCTAGCTCCTTGTGCCTATATAAACGTCCACCCCTCCATTTTCGTCGAAAACCCTAGTGTTCTTCCTCCTCCATCCCTTTTTTTTTCTTTTTTTCCCGTGCCCCGCAGATCCACCGCGCGTCGGACGTGTCCGCCGGCGCCGGACACGTCCGTCGCCGCCCCCTCGACTAGTGGCTGGCCGCCACGTGGCCATCCGCCTCCTCCCGCCGCCGCGGCCCGCGGGGCCCGAGGCCGGCCCGCACGAGCCCGCGCGCCTCCGCGGCTCCGTCTGCATCACCTCCCGCCGTGCGCGCCGGTTCCCCGCCGCCGGCGAGCTCCGCCGCACCTCCAGCATCGTTCGCCGTTGCCGGGCCTCAGAGCGCCACCGCCCGTCGAGTCTCCCCGCCGGCGCCCGTCGTCTCGCTGGAGGAGCAAGCCACCGGCCTCCCATCGAGGGCGCCGCCGCATCGCCCGCTTCGATCGGCCTCCAGCCGATCGGGATTGTCCCGATCCAGTGGAACCCTAACGGGCGCGGACCCGCGACCCGCTCCACTCCTGCACCCGCGGACCCGCGACCCGCTCCGTTCGACCGCCCGCGACCCGCGTTGACCCCAGCAGGTTGACCCTCTGTTTTTGTCCAAGTCTTTTAGTTTTTAGTGTCTGGTGCATTATTGTGGTGATGATAACTTTTTGTGTGTATGTCTGATTTGTGCATATTATATGTCAAAATGACCGTGGTGACATGTACTATGTTTTGTTCCATTGTGTCATGCATGTTTGAGTCCATCTAGATGTATTAATCTTCATGAGAAGAGTGCTACTTGATATAAACTGCTGCTATTAGTTGTTTTGATTCCATGTTTGAGATGTGATAACTTGATGCATGTTTATCCAAATGAAGCAAATGATATGTCCAAATGTTCATCATGAGATGCTCTACATGTTGGTTGCTATAGGATGCATGATAGAATTCATATTGCCAAGTTTATCCCTGTTGCAAAAGTGCATGTGGCTGTTAGGTTTTGTAACTTGTTACGAGATGCCTAGTTGAGGAGCTCGTTGCTATTGATGTGTTTGTCCCCATGATGCATGCTCACATGTTTTATATTCCCCATCATGTGTTATTTGCTGTGGTGCAAACCACTTGCCATGTTATGCTTTGAGGTGACTTAAACATGCTCACAAATATACCATGATAATATTGCTGTTTTAACACTTAGTGAAATTTCACCAAGTCTGGAATCTGTAATATCCTGATGCTATGTTTGTTTGTTGTTCTAGGCAAATCCATGTTAGTTTTGGGGTGGCCATTGATCATTCCTTGTTTTATATGTTGTTTTCTATCCATCCATGCCCTCACATACTCATTTGTGTTGCTGTAGCATATTAAATTCTTGCTCCCAAGTTGCTATAAAATACTGCTGTCAGGTTTTTATTGTCATGATCAAAATGTTGTAGCTTGTTGCTATTGATCCATGCCTCCTATGGAGATGCTCAAATGGAGTTGTTTGTTGTAGGATATGTCTACTTCATGTCCATGCTTCTTGTCACCATGTTTGAGTGCTGTAGAGTATATATTTCTTGCTCCAAAGTTGCTATGTGGCTGTTAATTTCAGCTTTGCTTTGTTTCTTGTTTCGGGTGTATCTTTTAGCCCGTTGCTCCGATTTGAGAAAGTCCTATATGAAACTTGTGTGATTTTGCATTTAGATTAATAATATCATCTTGTTAACATGTTTGGAGTATGTTTGCTTGATATTTGGGTGCATCTTGCACCGTTGCCATGTTTATCTTATTTTGATCATATCTTCTAGACCGTAGCTCCGTTTCAAACAAACTTTATATGAAACTTGACTAGAATTTCGTGTAGATTGTCATGGTGCATGTTAACTTGCTGTTTCACAACTTTAACTTAAGGTTTGTTCAGATCTGGACTAATTTTAAACTATGCATATGAGGACTTACCGGAGTTGTCTTAAGTAGTTTCCGGCCTCATTTAAACCTGTTGTTTCTTGTGTTGTTTATCTGTGCTTCCTACCTTGCCTTGTTTTGCATCCTAAGTAGACTTGTCTTGCATCCTACTTGCTTGAGAATATTGTCATGTTTCTTGTGCTGTTTCTCTGTGCTTCCTATGTTGTCTTGCTGTGCATCTGCAGTGCTTCCTTAGTGCATCAGTCATGCATCCTGTAGTTTGCGCATTGCACCTTGTTTGATTTCGTGACTCGTGTGTTCTTGTGTTGAGTAGAGCCAGAAGCCGAGACCGAGTACGAGAACGAGGTTAGTACCGCGGTTGAGAACGAGGAGCCCTCTTACGATCCCATCGACGACTCGACAGGCAAGATGACCTGACCCAGATATCATTACTATCTTTGCCTATTGCTAGAAGTCTCGCTCTTTAGCTTATTGCCTCGATGCCCATGTTTGTCTGTCAGCCTCCTATTCTAACCATGAATCTGTTTAACCACCCAACCTATGCAAAACTTTGTTTGGCTACGTAGGCTTCGCTCAGCCCCTCTTATAGCATTGCTAGTTGCAGGAGAAGATTTGAAGATTTTTGCTTCATGTTGAAGCTTGTTGGGATATCACACTATATAAACTCTTAAATGAAATCACCTATATATTGGTAATGGGTGGAAGGCTGAGCCTCTTGCTCGGTGATTGTTCCACTCATGCCACCCTAGGAACCGTATAAACCGGTGTTATGTTCCTTGATTTTGTGTTCCTCACACGGTTGGGGTTATGGGACCCCCTCGATAAACTGCTTAGCGCTAAGGCTTTTCCAGCAAGTCCCGACATTGGTACTCCATTTGCCTAATAACTAAAACTTGCTTAGGGACTAGCTATCCCCTTTTATTAATAAACAATCCGGGCCAGTGCTCCACATGAGTGTTGGTCCAAACCGGGGGTTCTGCGGGGCCGCCTTGGGGAAACCCGAGGTATCTGGTATAACCTATAGAATCGCCCATCCGGTCGTGGCCTGAGACTAGATACGCGCGGCTACTGTCAGGGTGTCGGCACGCCGGGAGGATTTGCTAGATTAGTCTTACCTTAGCCGGAGTATCTTGAGCACGGGATTCCGAGAATAATCGGGCCTTCCCACCTTGGAGTTGCGACTCCGCGGATCGTGGGCTTGTAATGGGCCAAGTTGGAACACCCCTGCAGGGTTTTGAACTTTCGAAAGCCGTGCCCGCGGTTATGTGGCAGATGGGAATTTGTTAATATCCGTTTGAAGAAAACTTGACACCATGTTCAGAACACACTACCAGCGTGAGTACCATGACGGTCATTTTCCGAAAGGGGTTCGGGAAGTGAACACGGTGGGGTTATGATTGACATGCTTAGATAGGATCACTTCGTGATCACCTTGTCGCTCGTGGCCTTCTCTTCTCACTCTTATTTCCGTAAGCTAGTGCTAGTGCAGCTGCAGCCTTTTATTCTTTCTTCAGCCTTGTTCCACACCCCAGGCTTAGATAGTTCTGCTACCCGGGAACGGGATTCCTGAGTCCTCTGTGGCTCACAGATTCTACACCACACTAGATGCAGGTACCATGATGAGCTACTCAGGTGACGGCACAGAGCTATACTGGGAGTACGACGAAGAGCGTAGCCGTTTCTATGTGCACTATCCCGATGATCAGTAGTGGTTTCTACTAGGGGCGATTCGGACCTGTGGTTATGTATTTGGTATCTTTCATTTGGATCTTCACCCGTAGACGGGTTGTGATGTTATTTGAATGATGTTTGGCTATGTAATGAATTGTGTGACGTGGCGAGTGTAAGCCAACTATCTCTTTTCCTTTTCATCCCTGTTTTTACATGAGATGTGCAAAGATACCGAACTTGAGATCATTCCAGAATGGGCTTATACCTTTAAGTCGTGCCTCGACACATAGGAGGTATAGTCCCATCCTGGGCATTACAAGTTGGTATTCAGAGCCTTCTCCGACCTAGAAGCCCCCACTGATTGATCGAATCGTTGATGGTTGAGTCTAGGCACACACTTAAAATGTTTCGAGTCCTATATATATATCGGAGAGTAGGATTTCTTTTGCTCCTCATCTCTTTTCACTCTGGTGAGGACTCCTGACGATTACTCTTGTCTCTTCTACTCTCAAAATTCACCAAATTTTTTTAGGAATCTCGCGAGTATTGTTTGGATTGTTCCGATGTCTTTGTGACGAGAACATTGTTCTCGATGCCTCCTGTCATTTAGGGGTTGTGGCAGTGTCCCGGGGAGTTGATCTCCGAGGTGTTGTCGTCACAAATATATCGCAGCTGTTCTGGAATACTTAAGACGGCCGACATCGAAAACTCTTCTATGCGGTTAGTGGCAAGATAACCCCGACATCACCCAGTACTGGGGAGGTAGTTCAGGAGTATTGCCATATCTTGTATAGTAGATGCGTTTCGAAGGTCTGAGGTAGACGGTTTCCAAAAATAACTGGTTATGTGTTGAAGGATGGATACAGCTGGATGTAGATTAGAGTTGAGTGTGCGATGCTTCCCCTGTATCCCCAACACCTGATTGCATAACTGGAAACTTTCGGAAATTAATAGGTGGGTTCATCTAGTAGATCATAGGCATTCCAACGAATGAATGATATGGAGTTCGGGGTTCTACACTGAGTGAAGTAGTTTTATGGCCGTAGTTCCGATCGGGAGTTGCATCTTAAAGGGTCCTTGGCTATGCTGATCCGGGGACTGCAAAACCCTTTTGTAACACGTTCCATAAGCTTTCAGCACGAATATGTCGAACGAAGCTTCTATCTTGTATTTGTTCTATCTGCACCTTGTTGTTTTATTACCTTTTGTTCTCCCAAGTGGCTTCTCGTGAAGATTGTTGTTATCATTAAACTATGAATTTCATTTGTAACTCTTGTTCGAATAATTCTTGTGAAGACTATGTTGCAATTCTAGCCGTTGATTCAGCTTATATCTTCTTTCAATCAAATGGCTAATAGTGGTCATCTCTTTCAGGATGGCTCCTAAAAGGGTTCCGAACTCTAACCCAGAGGGTGAAAAGGTTCTTGATCGTCCTCCTTCCCCTCCTCCTCCGTCTGAGGCCTGGAGAGCAATTATGCAAGCTACGAACCAGAACACCCAGATGCTTATGCAAATGATGCAGAATATTCAAGCAAATCAAGCAAATCAGGGTGCTCATGGGAACCAAGGCAATTTGTTCAACCAACCGCACTTTGCTACGCTCAACCAGTTCTTGGCAAATCAACCAAAGGCATTCAGTTACTGCGTGGACCCTCTAGATGCTGAAGACTGGTTAACAGATATCAAGAAGCATTTCGAGTGCAATAACGTCAGGCCCGAGGACTATGTGAAGTTTGTAGCCTTCCAACTCAAGGACCAAGCAGCTGATTGGTGGCAGCAGTACAAAGACTCCAGAGCAGGGCGTGAAATCTCGTGGGATGACTTCTGCAAGGACTTCCGTTCTCACCACATTCCAACAAGTGTCATCAAGGGTATGCATGAGCAATTCCGCAACCTGAAGCAAGGCTCTATGTATGTCTACCAATATAATGTCAAGTTCCAGAACCTTGCCCGCTATGCCAAGCAAGACATCCCAGATGCCAAGAGCAAGATCTATCAATTCCGTGGTGGTCTGAAGGATGAACTCCAACTAGCTCTCACCTTGTTCGAGCCTGATGAGTTTGATAAATTCTATAACATGGCGCTTAAGCAAGAGGCAGCACAGCTCAAGATGGAAGCTTCCAAAAAGAGGATCAGAGACGCTGTTCACTCCTCCTCTTCTTCTCAAGTGGTCCCAAAGCAACAGAAGTTTTGGCTTCCACCTCCTCCAGTGATTCGAGCTCCCAACAACAACAACAACAACAACAATTCTGGTGGCCGTGCTTTCTCCCACCCACCCAACCCAAGCAACCAGTCAAAGAATCAGTTTCAAGCTTCCAAGTCAAGTGCTCCTCATTTCCGTCCTCTCTCAGAAGTGGTTTGCAACAAGTGTGGCAAGAAGGGTCACTATGCCAACAAGTGTACTCAAAGGCGCCTTCCGCCTCCTCCACCTGTCAGCACTGCTATTGTCAAGCATGATCCCAAGGTTGCAAGAGTGAATCTGATGAATGCAGCTCAAGCAGAGAATTCTTCAGATGTGATACTTGGTAATCTTCCAGTCAATCTCAAGCCTGCTAAAGTGTTGTTTGATTCGGGTGCATCACATTCTTTCATGTCATATCCATTTGCATCCAAGCATAATGTGAACACAGCAGCTTTACCAAGGCAATTAGCAATTTCTTCTCCGGTAAAACAGATGCATTCTAGCTTATATGCTCCGGATGTATCTATTCGCATGGGTGATTACCGCTTTCTGGCTTCTCCGGTTGTTCTCGGCAATTCCGACATTGACCTTATTCTCGAGATGGATTGGCTTTCTCAGCATGATGCTCACATTGATTGTGCAAATAAGGAAGTCAAGATTACTCATCCTAACGAAGACGTGATTATCTTCACCTCTCGAGATAACACAATCAGGCTATTCTCTCTCAATGAGAAGGGCGAGATTAATGCCATCTCTCAAATTCCGGTGGTCAATGAATACGAAGACGTTTTCCCTGAAGAGCTTCCAGGCATGCCTCCGCATCGTCGAGTTGAATTTGTCATTGAACTTGAGCCTGGTACTGAGCCAGCATGCCAGTGTCCGTACAAGATCTCCCCTGAAGAGTTGAAGGAATTGAAGAAACAGCTTGATGAACAAGAGCGTATGGGTCTGATCAGGCCTAGCACGTCTCCTTGGGGCTGTGGTGTCTTATTTGTCAAGAAGAAGGATGGCACGGAGCGCCTTTGCGTTGATTACCGGCCATTGAACAAGAAGACAATAAAGAACAAGTATCCGCTCCCCGACATCAATGAATTGTTCGAGCAGCTCAAAGGAGCAAAAGTGTTCTCAAAGCTCGATCTCCGAATGGGTTATCACCAAATTCGCATTCGTGAAGAAGATATCCACAAGACTGCCTTCAGAACGAACTATGGCTCCTATGAGTATACAGTCATGTCATTTGGCCTCGCTAATGCTCCACCTACCTTCTCGAGAATGATGCACTACATTTTCAACCCCTACACCAACGAATTCGTGCTTGTGTATCTGGATGACATCTTGGTATTCTCCAAGAATAAAGAGGATCACGAAAAGCACCTCCGTCTGGTTCTCGACAGACTCCGTGAACATAAGTTCTATGCCAAGTTCTCCAAGTGTGAATTCTGGCTCGATAAGGTCTTGTATCTGGGCCATATCATCTCTGCTGACGGTATTGCGGTCAACCCCGAGAAAGTTGAAGCGATTGTCAACTAGGAACCTCCTCAGAACGTCAAGCAACTCCGAAGCTTTCTTGGTCTTGCTAGCTATTGCTGAAGGTTCATTGAGAACTTCTCCAAGATTGCCAAGCCTCTCTCCAACTTGCTGCAGAAGAATCTCAAGTACAACTGGTCTCCGGATTGTGATGTGGCTTTCGAAACTCTCAAAGAAAAGCTCATCTCTGCTCTAGTTCTTACTCCTCCAGACGAGTCCAAGCCCTACGAAGTATTCTGTAATGCTTCTCTTCAAGGACTTGGTGGTGTGCTAATGCAGGACAAGAAGATTGTGGCGTACACTTCTCGTCAATTGAAGCCAAGTGAGAAGAACTACCCCACACATGATCTCGAGCTAGCAGCTGTGGTACACGCCTTCATCACGTGGAGACACCTTCTGTTGGGCAGAAAAGTCAACATCTTCACCGATCACAAGAGCTTGAAGTACATCTTCACACAGCCTAATCTGAACCTCCGCCAGACTCGTTGGGTTGAGATGATCCAAGAGTATGATCCAAGCATCGAATACACACCTGGCAAGGCAAATGTCATTGCAGATGCCTTCAGCAGAAAGGCATATTGCAACAGTCTCCTTATCAAGCCGTTTTAGCCTGAGCTTTGTGAAGAATTCAGGAAGCTCAACCTCCAAGTTGTTCCGCAAGGCTTTCTTGCAAATCTTCAAGTTGCTCCTACCTTGGAAGATCAGATTCGTGAGGCCCAACCCAGTGATGCTATGGTGCAGAAAGTGAAACATGGTATTGCAAAGGGTACTCCCAAATACAAGTGCTATCGCGTTGATGAGAGAGATACCTTGTTCTTTGAGGACAGACTTGTGGTTCCCAAGGGTGATCTCAGGAAGCTCATAATGAACGAAGCACATGACTCCCTCCTTTCGATTCATCCTGGAGGTTCTAAGATGTACGAAGACCTCAAGCAATCTTACTGGTGGACTCGCACGAAAAGGGAGATTGCCCAATTCGTGAATGAATGTGATGTCTGCAGAAGAGTGAAGGCAGTGCATCAACGTCCAGCCGGTCTTCTCCAACCTCTTCCAATCCCCGAGTGGAAATTCGACCACATTGAAATGGATTTCGTCACCGGGTTTTCCAAGTCCAAGAAGGGGAATGATTCTATCTTTGTGGTGATTGACAAGCTTACCAAAGTAGCTCACTTCCTTCCAGTCAAAGAATCCATCAATGCAGCTCAACTGGCAGAGTTGTACACTTCCAGAATTGTGTCCTTACATGGCATTCCTCTAGTTATCTCCTCAGACCGTGGAAGTTTGTTCACATCCAAGTTCTGGGACTCCTTTCAGTCTGCCATGGCCACTAAGATCCGTTTCAGCACTGCATTTCACCCTCAGACTAGTGGTCAAGTCGAGAGAGTGAATCAGATTCTAGAAGACATGCTCAGAGCTTGTGTCATCTCTTTTGGCATGAAGTGGGAAGATTGTCCTCCGTTTGTCGAGTTCTCTTACAACAACAGCTTCCAAGAAAGTGCCGGCAAAGCTCCGTTTGAAATCCTCTATGGTAGAAAGTGCCGTACTCCTCTCAACTGGTCCGAGACTGGTGAACGTCAACTTCTTGGCAATGACTTGATCTCAGAAGCCGAAGAAATGTGCAAAGTCATACGTCAGAATCTCAAGGCCGCTCAGTCGCGTCAGAAGAGCTACTATGACGGCAATCATCGTGATTTGGCCTTCAACATTGGGGATCATGTCTATCTCCGCGTTTCTCCTATGAAAGGCACCCAAAGATTCGGTATCAAAGGAAAGCTTGCTCCTAGATACGTGGGTCCTTTCAAGATCCTTGGCAAAAGAGGCGATCTAGCCTATCAACTTGAGCTCCCTTTCAACTTCCCTAATGTTCATGATGTGTTTCACGTGTCTCAACTCCGCAAGTGCTTCAAGACACCTGAACGCACCATTCCATTTGAAGAGATTGATCTTCAACAAGACTTGTCTTACCGAGAGCACCCAGTTGCTATTCTCGAAGAAACCGAGCGCAAGACCCGCAATGAGTCAATCAAGTTCTTGAAAGTTAAGTGGTCACACCATACCGACCGAGAAGCTACATGGGAACGAGAAGATCACCTTCGTTCCGAGTACCCTTCCTTCTTCCAGTCCTAGATCTCGGGATGAGATCTTTTCATAGTAGAGGAAAGTTTGTAATGCCCCGAATGCAACACTTTCCCAATATGGCAATATATATACTTTGGCTTCATCAGTTCCATTCCGGGTTCTTCGTCTTTTCAGGTTTTTGTCGTTTTGTCGTGTGCGTGTGTGCATTCATCCATGTCTTGTTGTCATGTGCATTGCATTGCATTTGTGTTGTCTTTTGCATCCGGTCTCACTCGTCCGTTCCGGTTGTCCGTTTCAAGTTCCGACGCTCTCACACGTGCCCGTGGCATCCCCGAGTCCTTCCTTCGTGTTTGGCCATGTAACGTTTCCGGATTGGCGTGACACTTGTCGAGCGATGTTGTTTTGATACGTGTAACCCGCCTTTCAAGTTTCGTAGCGTTTGGAGTTCGTTTGGCACTCCAACGGGTAACCTCGTGGGCTAAAAGTACCTCCTCTTTGAGGCCCAATACCCCCTCCACAACAGCCCAACAACCTAGCCCAACCCTTCCCATCATCTCGGTCGTTGAATTGTGATCGCGTGGCCGAAAAAAGTTTCCCATTTGGAGTCTCCTAGCTCCTAGTGCCTATATAAGCGTCCACGCCTCCATTTTCGTCCAAAACCCTAGTCTTCTTCCTCCTCCATCCCTTTTTTTCTTTTTTTTCCCGTGCCCCGCAGATCCACCACGCGCCGGACGTGTCCGCCGGCGCCGGACACGTCCGCCGCCGCCCCCTCGGCCAGTGGCTGGCCGCCACGTGGCCACCCGCCTCCTCCCGCCGCCGCGGCCCGCGGGGCCCGAGGCCGGCCCGCGCGAGCCCGCGCGCCTCCGCGGCTCCGTCCGCATCGCCTCCCGCCGTGCGCGCCGGTTCCCCGCCGCCGGCGAGCTCCGCCGTCGCCGGCGACCTCGCTCCGCCGCGCCTCCAGCATCGTCCGCCGCCGCCGGGCCTCAGAGCGCCGCCACCCGTCGAGTCTCCCCGCCGGCGCCCGTTGTCTTGTCGGAGGAGCAAGCCGCCGGCATCCCATCGAGGGCGCCACCGCATCGCCCGCTTCGATCGGCCTCCAGCCGATCGGGAACGTCCCGATCCAGTGGAACCCTAACGGGCGCGGACCCGCGACCCGCTCCACTCCTGCACCCGCGGACTCGCGACCCACTCCGTTTGACCGCCCACGACCCGTGTTGACCCCAGCAGGTTGACCCTCTGTTTTTGTCTAAGTCTTTTAGTTTTTAGTGTCTGATGCATTATTGTGGTGATGATAACTTTTTGTGTGTATGTCCGATTTGTGCATGTTATATGTCAAAATGATCGTGGTGACATGTACTATGTTTTGTTCCATTGTGTCATGCATGTTTGAGTCCATCTAGATGTCTTAATCCTCATGTGAAGAGTGCTACTTGATATAAACTGCTACTATTAGTTGTTTTGATGCCATGTTTGAGATGTGATAACTTGATGCATGTTTATCCAAATGAAGCAAATGATATGTCCAAATGTTCATCATGAGATGCTCTACATGTTGGTTGCTATAGGATGCATGATAGAATTCATAGTGCCATGTTTATCCCTGTTGCAAAAGTGCATGTGGCTGTTAGGTTTTGTAACTTGTTACGAGATGCCTAGTTGAGGAGCTCGTTGCTATTGATGTGTTTGTCCCCATGATGCATGCTCACATGTTTTATATTCCCCATCATGTGTTCTTTGCTGTGGTGCAAACCACTTGCCATGTTATGCTTTGAGGTGACTTAAACATGCTCACAAACATGCCATGATAATATTGCTGTTTTAACACTTAGTGAAATTTCACCAAGTCTGGAATCTGTAATATCCTGATGCTATGTTTGTTTGTTGTTCTAGGCAAATCCATGTTAGTTTTGGGGTGGCCATTGATCATTCCTTATTTTATATGTTGTTGTCTATCCATCCATGCCCTCACATGCTCATTTGTGTTGCTGTAGCATATTAAATTCTTGCTCCCAAGTTGCTATAAAATACTGCTGTCAGGTTTTTATTGTCATGATCAAAATGTTGTAGCTTGTTGCTATTGATCCATGCCTCCTATGGAGATGCTCCAATGGAGTTGTTTGCTGTAGGATATGTCTACTTCATGTCCATGATTCTTGTCACCATGTTTGAGTGTTGTAGAGTATATATTTCTTGCTCCAAAGTTGCTATGTGGCTGTTAATTTCAGCTTTGCTTTGTTTCTTGTTTCGGGTGTATCTTTTAGCCCGTTGCTCCGATTTGAGCAAGTCCTATATGAAACTTGTGTGATTTTGCATGTAGATTAATAATATCATCTTGTTAACATGTTTGGAGTATGTTTGCTTGATGTTTGGGTGCAAGTTGCACCGTTGCCATGTTTATCTTGTTTTGATCATATCTTCTAGACCGTAGCTCCGTTTCAAACAAACTTTATATGAAACTTGACTAGAATTTCGTGTAGATTGTCATGGTGCATGTTAACTTGCTGTTTAACAACTTTAACTTAAGGTTTGTTCAGATCTGGACTAATTTCAAACTATGGATATGAGGACTTACCGGAGTTGTCTTAAGTAGTTTCCGGCCTCATTTAAACCTGCTGTTTCTTGTGTTGTTTATATGTGCTTCCTACCTTGCCTTGTTTTGCATCCTAAATAGACTTGTCTTGCATCCTACTTGCTTGAGCATATTGTCATGTTTCTTGTGTTGTTTCTCTGTGCTTCCTATGTTGTCTTGCCGTGCATCCTAAGTGCACCTGCAGTGCTTCCTTAGTGCATCAGCCATGCATCCTGTAGTTTGTGCATTGCACCTTGTTTGATTTCGTGCCTCGTGTGTTCTTGTGTTGAGTAGAGCCGGAAGCCGAGACCGAGTACGAGAACGAGGTTACTACCAAGGTTGAGAACGAGGATCCCTCTTACGATCCCATCGACAACTCGACAGGCAAGATGACCTGACCCAGATATCATTACTATCTTTGCCTATTGCTAGAAGTCTCGCTCTTTAGCTTATTACCTCGATGCCCATGTTTGTCTGTCAGCCTCCTATTGTAACCATGAATCTGTTTAACCACCCAACCTATGCAAACCTTTGTTTGGCTACGTAGGCTTCGCTCAGCCCCTCTTATAGCATTGCTAGTTGCAGGAGAAGATTTGAAGATTCTTGCTTCATGTTGAAGCTTGTTGGGATATCACACTATATAAACTCTTAAATGAAATCACCTATATATTGGTAATGGGTGGAAGGCTGAGCCTCTTGCTCGGTGATTTGTTCCACTCGTGCCACCCTAGGAACCGTATAAACCGGTGTTATGTTCCTTGATTTTGCGTTCCTCACACGGTTGGGGTTATGGGACCCCCTCGATAAACCGCTTAGCGCTAAGGCTTTTCCAGCAAGTCCCGACATTGGTACTCCATTTGCCTAATAACTAAAACTTGCTTAGGGACTAGCTATCCCCTTTTATTAATCAATAACCCGGGCCAGTGCTCCACATGAGTGTTGGTCCAAACCGGGGGTTCTGCGGGGCCGCCTTGGGGAAACCCGAGGTATCTGGTATAACCTGTAGAATCGCCCATCCGGTCGTGGCCTGAGACTAGATACGCGCGGCTACTACCAGGGTGTTGGCACGCCGGGAGGATTTGCTGGATTAGTCTTACCTTAGTCGGAGTATCTTGAGCACGGGATGCCGAGAATAGTCGGGCCTTCCCACCTTGGAGTTGCGACTCCGCGGATCGTGGGCTTGTAATGGGCCAAGTTGGAACACCCCTGCAGGGTTTTGAACTTTCGAAAGCCGTGCCCGCGGTTATGTGGCAGATGGGAATTTGTTAATATCCGGTTGTAGAAAACTTGACACCATGTTCAGAACACACTACCAGCGTGAGTACCGTGACGGTCATTTTCCGAAAGGGGTTCGGGAAGTGAACATGGTGGGGTTATGATTGACATGCTTAGACAGGATCACTTTGTGATCACCTTGTCGCTCGTGGCCTTCTCTTCTCGCTCTTATTTCCGTAAGCTAGTGCTAGTGCAGCTGCAGCCTTTTATTCTTTCTTCAGCCTTGTTCCACACCCAAGGTTTAGATAGTTCTGCTACCCGGGAACGGGATTGCTGAGTCCTCTGTGGCTCACAGATTCTACAACACACCAGATGCAGGTACCATGATGAGCTACTCAGGTGACGGCACAGAGCTATACTGGGAGTACGACGAAGAGCGTAGCCGTTTCTATGTGCACTATCCCGATGATCAGTAGTGGTTTCTACTAGGGGCGATTCGGACATGTGGTTATGTATTTGGTATCTTTCATTTGGATCTTCACCCGTAGACGGGTTGTGATGTTATTTGAATGATGTTTGGCTATGTAATGAATTGTGTGACGTGGCGAGTGTAAGCCAACTATCTCTTTTCCTTTTCATCCCTGTTTTTACATGAGATGTGCAAAGATACCGAACTTGATATCATTCCAGAATGGGCTTATACCTTTAAGTCGTGCCTCGACACGTAGGAGGTATAGTCCCATCCTGGGCATTACAAGTTGGTATTCAGAGCCTTCTCCGACCTAGAAGCCCCCACAGATTGATTGAATCGTTGACGGTTGAGTCTAGGCACATGCTTAAAATGTTTTGAGTCCTATATATATATTGGAGAGTAGGATTTCTTTTGCTCCTCATCTCTTTTCACTCTGGTGAGGACTCCTGATGATTACTCTTGTCTCTTCTACTCTCAAAATTCACCAATTTTTCTAGGAATCTCGCGAGTATTGTTTGGATTGTTCCGATGTCTTTGTGACGAGAACATTGTTCTCGATGCCTCCTGTCATTTAGGGGTTGTGGTAGTGTCCCGGGGAGTTGAGCTCCAAGGTTTTGTTGTCACAAATATATCGCAGCAGTTCTGGAATACTTAAGACAGCCGACATCGAAAACTCTCCTATGCGGTTAGTGGCAAGATAACCCCGACATCACCCAGTACTGGGGAGGTAGTTCGGGAGTATTGCCATAGCTTGTATAGTAGATGCGTTTCGAAGGTCCGAGGTAGACGGTTTCCAGAAATAACTGGTTATGTGTTGAAGGATGGATACAGCTGGATGTAGGATTAGAGTTGAGTGCGCGATGCTTCCCCTGTATCGCCAACACCTGATTGCATAACTGGAAACTTTCGGAAATTAATAGGTGGGTTCATCTAGTAGATCATAGGCATTCTACCAACGAATGCATGATATGGAGTTCGGGGTTCTACATTGAGTGAAGTAGTTTTATGGCCGTTGTTCCGATCGGGAGTTGCATCTTAAAGGGTCCTTGGCTATGCTGATCCGGGGATTGCAAAACCCTTTTGTAACACGTTCCATAAGCTTTCAGCACGAATATGTCGAACGAAGCTTCTATCTTGTATTTGTTCTATCTGCACCTTGTTGTTTTATTACCTTTTGTTCTCCCAAGTGGCTTCTCGTGAAGATTGTTGTTATCATTAAACTATGAATTTCATTCGTTCCTCTTGTTCGAATGATTCTTGTGAACACTATGTTGCAATTCTAGCCGTTGATTCAGCTGATATCTTCTTTCAATCAAATGGCTAATAGTGGTCATCTCTTTCAGGATGGCTCCTAAAAGGGTTCCCAACGCTAACCCAGAGGGTGAAGAGGTTCCTGATCGTCCTCCTTCCCCTCCTCCTCCGTCTGAGGCCTGGAGAGCAATTATGCAAGCTACGAACCAGAACACCGAGATGCTTATGCAAATGATGCAGAATAATCAAGCAAATCAAGCAAATCAGGGTGCTCATGGGAACCATGGCAATTTGTTCAACCAACCGCACTTTGCTACGCTCAACCAGTTCTTGGCAAATCAACCAAAGGCATTCAGTTACTGCGTGGACCCTCTAGATGCTGAAGACTGGTTAACAGATATCAAGAAGCATTTCGAGTGCAATAACGTCAGGCCCGAGGACTATGTGAAGTTTGCAGCCTTCCAACTCAAGGACCAAGCAGCTGATTGGTGGCAGCAGTACAAAGACTCCAGAGCAGGGCGTGAAATCTCGTGGGATGACTTCTGCAAGGACTTTCGTTCTCACCACATTCCAACAAGTGTCATCGAGGGTATGCGTGAGCAATTCTGCAACCGGAAGCAAGGCTCTATGTCTGTCTACCTATATAATGTCAAGTTCCAGAACCTTGCCTACTATGCCAAGCAAGACATCCCAGATGCCAAGAGCAAGATCATTCAGTTCCGTGGTGGTCTGAAGGATGAACTCCAACTAGCTCTCACCTTGTTCGAGCCTGATGAGTTTGATAAATTCTATAACATGGCGCTTAAGCAAGAGGCAGCCCAGCTCAAGATGGAAGCTTCCAAAAAGAGGATCAGAGACGTTGTTCACTCCTCCTCTTCTTCTCAAGTGGTCGCAAAGCAATAGAAGTTTTGGCTTCCACCTCCTCCAGTGATTCGAGCTCCCAACAACAACAACAACAACAATTCTGGTGGCCGTGCTTTCTCCCACCCACCCAACCCAAGCAACAGTTCAAAGAATCAGTTTCAAGCTTCCAAGTCAAGTGCCCCTCATTTTCGTCCTCTCTCAGAAGTGGTTTGCAACAAGTGTGGCAAGAAGGGTCACTATGCCAACAAGTGTACTCAAAGGCGCCTTCCGCCTCCTCCACCTGTCAGCACTGCTATTGTCAAGCATGATCCCAAGGTTGCAAGAGTGAATCTGATGAATGCAGCTCAAGCAGAGAATTCTTCAGATGTGATACTTGGTAATCTTCCAGTCAATCTCAAGCCTGCTAAAGTGTTGTTTGATTCGGGTGCATCACATTCTTTCATGTCATATCCATTTGCATCCAAGCATAATGTGAACACAGCAGCTTTACCAAGGCAATTAGCAATTTCTTCTCCGGCAAAACAGATGCATTCTAGCTTATATGCTCCGGATGTATCTATTCGCATGGGTGATTACCGCTTTCTGGCTTCTCCGGTTGTTCTCGGCAATTCCGACATTGACCTTATTCTCGGGATGGATTGGCTTTCTCAGCATGATGCTCACATTGATTTTGCAAATAAGGAAGTAAAGATTACTTATCCTAACGAAGACGTGATTATCTTCGCCTCTCGACATAACACAATCAGGCTATTCTCTCTCAATGAGAAGGGCAAGATTAATGCCATCTCTCAAATTCCGGTGGTCCATGAATACGAAGACGTTTTCCCTGAAGAGCTTCCAGGCATGCCTCCACATCGTCGAGTTGAATTCGTCATTGAACTCGAGCCTGGTACTGAGCCAGCATGCCGGCGTCCGTACAAGCTCTCCCCTGAAGAGTTGAAGGAGTTGAAGAAACAACTTCATGAATAAGAGCGTATGGGTCTGATCAGGCCTAGCACGTCTCCTTGGGGCTGTGGTGTCTTATTAGTCAAGAAGAAGGATGGCACGGAGCGCCTTTGCGTTGATTACCGGCCATTGAACAAGAAGACAATAAAGAACAAGTATCCGCTCCCCAACATCAATGAATTGTTCGAGCAGCTCAAAGGAGCAAAAGTGATCTCAAAGCTCGATCTCCGAATGGGTTATCACCAAATTCGCATTCGTGAAGAAGATATCCACAAGATCAAAACGAGCTACGGCTCCTATGAGTATACAGTCATGTCATTTGGCCTCGCTAATCCTCCACCTACCTTCTCGAGAATGATGCACTACATTTTCAACCCCTACACCAACGAATTCGTGCTTGTGTATCTGGATGACATCTTGGTATTCTCCAAGAATGAAGAGGATCACGAAAAGCACCTCCGTCTGGTTCTCAACAGACTCCGTGAACATAAGTTCTATGCCAAGTTCTCCAAGTGCAAATTCTGGCTCGATAAGGTCTTGTATCTGGGCCATATCATCTCTGCTGACGGTATTGCGGTCAACCCCGAGAAAGTTGAAGCGATTGTCAACTGGGAACCTCCTCAGAACGTCAAGCAACTCCGAAGCTTTCTTGGTCTTGCTAGCTATTGCAGAAGGTTCGTTGAGAACTTCTCCAAGATTGCCAAGCCTCTCTCCAACTTGCTGCAGAAGAATGTCAAGTACAACTAGTCTCCGGATTGTGATGTGGCTTTCAAAACTTTCAAAGAAAAGCTCATCTCTGCTCCAGTTCTTACTCCTCCAGACGAGTCCAAGCCCTACGAAGTATTCTGTGATGCTTCTCTTCAAGGACTTGGTGGTGTGCTAATGCATGACAAGAAGATTGTGGCATACACTTCTCGTCAATTGAAGCCAAGTGAGAAGAACTACCCCACACATGATCTCGAGCTAGCAGCTGTGGTACACGCCTTGATCATGTGGAGACACCTTCTGTTGGGCAGAAAAGTCGACATCTTCACCGATCACAAGAGCTTGAAGTATATCTTCACACAGCCGAATCTGAACCTCCGCCAGACTCGTTGGGTTGAGATGATCCAAGAGTATGATCCAAGCATCGAATACACACCTGGCAACGCAACTTTCATTGCAGATGCCTTCAGCAGAAAGGCATATTGCAACAGTCTCCTTATCAAGCCGTTTCAGCCTGAGCTTTGCGAAGCATTCAGGAAGCTCAACCTCCAAGTTGTTCCGCAAGGCTTTCTTGCAAATCTTCAAGTTGCTCCTACCTTGGAAGATCAGATTCGTGAGGCCCAACTGAGTGATGCTATGGTGCAGAAAGTGAAACATGGTATTGCAAAGGGTACTCCAAATACAAGTGCTATCGCGTTGATGAGAGAGATACCTTGTTCTTTGAGGACAGACTTGTGGTTCCCAAGGGTGATCTCAGGAAGCTCATAATGAACGAAGCACATGACTCCCTCCTTTCGATTCATCCTGGAAGTTCTAAGATGTACCAAGACCTCAAGCAATCTTAATGGTGGACTCGCATGAAAAGGGAGATTGCCCAATTCGTGAATGACTGTGATGTCTGTAGAAGAGTGAAGGCAGAGCATCAACGTCCAGCCGGTCTTCTCCAACCTCTTCCTATCCCCGAGTGGAAATTCGACCACATTGAAATGGATTTCGTCACCGGGTTTCCCAAGTCCAAGAAGGGGAATGATTCTATCTTTGTGGTGATTGACAAGCTTACTAAAGTAGCTCACTTCCTTCCAGTAAATGAATCCATCAATGCAGCTCAACTGGCAGAGTTGTACACTTCCAGAATTGTGTCCTTACATGGCATTCCTCAAGTTATCTCCTCAGACCGTGGAAGTTTGTTCACATCCAAGTTCTGGGACTCCTTTCAGTCTGCCATGGGCACTAAGATCCGTTTCAGCACTGCATTTCACCCTCAGACTAGTGGTCAAGTCGAGAGAGTGAATCAGATTCTAGAAGACATGCTCAGAGCTTGTGTCATCTCTTTTGGCATGAAGTGGGAAGATTGCCTTCCGTTTGCCGAGTTCTCTTACAACAATAGCTTCCAAGCAAGTGCCAGCAAAGCTCCGTTTGAAATCCTCTATGGCCGAAAGTGTCGTACTCCTCTCAACTGGTCCGAGACTGGTGAACGCCAACTTCTTGGCAATGACTTGATCTCAGAAGCCGAAGAAATGTGCAAAGTCATACGTGATAATCTCAAGGCCGCTCAGTCGCGTCAGAAGAGCTACTATGACGGCAAGCATCGTGATTTGGCCTTCAACATTGGGGATCATGTCTATCTCCGTGTTTCTCCTATGAAAGGCACCCAAAGATTCGGTATCAAAGGAAAGCTTGCTCCTAGATACGTGGGTCCTTTCAGGATCCTTGGCAAAAGAAGCGATCTAGCCTATCAACTTGAGCTCCCTTTCAACTTCGCTAATGTTCATGATGTGTTTCACGTGTCTCAACTCCGCAAGTGCTTCAAGACACCTGAACGCACCATTCCGTTTGAGGTGATTGATCTCCAACAAGACTTGTCTTACCGAGAGCACCCAGTTGCTATTCTCGAAGAAACCGAGCACAATACCCGCAACAAGTCAATCAAGTTCTTGAAAGTTAAGTGGTCACACCATACCGACCGAGAAGCTACATGGGAACGAGAAGATCACCTTCGTTCCAAGTACCCTTCCTTCTTCCAGTCCTAGATCTCGGGACGAGATCTTTTCGTAGTAGAGGAGAGTTTGTAATGCCCCGGATGTAACACTTTCCCAATATGGCAATATATATACTTTGGCTTCATCAGTTCCATTCCGGGTTCTTCGTCTTTTCAGGTTTTCGTCGTTTTGTCGTGTGCGTGTGTGCATTCATCCATGTCATGTTGTCATGTGCATTGCATTGCATTTGTGTTCTATTTTGCATCCGGTCTCACTCGTCCCTTCCCGTTGTCCGTTTCGAGTTCCGACGCTCTCACACGTGCCCGTGGCATCCCCGAGTCCTTCTTTCGTGTTTGGCCGTGTAACGTTTCCGGATTGGCGTGAGACTTGTCGTGCGATGTTGTTTTGATACGTGTAACCCGCGTGTCAAGTTTCGTCGTGTTTGGAGTTTGTTTGGCACTCCAACGGGTAACCTCGTGGGCTAAAAGTACCTCCTCTTTGAGGCCCAAGACCCCCTCCACAACAGCCCAACAACCTAGCCCAACCCTTCCCATCATCTCGGTCGTTGAATTGTGATCACGTGGCCGAAAACCGTTCCCCATTTGGAGTCTCCTAGCTCCTTGTGCCTATATAAACGTCCACCCCTCCATTTTCGTCCAAAACCCTAGTCTTCTTCCTCCTCCATCCCTTTTTTTTCTTTTTTTCCCGTGCCCCGCAGATCCACCGCGCGCCGGACACGTCCGCCGCCGCCCCCTCGACCAGTGGCTGGCCGCCACGTGGCCATCCGCCTCCTCCCGCCGCCGCGGCCCGCGGGGCCCGAGGCCGGCCCGCGCGAGCCCGCGCGCCTCCGCTGCTCCGTCCTCATCGCCTCCCACCGTGCACGCCGGTTCCCCGCCACCGGCGAGCTCCGCCGTCGCCAGCGACCTCGCTCCGCCGCGCCTCCAGCATCGTCCGCCCCCGCCGGGCCTCAGAGCGCCGCCGGCCGTCGAGTCTCCCCTCCAGCGCCCGTCGTCTCGCCGGAGGAGCAAGCCGCCGGCCTCCTATCGAGGGCGCCACCGCATCGCCCGCTTCGATCGGCCTCCAGCCGATCGGGATTGTCCCGATCAAGTGGAACCCTAACGGGCGCGGACCCGCGACCCGCTCCACTCCTGCACCCGCGAACCCGCAACCCGCTCCGTTTGACCGCCCGTGACCCGCGTTGACCCCAGCAGGTTGACCCTCTGTTTTTGTCTAAGTCTTTTAGTTTTTTGTGTCTGATGCATTATTGTGGTGATGATAACTTTTTGTGTGTATGTCCAATTTGTGCATATTATATGTCAAAATGATCATGGTGACATGTACTATGTTTTGATCCATTGTGTCATGCATGTTTGAGTCCATCTAGATGTCTTAATCTTCATGAGAAGAGTGCTACTTGATATAAACTGCTGCTATTAGTTGTTTTGATGCCATGTTTGAGATGTGATAACTTGATGCATGTTTATCCAAATGAAGCAAATGATATGTCCAAATGTTCATCATGATATGCTATACATGTTGGTTGCTATAGGATGCATGATAGAATTCATATTGCCATGTTTATCCCTGTTGCAAAAGTGCATGTGGCTGTTAGGTTTTGTAACTTGTTACGAGATGCCTAGTTGAGGAGCTCGTTGCTATTGATGTGTTTGTCCGCATGATGCATGCTCATATGTTTTAGATTCCCCATCATGTGTTCTTTGATGTGGTGCAAACCACTTGCCATGTTATGCTTTGAGGTGACTTAAACATGCTCACAAATATGCCATGATAATTTTGCTGTTTTAACACTTAGTGAAATTTCACTAAGTCTGGAATCTGTAATATCCTGATGCTATGTTTGCTTGTTGTTCTAGGCAAATCCATGTTAGTTTTGGGGTGGCCATTGATCATTCCTTGTTGTATATGTTGTTGTCTATCCATCCATGCCCTCACATGCTCATTGGGTTGCTGTAGCATATTAAATTCTTGCTCCCAAGTTGCTATAAAATACTGCTGTCAGGTTTTTATTGTCATGACCATGAACTGTTTAACCACCCAACCTATGCAAACCTTTGTTTGGCTACGTAGGCTTCGCTCAGCCCCTCTTATAGCATTTCTAGTTGCAGGAGAAGATTTGAAGATTCTTGCTTCTTGTTGAAGCTTGTTGGGATATCACACTATATAAACTCTTAAATGAAATCACCTATATATTGGTAATGGGTGGAAGGCTGAGCCTCTTGCTCGGTGATTTATTCCACTCATGCCGCCCTAGGAACCGTATAAATCGGTGTTATGTTCCTTGATTTTTCGTTCCTCACAAGGTTGGGGTTATGGGACCCCCTCGATAAACCGCTTAGCGCTAAGGCTTTTCCAGCAAGTCCCGACATTGGTACTCCATTTGCCTCATAACTAAAACTTGCTTAGGTACTAGCTATCCCCTTTTATTAATCAACAACCCGGGCCAGTGCTCGACATGAGTGTTGGTCCAAACCGGGGGTTCTGCGGGGCCGCCTTGGGGAAACCCGAGGTATCTGGTATAACCTGTAGAATCGCCCATCCGGTCGTGGCCTGAGACTAGATACGCGCGGCTACTATCAGGGTGTCGACACGCCGGGAGGATTTGCTGGATTAGTCTTACCTTAGTCGGAGTATCTTGAGCACGGGATTCCGAGAATACTCGGGCCTTCCCACCTTGGAGTTGCGACTCCGCGGATCGTGGGCTTGTAATGGGCCAAGTTGGAACACTCCTGTAGGGTTTTGAACTTTCGAAAGCCGTGCCCACGGTTATCTGGCAGATGTGAATTTGTTAATATCCAGTTGTAGAAAACTTGGCACCATGTTCAGAACACACTACCAGCGTGAGTACCGTGACGGTCATTTTCCGAAAGGGGTTCGGGAAGTGAACACGATGGGGTTATGATTGACATGCTTAGACATGATCACTTCGTGATCACCTTGTCGCTCGTGGCCTTCTATTCTCGCTCTTCTTTCCGTAAGCTAGTGCTAGTGCAGCTGCAGCCTTTTATTCTTTCTTTAGCCTTGTTCCACACCCAAGGCTTAGATAGTTCTGCTACCCGGGAACGGGATTCCTGAGTCCTCTGTGGCTCACAGATTCTACACCACACCATATGCAGGTACCATGATGAGCTACTCAGGTGACGGCACAGAGCTATACTGGGAGTACGACGAAGAGCGTAGCCGTTTCTATGTGCACTATCCCGATGATCAGTAGTGGTTTCTACTAGGGGCGATTCAGACCTATGGTTATGTATTTGGTATCTTTCATTTGGATCTTCACCCGTAGACGGGTTGTGATGTTATTTGAATGATGTTTGGCTATGTAATGAATTGTGTGACGTGGCGAGTGTAAGCCAACTATCTATTTTCCTTTTCATCCCTGTTTTTACATGAGATGTGCAAAGATATCGAACTTGAGATCATTCCAGAATGGGCTTATACCTTTAAGTTGTGCCTCGACTCGTAGGAGGTATAGTCCCATCCTGGGCATTACAGTGTCGCAGTCGATGTGATAACTTTTGCATCGTCCTTGTTTGGTGATGTAGGTACTGCTGTGATAGATGTAGAAGCTGCTGTATCTTGTATTTGTTTAGGCCTCCACACTTGTTTTGCTAAAACCATGGGTCGAGTTCATTGAACAACTAATCCCTTTGCTTCTCGGCCTCCTGTTCTACCATCTCTTGTCTCCTTAACCACTGTAGTTTCCTCTTTTGTGTCTTTGTTAGCCCTGGGGGACACCACTTTGGCTGAGTATATTTAGGATCTCTCGCCTTTACTTGGCTGGTGCTTGCTTCATGATCATTTGCCGAGTGCTTTGGCGCGATAGAAAGTATCGACTCAGTCGATTGGTTATGCACAGTCGGCTGTTATACGGGGAATGTTTTGGTGCCCAAGATAAGTGAGTCGACACCCATTTTCTCCTTGCCTTTTCCTGACTTGACCGCTGCAACACTTGGTGATTTAACACGCCATTCTTTTCGATTTTCTCGATGCATGAAATTTTCACTCGGGCGCACCTTTTTACTCGGATGGATGTCACTCGGATGGAATCCACTCAGATGGAATTCACTCGGATGGAATCTACCTGGCCACATTTTTTCACTTGGATAGTTTCCACCTGGGTGCATTCTTACACTTGGATAGTTTCCGTTCGGCCACATATTTTGTCCAGCCGACTGATGACCACAGATGTTCAGTCGGCCATTGTATGAGTAGTCGAGTCGATCCCAAACAGGTTGCCTTTGTTCCTCTTGAAACGATGCCCTTGGTCCAGCCGGCTTCACATACCGACTAAACATATCAGCTGGTGGTGACCTTGGTCGCTTCAGGTCTGTTGGCCGGTTAGAGCTAGAACCGTCCGACTGACTGGCATACTTGGACAGCAACATGTCAAAAGTTGGCTTGATCCGCTTACGCTGCACTTTAACCTCGTTCCTCTTCCACTTACCAACTTCTGGACTCTTGGGCTTAACAAATTTAACACAAGCATTTTCTTGCACTTGTGGTTGCCCCCCAAGTGTAGGATTCTTGACGGTGATCTTGATTACTTCCTTGCCATCGGGTTGCTTGTCAATCACAATCTTCCTCCCCAAGATCTTGTTGTCATCCTTGTCTTTCCTGGGCTCACCAACAATGACATTAGCTTTATTAGCAGATTCGGCTACCTCTGGCCGAATGAGTAACTTATTCCCCTCCAAATCCATGGTATTCATTGGAAAGGGTTATTTATCAACTTGCATCTCAGAAAAGTTCAATCGACCGTCATTAATGGCCGATTGTATCTGTCGTCGAAAAACATTGCAATCGTTAGTAGCATGAGAAAAAGAATTATGATACTTGCAATAAGCGCGCCGTTTAAACTCCTCAAACGGTGGTAAAGTATGAGATATTCTAATAATTTTGGCTTGCAGCAAATCATCAAATATCTTATCGCACTTAGCAATGTTAAAAGTAAACTTCATCTCTTCATCACAATTCTTATGAATCGGTTTCAGATCATTGCAAGTAAATGGTTTGGCCTTAGATGGCCAAACAAATTCAGTAGCATAATTATTACCCTCATCATCTGAGTGATCACTATCATATTCAACCATATTCATCTTTGGACGATCAGCTTTGTACCTATGCACTTCTTTGAGATCTTTGCTTCGGCTTTCCTGAGCCAAAGCCCTTTGTAAGACTTGGTTAATATTTAAGAACTCATAGCCTTCTAGCTTTTCTTTAATGTGAGTCCTTAAACCACTCAGCACTAGGTCTGGCAAGTCTCTCTCGGTTATCACCAAACTATAACAACGGTTTTTTGGTTCTCTGAATCTCTTGACATAATCGGAGACCGATTCATCATGCTTTTGTTTAACCGATGTCAGATGTGACAACTTGAGTTCATTATCGCCGCTATAAAAGTGATCATGAAATTTCTGCTCTAGCTGCGACCAAACCCGAATGGAACCATGTGGTAAAGAAGAAAACCATGAAAATGCGGTACCAGTTAATTTTAAAGGAAACTAATGCACTTTCAATTCATTCAATGAACCCGCCTCACCAAATTGTGCTAAATATTGACTAACATGCTCCCATGTGGTTTTTGTGCCTTCTCCATTAAACTTAACAAAGTCTGGAATTTTATATCCTGGAGGGCATTGGATGGCATCGAAGTACTCGGGGTACGGCTTTTGGTAAATCCGATTCCGAGGTAACTCAACTCCAAAATTCTCTCGAAGCATCTTAGCCATCTCCTGGCTAAGATTAGCTAGACCATCATCCATAGTGGACGATGAAAAGCTTGTGGCAGTGGCATAGGAGGAGTAGGGTTACTAGCGGTGTGTAGGAATTGAGGCATGTATGTCGACACATAACTTGGTAGTGGTCGAGTGGTTGTAACTGTAGGCAGGGTTTGGTTCGGCGTTGCCACCGAACCTGGTATGTTTATAATAGGATTAATGGGTGCAGCCACAATCTGATTTGTTTGTGTAGGATAATAAGTCAACGGCATGGGAGGTGCCGATGAAATAGGCAGAGTCAGATTAGGGTTTTGCACACTAGCAGCTATACCGCCATTACCACTAGACGATTGAGATATATTTTTCTGAGCATTAGTATTTTCTATGAAAGTTTGATAGACTAGATTGTTACCATCAGCAATACGACTCTTAATCTCAGCCCACTGCTCAGGAGAAAAGGTAGTACTCACAGAGGGTTTAACCTGCTCGGCTTGAAGAGGGGGGAACTTGATTTCTTCAATCGGAGTGATGTTTCATTGGCGATCCTTCTTGAACTTCGCAAGGAACTCCTGCAACTCCTTCTCTTCGCGCGCCTTCTTGTACTCCTCATAGATTTGGCGATGATCGGCCGATATCTCATCAAGACTAGGCTTAATGATGTTATAGGCGTCTACCTCAGATGGCTTGGGAAGATCGGACATGGTGGATGATGATGATTGACCTTTAGTCCCCAGCGGAGTCACCAATAAGTGTTGACACATGAACACGTCACATGTACCCTCGACGCCGAGGGTGATGCACCGCAGCTCACGTCGAAGGAGGCCCGACCGACAGCGCGATACGCAAGACAGTCGATGGGCGCTTTTGCGGACCCGAAACCCCACACCCCCGAGAGGGACCCCGTCAGGGAGTGTGGCGGCTATGGGCTGCCCTAGGTCGATTCGCTCGCCCCTAGAGCCTCAAGACTCGCAGCTCTCCAACACGAAGAACAGCGAAGAACGAGAGAGAAAAACGATGGACAGATAAAACGTAGATTGAAAAAAGTAATATATTGATTTGATCGATTGTGTGTTGTTTAATCGGCCGTCACCCCCAACATATATAAGAGGCGGATGGACTTCCAGTACAAGTAAAGGATTCATCTAGGCTTTCCTTACAAGAAAATTACATCAATTCACGCCCTAGAGTTCTAGTTTTACTCCAACTCGGATTCAGCCCGAATCTGGTCCAAACTTCTGTCCTCCTTCTTGCGCAGGCCATGGAATTTGCATATGACCTCCAATTGAGAATATCTAAATAAAAAATTTGTGCGCCTCGACGTGACCAACAATTCTTATGTTGATCATTTTTCCAAATAAGGCCATCTTGAATACTCTACGAAGCCATCTTTAATCTCCAGTCGAACTCGGTCATGTAACGGACTGGATTGTCTGAGTCTCGTAGTAAACTTGTAGGCCGTATACTATCTCAGATGACAATGACTCCAAAACCAAAGGTCACCGATTTAATGATGCGCACAACTTCCGTGTGGATCACTTTTCCATCCGAGGTCATCTGGATTACCTTTTGAGCACATCTTCAGTTTCACTTGGATCCGAGCTGATCCACTAGGATATTGGAGTTTTTCACTCGGATCGTCCGACTGGACTTTTTCACTCGGATGTTTAGAACTTTTCACTCGCATGACTATATTTTCACTCGGAAGACAATCTTTCACTCGGGTGATGACCACATTTTCAGTCGAAAGACAATTTTTTACTCGATCGGTAAGATTTCATTCCGATGGTAATCTTTTCACTCGGATGATAATTTCACTCGGATTACTATATTTTCATTCGGAAGCCAATGTTTTACTCGATCGATAAGTTTTCACTCGACCTTTTACTCGATCGGTAGGTTTTCACTCGACCTTTTACTCGATCGGTAGGTTTTCACTCGACATTGTATTCGATCGGTAGGTTTTCACTCCACCTTGTATTCGATCGGTAGGTTTTCACTCGGATTTCCCGACTGAAAACACAGCTTGATCTTGATTTGCCTCTCCAGGTTGCATCCTACCTCGGATTGAGACAAACTTTATATGAAAAACGATCAGCTCGACGAGGCGAAACTTTTCCCCGTTGAAGGTTTTTGGATTCAAGGCCATCCAGAAGGCCCAATTACTCACGCATTGTATCAGGCACTCATCAACATGTGTCTGGTGTCGAGCGTAATATTTTGGTCATTGGTAGGGCTGGATCGTATGGACTGTAACTTTTGAGTACGAACTCGGATTGGATGATTTATATATCAAAATTGATTGCCTCGACGAGACAAAGACAATTCCTTTAGAGTGCTCCTTCATCCGAGGTCGTCTTGAAGGCGTGATTGGGCAAAAAACCACTCGGCACATTGAATTATGTCACTCGGAGTATAGTTTTGGTCCCTAAAATAAGGTCGAACGATGATAACCGAAACATCAAAGTTGTTCCACTCGGCGACGTGAATCTTTTCATGCTGAAAACCCTTTCACTTGGGACCATCTTCATTGCTTTATGTATGTTGGCAAAATCAGGTGTCAACAGAATGCTTTATGTGATGTCTATATTGTTGAATTCATTCATGATGCTACCGAAAATTACTATGTGAGAGGAACATATGCTTGTTGGTATTGCAATAATATCAAGTTTCCTCTCTATGTGTTGAAAATCTTGAAGTTTTGCTTGTTTTGCCTTCCTATGCTAGATTCTTGTTCCCATAAATTGTTTGCTCACAAAATCCCTATGCATCGGAAGTGGGTTAGACTTAAATGTTCTAGTCATATGCTTCATGATGCTCTCTTTGTGTTTCAATTCATATCTTTCATGTTAGCATCATTGAAATCTTCATGCCTAGCTAAAAGGCATTAAAGAAAAGCGTTTGTTGGAAGACAACCCAACATTTACCCCTACTGTTTTTGTGTGTCCACATGATTATTCTACTGTAGTAATCATATTTTATAGCTTTTGTTTCAATAAAGTGCCAAGCAAAGCCTTAGGATCATGTTGGGTGATAATAGATTTGATCTTGATGAAAACAAAAACTTTTGCGCTCACGAAAAAATTCTCATTTTTAACAGAAGAGTGCTTTTGAGTTGATTCCTTTTGCAGAAGATTAATATACAAAATTTTCACGTGCTCCTAATTTAAAAAAATAGATTTTCATAAGTATGGTGAATGTTCAGATCATTACACACTATTTTGTTTTTGTCAGATTCAGTTTTCAATGCATAGTTTACTTGTTTTCTTGTTTCTATGGCTCATATTGATCAATATAAATTGTAGAAATGATATGCTACAGTATGAATTGTGTGAGAACAATTATGAATCTTGTCTTTGCTAGTACCCAAGGTGAATGATTTGTTTTATCATACTAACTCATCTCACGAAGTTTTGTTAAGTTTTGTGTGATTGAAGTTTTCAAGTTTTGGGTGAGATGTCGATACGAGGAGAATAAGGAGTGAAAAGACCCTAAGCTTGGGGATGCCTGTCGGTGTCAAAACAGGCAGATCTCAGGTAGGGGGGCCCAAGCTGTGCGTTTAGAGGATCGATGGTAACAGGAGGCCGGGGACACGATGGTTACCCAGGTTCAAGCCCTCTCGATCGAGGTAATACCCTACTTCCTGCTGTATTAGTATGGATGAATATGAATACAAGAGTTGATCTACCTCGAGATCGTAATGGCTAAACCGTAAGTCTAGCCTATGAGGGTATTGTGATGATGATGATCCCCTCTACAGACTAAACCCCTCGGCTTATATACACGCGAGAGGGGACCTAGGGTTACAAGGAAGACTTGGGGAGGAACTAATTGATACATCCAGACTCTATACTTGCTTTTCTACGTACATAAGAGTCCTCACCGAATACGGGGGAGGGTCTTCTTCTTATTCTTTATGCGGCCCATTAGTGCGGCCCAGCTTCAACAAGCCTGATGACTGAGGACCCCTAAATACAGTACTCCCTCAGTAGCCCCCGGACTTGCCTTCAAGGACGAGATTGTATCCGGCTTCATGTCTTCGGTCTTGGAAGGTGAGTCCTCCTGGATGATAGTTCAGCTTTTTTAAATATTGTAGTCGGTCGATTCCTCGCCGCCGTCGCCTTGGCTTCCACGTGTCTAACAAATGTGAATCATCGGGGAGCCTTTTGTAAATACCCCCTTGACCATTCGGAGAAGGTGCCTATAAGAGATTAGATCCCGACTGCCTCCTCATCCCATTCCACGCGGAAGAAACCCTAGTGCCTGCAAAAAACCTTCAAACATGGCAAGTACCCCGAGCTCTTCCTCGCGCCCTCATGGCCCTCGTGCAGGAGATTGGAAAAGCTGCTATATGTCCCATGCGCATCTGCGGACACTGCAAGCGCAGGGGTATCTCCCCCAAGAGGATCTAGTCCCCATCCGGCTCGGACTAACGTCTATTGACAACCAAGCCCTAGCAGAGAGCTTTCCCAACCCCTCTGATGGAGAGCGGGTATGTTTTGTCCCCTACCTTTTAAGTGTCGTGGGATTCCCTGTCCACCCCTTTCTTAGGGGACTCCTGGAGTTCTACGGCCTCCAACTGCACGATCTTACTCCAGGGTCAATCCTGCACATCGTGGATTTTTTCGGTTTATGCGAACTGTTCTTGGGCTGCGAGTCTCACTTCGAGCCGTGGAGAAGGTATTTCTGCCTTGTTCCTCGATCGGACGAAGGATCCATTTTTTAAGTTGGGGGCGCCGAAGTATGGCGCATAGCCAGGACAGGCGATCTGCCCGGTACTCCGAAGAAGGCATCCGAAGTGTGGCCTTCGGGGTGGTTTTACATTGAGGACGTCGCTTTGCCGGATCTAGTTTGGCGAGGACTCCCCAAGTATTCCAGTGCTCCGCCAAGGATGCTTTTCAACTGGCGTCCCCGCGGTACCTCGGAAGAAGAGAGCGGAGGTTAGCAGACTGGCCGACAAGATCAAATTGCTCGCCAGTTCGGGATTAACTATAATCGAAGTGATGGCCATTTCAATGAAGCGATGTGCACAACCGCTTCAAGCCATAGGATTTCCAATGTGGCACTACAATGGTCAGAATGACGCCTCGCGCTGCCTATGCCTGGATTTAGATGACCCTGTCGTTCTAGGCACTGTCCTGGAAGGCCTTTATAAAGGAGAGAAGCGAGACATTATCCGTTTAACGTGCCGGGAGGGCCTTTCTATGTACAATCCTCCCAACTGGGTACTCTCTCTTTGGCCGCTCAATTTTTCTTCGTTATGACGTGTTGACCGAACTGTATTCGGTTTCTCCCAACAGGAGTGGAGGAAGGTGATCGAGGGGATTAACAGTCCTGCCCCACACCCGTAGGACCAGTTTCAAAATGCAGGCCCCGGATATAACGAAGATTCGGACGTAGGTATAGAGTTAGTAGATGGAGTCTTCTACCAAGATTGTTGTGAGGGTCCCCTGGTGGCTATAGTAGCCGATTACCCAGGCCTCATTCCTTCCTCTCGTGTAAGTATTTCAGGACATATCTCATCAAAAGAGAGGATTCATGTAAGTGCATCTAGTGCCCCTTAGTGATTTTGGTGTATTGAAGACTTATAGGTTAAGGGACTAATGTATTTGTGAGTGTACACAGGTCTATAAGTCTATGAGGAGTTTGATAATTACAGGGAAAGTCGACCCCTAAAAATGAAGTTCTTCGACTGAAGACTTTGGATTTCTGAAGACTTTCTAAAGACTTTGAAAGTGAAGAAATTGGTGTGACCTTGAAGACTTGGTATTCACTTGAGGAACATGAAGTGTGAAGACTTTTGTTTTCATACTTTTTTTTGCCTTTCTTGAGTCATAGGAAACACCGTACTGTTAAAGGGGGTCGAGGAAATACTAAGGAAAAATTTCCATGTGATGCTCAACTCAAAATCCTACACCTAGCAATCCCTTTGAGTGAAGCCATTGGAAATCTCATACAGTTCAGTCATATTCTTCAGTGACACAGACGAAGTTCTTCTGGTCTCTAAGGAATTTGTTCTGACTGAGGAGTTAGGAATTCACCAGTGTGGATTACCTACACAGTGAGGAACATGATAGCCCTGAGGAATTTGATACTCAAATTTCCGACCGTTGCTGTGCTACGCCCCAGCTGTCCCAAAATATCTACCTACCTAACGGTCATATCATTAAAGGGCATTTATGTCTTATCATGCCGGGCTGCTCCCTAGGCTATAAATAGCCGCCCCCTACAAACACTAGCTAGTTGGCTGCTCCAAGAGAATCTGACACTTGTCATAAGAGCAACCCATCCTCCGAGGACTTTGAGCGAAAATCATCAAGTGGGGAAAACCCAAAACCAAACCCAAACCTTCAAACCCAAAAGTGACTGAGCATCACTGAAGAGATTGATCCTGCATGGATCCGACGCTTGTTACCTTTGAAGACTGTGCTTCTTCCAGATGGTTAGGCGTCATGGTCTAGAGCATCCAAGAGGAATTGTGGATTGCCGAGTGACCTAGTCTGTGAAGGTTCGGAAGTCACCTGAAGACTTACCACGAGTGATTGGGCGAGGTCTGTGTGACCTTAGCTCAAGGGGAATACAGTGAGGACTTGGTGTCTTGGACTGTGTGTCCTTGACTGGGTGTCCGGGACTGTGTGTCCTCAGGTTTAATTACCTAGCCGCCCTAACCAGATGTACAACTAAGACAACAGTTGGCACTGGTCTAACAAATCATTGTCTTCACCAAGCTTACTGGTTCTATTTCCTCAACTCTTGCATTTCCTCATATTTGTGTTGTGTGCTTGTTCATATCTGTTTGAAGACTTTGACTGAAGACTTTCTCAATTTCCTCAGTTCAATTTCTTCAGCCTGCTTGTCTTCATTCTGTGTTATCCTATGATTACGCTTTCTGTACTCTGTGTTTGTCTTCACTTCTTCATTACGACCATGCTTGTATTCTGTCATGTTTACTTCTGAGTACTTATTCCGCTGTAAGTAGTTCTTTGCTAAGGAATTTCCTCAACAGCAAATTCCTAAGTGAAGAATTCATGAAAATCGCCTATTCGCCCCCCTCTAGTCGATATAACGCACTTTCAATTGGTATCGGAGCAAGGTACTCCCTTGTTCTGTGTGATTTTGGTTTAACCGCCTGGAGTTTTAGTTATGTCGACAGCAGGTATGATCAAGGTCTCAGCTAGATGTCCTACCTTCCATGGGACGGACTACCCCTACTGGAAGAATAAGATGTGAATGCATCTTGAGGCAATTGATAATGATCTCTGGTATGTTGTGGAAAATATTGTTCCCTCTGTATCACCTTCTCTGAATGCTGCTGATGTGAAGAGATTCAAGCAACTCGATTCGCAAGCGAAGAATATCATTTGTGGCCATCTAAGCAAAGGACAGTACGGAAGAGTGAGTGCTTTGGAAACTGTGAAGCTTATCTGGGATAGGCTGTCCAAAGTCAGCGAAGGAGTCTCAACACAGCGTGACTCTCGAGTTGATGTTCTTCGCAATCTCTTCAACCATTTCAAAAGACTTGACAATGAAAATGTTCAGGAAACCTTTGATCGTCTTACTGACATCTCAAATGAACTTCAAGCACTTGGTGCCACTGACATCACCGACCATGAAGTGGTGAAGAAATTGCTGAGATCGCTTGATTCCTCATTTGATACTCTGGCTTTGATTATTCAAGAGCATGGTGATTACAAGTCACTTGATCCCGCTGATATCCTCGAAAGGCTAAACACTCATGAGTTCCAGCTTGCTGAAAAGAGAGATCTCTATGGTCCAAGCTATGGCAGATCACGTGCCCTGAAGGCCAAGGTCGTCTCTGAATCTTAAGGTGAAGATTCTGGTAGTAGCCTTGGTGATCCTGAAGAACTAAGCCAGGAGCTAGCATTGCTCGTGAAGAAATTCCAAAGGTTCTCAAGATGTGGTCGCTTTAGAAAGTTCACTAAGAGAAATGATTCCTCATCCAGTGACTACAACAAAAGGCTATGTCACAAATGCAAGAAGCCTGGTCACTATATTCAAGATTGTCCTCAGTGGGAAAAGGAATCCAAAAATAAGAAATACAAGGATTACAGTTCTGATGATGCAAAGAAGAAGAAGAAATCGTCAAAATCTTCATCATCAAAATCCTCAAAGTCTTCATTTCAGAAGAAGAAGAACTCCAAAAGGCTCGGCCATTCATTGGCAAGGAAATGGACTCTGAATCTGAATCAGAGGATCATGAGGAAGAGGAGGAATCTGAGGAATCCGAATCTGGTGTGGCAAGTCTAGCTCTCGCTACTGCATTCGTCAGCAAGTCTATCTTCAACACTGAAGAAAATGATTTCACCAACAAGGCTGATGAAGACAATGATGACTATGCTCCTACCTATTGCTTCATGGCAAAGGGTGCCAAGGTACTCAAATATCCCTCCTCTGAATCTAGCGAGGATGAATCTGATGAAAACCTTAAGCCCAGCTATTCTAAACTTGCTATGATTGCTGTGCAACAACAAAAGGCTCTTGATAAGGTTCAAAACATGCTAGATAAAAGTGCTGATATGTTGGGTGAAGAAATGGATCGATCTAAAATCTTGACTGAAAATCTTCAGAGACTTCAGTCCAAGTATGATAACCTTCAAGGTCATCATAACACTCTCTTATCTTATCATGAGAAGCTTTCTTATGAATTTCTTCAAAGAATGCAAGATCTTGAAAAGCTAATAGTGAGTTATGAAGATCTTCAGAAGGAGCGTGATTCATTAATTGCTCAACAAATCAGCGCTTCTCAGGAAGAATTCATTCCTCCAAGCTTCAAATGCATTGAACGTGAAACTGCAAATTCTTCACCTGAATGTTCAAATGCTTCAAATGCTACAAATTCTTCATCTGTCTCTGCTATCGCTAATTCCTCATCTGAGGACATTGCTAGTATCACTGGCAATGCAGGGCTGAAGGAATTGTACATGACAGGCATGTACAAAAGCCTCAAAGGGCATCAGACTCTTTGTGATGTGCTTCAAAAAGCAGATCCTCAACATGAACCCTATGAAAGAGGGAATTGCCTTTGAGAGGAAACTTAATGCTGATGGTTCATATTGGAAGCCCGAGCAGTACCCCAAAACCTCATGGGTTGCTGCGAAGGGACCTCCAGTTGATCCATCCAATTTATCTGGCTTCACATGTGAATCTCCTCATTCTTCTGATGAGTCATTTGACTCCAACTATAAACTATTCAAAAATCAGAATGGTGAAGTATTTGCTAGATATGTTGTAACTAACTGTAGGAATGGTCCCCCTATGAAGAAAATATGGGTCCCTAAGAGGCACCTTGAAAATCTTCAAGTGAATGTCCTCATGACACCTCGTGTGAGGAATAGGAACCCGAGACCCAATTCTTCATATGGATCAAAATCTTCAAATGGAGTAAAATCCTCATACGGACCAAATTCCTCATATAGATCCAATTCCTCAAAAGGATCAAAGTCCTCATATGAATATCATCGTGCTAACAACTCTGTTTCACATGGAAGAGCTAAGGGCTATGAATATGAGCATTATTCTTCTAACCATTATATTCATAAGTCCTTGAAGAATTACTCTTCTAATTCATATGCTTGTCCTAACTCCTCTTATGTGAAACGAAATGGGCTGGCGTCTATGCCACCTTTTTCTTATGGAGCTCGCAGAGTGATGAACTCTTTGCCACCCCTTCAGATATGGGTGGTGAAGAAAAAGAACTAATCTCTTCTGCAGGGTCAGGTCTCCAAACGTGCTCAAACGTCTGAAGAATTTGCTGGAGACCTGAAAATGCGCCTGAAAGGACACAGGATAATCACGAAGAAATGAACTCTCATTTCTCACGTCCTCATACTTCTTTATCTGTTACATTGCTTGATGAAATTGATGTGATGATTTGATGTCATATTCTTCACTGATGAAGTATATGAGTTTGTAAGCTGCAGTAATTCATCTGCAGGATGATCAACCCAAAGCCACTGAGTGGGTTCTCAATAGTGGATGTACAAATCACATGACTGGTGACAAATCTCTTGGTGGATGCTCCCTTATCACCATCTCATCTGAAGCACTTCATCTTCGCTGACAAAGGCAAAAGTCAGGTATTGGGTCTAGGTAAGGTTGCGATCACAAGGGAGCGACACACGGACAAAGTCATGCTTGCCGAGTCCTTAGGATACAACCTCATGTCTGTCTCAATGCTTTGTGATCTGGATATGCTTGTTGCCTTTGGCAAACATCATTGTGATGTGATCATGGAATCTGACAACTCCATAGTCTTCGAAGGCTTTAGGAGAGGAGACCTGTATATTGTTGATTTCTCAACAGGACCTCAACCAGCCGTGTGTCTCCTTGCAAAAGCTTCAGAAGGCTGGCTATGGCATCGACGACTTTGTTATGTAGGCATGAGGAATTTATAGCACTACAACATGACCACCCCTATAGCAACGCATCTTTCCGTATCTAAAGTTCCATATATGTGTTGCTAGTGTCTTTACCAACGATTTGGGATGCGTTGCCTTATCCAGTGTTGCTAGGGTATAATGCAACGCTTATATTATCATTGGTAAAAGTGACCGTTGCAAGAGTACAACAGATAAAATGGGTTTCTACAACACTTTTATATGTTGGTGTTATAATGTACAGGAATAGAAATCTCATTGCTTGCCAACAGACAATTTCCAATATTTCAAGTGCTTTTTTGACAATCCGACGCTTCAAGTGGTGGTACATATATAATGTGAATATTATTACTATATACATATTTCCAGCAATTAAATTAATGCTCCACATAATGGTGATAAATATGTATTTCAAGTGAAGTAAAAACAGAGAATATACTCATGAGAGGAAGAAATCATATATTAGATAAAAATGTTGGATTACAATAGTGGATATTACAAGAGGAACATCATCCAAATGTGATGCATAATCTCACCATTTTATTGATAGCAAAACCTAAACTAAAAGCATCCATCAACATCTCTACAA
Organism: Secale cereale; assembly: GCA_902687465.1. NCBI lineage: Eukaryota > Viridiplantae > Streptophyta > Magnoliopsida > Poales > Poaceae > Secale > Secale cereale. Next base: position 267,914,993 of record LR738711.1, on the reverse strand, counting down.
CTTAATTAACTAAAATCGAACCCAGGAACATATAACAGGAATTTTGACATCCCTACAACTAAAAGTGAAAGCATCCATCATCATCATCATGAACTGGAACATCAACATCATCATTACAATGTACTTGCCACACACCCATATACTCATCCATTTATGCTTCTGCATCTGCAAACAGGAAAACAAAATGAATTGTTAACACACAATGCATTAACATGATGCTAGTAATAGAGGCAAGGTATTAGTCATATACCTGAGTTTTTCTGTATTACCGAGAGTATTGCAGGTTTTGCGGCTCCGTACCAAATTTCCAGTTTTCACAAGTGTCATATCAACATGCACGACCCAGAACTCATTTCTAGTTCACCGCTATCAAGTTTAAATTTAGAATCACAATTTACAGTTGTAGCAAGAGCTACATCCTGTTATGCTTTTCAGGCTCTTCAAGAATACTATAGTTCCTGCCTGTTAGAGAAAATCGTAGTTACCATCGACTGAACCATCCTCATCACCCATGACAAAACAAAGTCAAAATAGGGGAACATATGAAATGAATTTGAGCACATTTACAGGCACTTCACTGGCTCTCTTACTGTCTGCATCATACCTTTTGTTGTTTTAGTTGGTCTGGACAACATTCTGATAATAAATAAGTGATAAACAAATAGAAAAGCTAGCACTATAGTTTGAATACAATTTTGTATGTGATTATGAAAAGATACCAGCTTGTTTGCAGCAGAAGTTTTTTCTCCCTGACGTGCACCGACATTCTCAAGCAAAGTTTCTTTGTTGTGAACAACATTCTGAAATTAAGAAGACCAGTAGATACATAACCATAGAAGCAATATATTTTGAACATATTGTATATGGTAATGGAAATATACCTTATGTGCAGCAAAATATATTCCCCCTTTCCGTGCACTAAAATTCTCATCAAAACTTTACTGGTTCTGGACAACATTCTGATAGCAGCAAGTAAACACACAAACATGCGAGCACTAAAAGTTTGATCTTAATTCTATACATGAGACTACGGAGATACCTTGTGTGTAGTCGAACATTTTCCTATTTGCCGTGCATTGCCACCATTACAAGCCATAGTTTCTTTGTTCTAGGATAAAATGATACACATCAAGTTATGGGTATTGTATATGTAATTGCAAACAGTAAGGAATAAGCAACAAACTTACCATCTTCATTTTCATCAGCATCGACATCACATAGTCTGTGAAGCTTTCTTCATCATTAGTAGTTCTTTCATGGACATTAGATTATTGAGATCTTTTTCAGCAGAATTATGATGTTCGATCGGTTCCTTCCATCATATATTCTTCACTGGGTTGAACTATGCTAATTCTTGTCCGTGACATATCTGTTGCAACATGACAATGACCAACGTTAATTTCAATGCAGAGTAGGTATAATTAGATGATACGCACAACCACTAGAACAGTAGACAAACGGTATAAGAAGATTGTCGACAATGGGAATATAGTTCAAAGGGTCAGATATTGCATAAATTGCCATTGATGCTACTAATTAAGATTGACCTTACCGACGTCCACACTGATCCATAGTCTCTGGTCGTACTTGACCTTATGACGGCCATCTCATCAGATGTGAAGATGAGTAATTTAGATTTTAGCTGAAACAATCATATATTGAAGTAAGTATTGCCGCTACAATCTACCGAATAAGCCTGAAAATGTTTCTTACTTAATCCTCATTGAATAAAAGTAGCAACTCAGTAATGAGTAGGAGCTGGCTTGTGTTACTGAAGGGCGAGTTCACTGAATAACTTGTTTTGAATAGTGAAAGCGATGAACTAAGATATGAAACCTTTACTCTGAAATGTAAATTTGATGGGATCTATTTGGTTTTATTGGTTGCCAGTGCTATTGAAGAGCGAGTTCACTGACTAACTTGTTGACTACCGTACTCCTGGAAGAAATCAAATGATACTCATAACCGCTAGAATCCAATAGACATCAGGTGTAGACTAGACTATCCATAACTGGATTATATAGCTCAAAAGATGAGATATTAATGATCTCACCACCCCCTACAATCATTTAATCTATTCATTGATTTCTCATCAACACTGACATCTAATGGGTTAGATTATTTCTTTTAATTTGCATCCATCTTATTGGATTGTGCCTACGAATTCTAATTCTTGTAACTTTTCCCTTCAGATCAACCTAGATCTTAAACATGAATCCAGTCATATGGGATTGAAAGCCAGGTCTGAGCAGTGCATTGTGTGATAGTTGTATGAATGTGCTTAATGACGATCAGAGCTGTCGTATTTAATTGGGCCAAACGTTATGTGCAATTGTAGACTAATGCTTTTTCATGTCTACTGTACACACTCTCAGTCTCGATTCTCGCAAATAGTCAAATCAAATCAAATAGTGTATGAGTCAAAGTCTATTTCCCAAGCCTAATCATGTAGTAAACTCGCAGCAGCGCTAATTCCCATTCCCTAAGATAGCCAAACATGTTGTACAGTATATAGCATAGCCATATTTGAAAAGTTACAATTCAATCTGGGAGAGACACCAAAGATAAGAATTTGGATAGGATCCATGGGAAGGGGTAATCCCAGCGCAGAACGTAAGAATTTCGCTATACTATAAAGAAAGGTAACTTTTGCAATGAGTAAACCAAACATATGAATCAATGTCAGATTAAACTAGAATCGTAATCTTTCTGTATATCAATTGGTGGGTGAAAAATATCAGCTGACAAGCAATACGGTGGGAGAATTGCAGCAATGAGATGGGATAAGGAGCATGGCACTGACTAGATGGATTCCCAGGATTGTTGCTACGACCTCCCAACCGGATTTGGAGAATCTACCAGCCGGATTTGCCTGGCAGGAAGATGTGAATTCATTAAGAGCACAGATCGGTAGAGTAGGGAGCAGGAGACGATGAATTGTGGGAGAGTATGTCGGGAACTAACCTTGCTCAGCTCGTGTTGACGCGTCCGCCACCGGCCGCCGGACGTGCGGTGAACTCTATACGAGATGAGGAAGGGAACTGTGTTGATATCGGGGAGGTTTCCGATTTTGGTGGCGCAGTTACCTCCTCGCGAGGCCGGATGTTTTTTTTTGCATGAACGAGACCTGATGTTTAGTCTCCGTCCTTGATTCGTATGACCGGTGGGGCCATTATAATTAAGCGCGCATATTTACATTTTTTTTCGACCAGATTAGTTGCGATTGGCGGAAGAGAATGGAGGCACGGGAAAAATTAGTGCGACACCAAAAAAGAAATACGAGGGGGTTACAATTTGAAGCTAAACAAATAATAATAATAATACTTATTATTATTATTATTATCATCTGGCCCGTGACAGGCACTTGTACATATATTTGTGCCAAACACATCATTCTTCTTCTATGTTTGTACAAATTTAGTGCAAGATGGGTGAAGTAAAAAAATGATTTCCATTACTCAAACCGGGCCTAATTAATTGGCCGCGACCTGCCGCTTGCGGCGTAGCCCCTCGACTTCCTCTGCCGTCGCGCGCATGGCAACGTTGGCCGCGGACAAGGGTGGCGATGCCCCTTGCCCTTGCCGCGGACGAGGGTGGCGATGTGCAGTGACTCGACCACGCTGATCTTGACCAGTTGGTCGCTGAGGCGGCGGCGGTGCCGCGCGGACGTCCCCACGGTGATCTTGGACCAATCGGTGATCTTGGACCAATCGGTGATCTAGGCCTCTGCGAAGATGCATTTACGAGTATCCAGTGTGATGTGACATCTGACATCGCGATGCGCTAGGTCGCGCAGCTCAACCTCTCACACTGCCGACTTGGCTGCCATTAGGGCAATGTGACAACATTATCCCACAACCACGTCCGAGGTAATGCACAAGGTGCCCGCACGCGCTTGCGAGTGGAAGGTATGCTCCTGCTTCGTGGCGACCAGGCGCCAACATGGCCGGAATGATAGTGGTGAGGAGGCGGCGGCAGCAGCAAGGGCAGCGTCGAACCATAGTCGGGGGG